>OX104115.1:82585997-83074946 GCA_944474755.1 Limnoperna fortunei
TAAAAAACAGGTAGCATATTATATCAAACATCTTTTGAATCTTTTGGTATACATCACAATCATTTGAAGCTTTTTTTTTAAATAACTGTACACATGGTGTTTTCAAAGTACCTTTCTTCACAATTTTTTTATGTGTAAAAATTGTTTGAACGATTTGATATGTTACAAAATAATATAAAAACATTAACTGCTTTTAAGAACTCAAGTTGAATAAATTTATAAACATAAATTGGTCTGTTTAGAACTTACTCTGAAAGAATTAATGAATTACTATCCAGAAATCTCACTTGTTATTTCTTTAACAAACATCCATATATATACTTTTACTTGTGCTTGATCTATCCCATATAGAGAAACTGGATCAATATTCTGCAATTATACAGCATTGGTTACCATGGCAACATATGTCTTCTCTCTTTGTGACACTGGTAATATCCTTAGCACATTGATAATTAAGAATAGATTTTGGTAGACCCAAGGAAATCTGTTTGTATAATATAAGGAAGGTAAGATAAAGCATTTAAAATGCTATCTTACTGTGGTTCCTTATAAGAGGACTTTATTTAGTACAGAGAACTAGTATTATTAACCAAGCTACAGAAACAGTGGTCAGTTTAATTGTTTAAGGCCAAAATACAGTGGTAATAGATGGGCTACCCACTGTATTCAGGGTAAGAAGTAACAAGACACATTGAAATCAATATTGTGACAATTAGTACCAATACACAATGTCCCTATGTTGTAATGTAGAATTAAAATTAATTATCTTGTTATGTAACGGAGGATATGACTCATTATATTCCAACAGTATTAAGATATTCCCATTTATACTAATCTAATGCTTTCTTATGACACCCATGCTCTATGATAGGAAGTAGGAATCATAGAGGCGGCCTGAAATAAATACCATAATATGGCACCATCCTACAAAGCTATTCAAAACATTTTAGCATTGTGTCATTTATTATTGCCAAGAATAATTTGACAAAGTATGGTTATGGATCGACACTAAAGACCTAAAATGGGAACCAGGGTATACAAATATGCTACATCTCTTAATAAGTCAATTCTACTATTGCATGGGGCTTAGGTAACAGAGAAGTTGAAGAAGGGTGTGCTCAACATAAAACATAATTGACATGAATTGAAAGTTTTCCTGCTGAAGATTAGAGGTTTTCTTTTTTAATCTGGCTATCTCACAAAATTAGATGCCATGATATAGCTAAAAATTTGCCAGAAAAAAACAAACAATATTAGGTGAAGTTATTCAAGATCTGCCATTGTTTTTTTAAACCTAGAAAAATTACGATAAAAAAAAGAAGAAATTTACACCTTTTAACTTGAACTGTTTGAATTTCAATTTTCCTTTTCCCAGTTTTAAAACTAAAGAATTTACAGGCAATTATAATGGCTAACACTATGGTTTTCACAAATGTGGGTATATTTTTTTAGGCTATAAAATCCGTACATTACTTTAATAGAAGGAGTGTTCGTATAATTTGATCTAACAGTTGGCTATTCATTAATGTATGGTTTAATTTTTGGTCATTAGGGTAAGACAAGTAAAGAGTCAATGGAGACCAATTGTATTTAATGTACCTAGCAGCTGTACCTCACTCATTGGAACGTTAATAGATCTCTAGAATCACATTGTATACTACTCAGTGACATTTCCCAAAGTGAATTGAACTGAAATAATTTGTAGCACAGTTTGTATGCAGAATACAATCTTATTAAAATAAAATCGTTCACTGGCTCCTCTCTTTTTGTTTTGTGGCAATGTGGAGAGCAAATAAAGATTTAATTTTAATCAGACTGAGATTAATACAAATACTGCAAGCAGAGAATTATTATGACAAATTTAATATCTTGCCATTAATGACTTTATGGCAAATTTTAATATATATATTTTTTCAAATAAACAATAAGTAAAGCTACAAATTAAATAAGTTTGTGAGTAAATTATTAGTAAGTTTGCCAATATATATCCCAAGCATAGTTGTAAAAGCAATGCTGAGCTATTGAACAATAGTACAATCTCATGCAGTTTCTCCAAACAAAAGTTAACTAAAATCATATATTGGACTTTATTGATTAATGGGAGATAACTCCATGTCGATAAACAGTAATTCTGATGTCATTTTAAAAAGTGATCTTTAATGTGCAAGGAGCATAGCACTATCTGAACACTTTAACCACTAAATTACACTGTCAGAAATTCTGTTTCAAAAACTTCTTCTTGAAGAAGGTTATTCATAAATTCTGTATACACATGTAATTAACAAGCAACCATTTTGATATATTACAGGATTAACTGGGAAGGACAACTGTATATTGTTAGATACAAAAAACAAAAACTTGAATAGAAATGTGATTAATGGGAGACAACTCCAAAACTGAAAAAAATATTTAGTTTTATAATTCCTTACTATTGAAACAAACAACTGGAATTATAAACAGAGTAGTTTTCTAAAGCAAGTATTCTCGCCACCTGATCTTTTGACAACTTTTGTGAAAAATTGGCATTTTACAAATGATAAGCGTCACTTGTTTTGGATTGATGAAAATGAAATCTGCCCAACAAAGAAATGCTTCTGTCGTTTATATATGGAGAGACTACTCTCTGACCAGTATATCACAAATATGCAGTTAAGGTATCAGTAAACACTGCGCATTGCGGGAACAGACTTCAATAAAAAGACTTAAACTTGATACAAAAAAGAAACCATTTGGTATAAACAGATGCATCAGGACTTTTTTTGCACAAATTCCTTGTGTCCAGTTTTTCTGACCAAATGCTAATTCTATTAGAATAAATAGTACTAAAAAAACATCTAACCACACAAAACCATATAAATCATTAAAGTTTTTAAAACTGATTCCTAATAACTCAGTAGAAAAAACTTACCTTCATACTACTACCCATGACAATATCAGCAGTAGTTATAGGAGGTGTAGGGCTTTGAGGGAGAGCCTCATCATCACTAGAGTGAAGAGAGTACCTCTTTTTTAATTTACTGGCCAGTTCACTCTGAAAATTGAATAGCTATATTCATGCACATGCAAATGCGTCCCCATGACTAGTGTTCCATACTAATGATCTAACTCTTAGACATTCCATTGTTGCAAAATTTTAAAAATCTACCAACATTCTCTTTTTAAGATCTGCAAACAACTTTTTGACTTTTGCATTTTTACTGCTATTTTCATAAAACTGTTTTATAAAAACAATCATGCAAGATTTTTTGTAAATTCAGGGAGAATTTCTAATGCTATCCACAACCTATAATTCACACGATGTTTATTAAAACCCTATCAGTTATCTCTGAAGGTATCTTAAAACAAGTGCCAAAGTGATACTAATTACGCACATCAAACAATTGCCTTTTTTTTTTATAAAGAATGATAACACTTAAGTGGCTGAAGCAATTTGGCTGGCTACCAATCTTGGTTGAGATATCATACCATAAACATTTTCCAAAGTTTAATGAAGATCAGTCAACTGTTAGAGATTGGAAAAGGCAAATTTGCCATTATTTTTAAAACTAAAGGGTCATAACTCTGAAGTTAATAAAGTGATTTGGCTGGTTATCAAACATTTTCCATAAGTTTCATGAAGATCGGACAACAATTGTTTGAGTTAGAGAGTGGAAAAGGCGAATTTGCAATTTTTGTGTAAATGAAGGGTCATTACTCTGAAGTGGCTGAAGTGATTTAGCTGGTTTTCAAACTAGGCCAAGATATTATGCCCATAAAAATTTTCTAGAAGTTTCATGATGATCGGACAAAAACTGTTTGAGTTAGATAGTGGACATCCCTGTGGACCATGCCCACCAGCCATGGGTGTTCCCATAATATGACACGTCAATTGCCCAGATGCAGTTTCAGCTAGTTTTTTAAATATTACTTTTTTGAAAGAGTATTGTAACTGCATGAATAGTCTCTAAAACTGAATCAAAATAGTAATGCATTTAAAGATTTGCAAGCATCAATTGTTCATTTAGAGGTAGCAATATCCATATAATGGCCACAGTTAAGCATTGCTTGTGACCATCTAATGATCCATTATCACTAAATTTTCAATAAAATTAAATATTTCTTTGAATTGTATTAGCCCTTACAAGCTCATGCATAATTCAATACATCGTGTGACAATTCTAACCAATCACAACAAATGGGTGCTAAAAAAAAGTGTTAACTAGAGGCTCCCAGGAGCCTGTCATCGCTCACCTGGAATCCAAATGACTTAAACTATATTAAAATTTTTGAAATTAACAGTTTCAGTCTAGTTGTTATAGCTTTTAAGTTACTGTGCAAAAACTAAACATTTCTTCAAAAAATTTGTGAAATACAATAACTCCTATATGGTGCCATCGACAATTTCTGAAAATTAAATGGTTTTTAGGCATTGTCCTTTAGGATACTTTAGAAATTTACAGTTTTACTCTACTAATAGGTGCGTTATAGACTAATTTATAATTAAAACAAGTGTGGACACAGAAAAACGTCTCGCCTGCATTCCGCATCAGTAACGAAAATAAATTTTGTCATAAGCATTACGTAAATAGCATTAAATATCAGCAGCGGCCTGTATACAAAATATTGTCACCATACCCTGCATAGTTACAGGGGAACAGCCGTAACCCAAAAACTTTAACGTAGTCACTGGACCGTGAAATTGAGGTCAAGGTCAGGTGGAACCTACCAGACAGTCATGTACTATTCATCAGCAACCTATACACCAAATATTGTCATCCTACCATGCGTAGTTAGAGGAACTGTCGTAACCCAAAAACTTTAACGTAGTCGCTGGACCGTGAAATTGAGGTCAAGGTCAGGTGACACCTACCAGACAGTCATGTACTAGTCATCAGCAACCTATACACCAAATATTGTCATCCTACCATGCGTAGTTACAGAGGAACTGTCGTAACCCAAAAACTTTAACGTAGTCGCTGGACCGTGAAATTGACGTCAAGGTCAGGTGACACCTACCAGACAGTCATGTATTAGTCATCAGCAACCTATACACCAAATATTGTCATCCTACCATGCGTAGTTACAGAGGAACTGTCGTAACCAAAAACTTTAACGTAGTCGCTGGACCGTGAAATTGAGGTCAAGGTCAGGTGACACCTACCAGACAGTCATGTACTAGTCATCAGCAACCTATACACCAAATATTGTCATCCTACCATGCGTAGTTACAGAGGAACTGTCGTAACCCAAAAACTTTAACGTAGTCGCTGGACCGTGAAATTGAGGTCAAGGTCAGGTGACACCTACCAGACAGTCAGGTACTAGTCATCAGCAACCTATACACCAAATATTGTCATCCTACCATGTGTAGTTACAGAGGAACTGTCGTAACCCAAAAACTTTAACGTAGTTGCTGGACCGTGAAATTGAGGTCAAGGTCAGGTGACAGGTGACTGACTGGCAAGTACTCATCATAAGCTACCTCTGAACCAAATTTGATGGACCTAGGGCTTGGGCTTACAAAGATATGAAGCAAGATGTCAAGTGTTTACGCCGCCGCCGCCGCCGGATTCCCATACATATGTCTCGCCTCCAGCGACTTTCGTCGCAGGCGAGACAAAACTGTTCATTTGTCCAAATTCATAATGAAAGGGCAATAACTCCTATAAAGAGTCATCTTGCAATTTTGGACTAAGCAATCATTTGTAGGGCTTCTATTGCTGATCATTTGTGCAATTTACAGTTTTAATCTAGCTACTATAGTTTTCAAGTTACAGGACAAAAATGGAAAATTTCATAACAAAATTGTCATTTAAGGGTAATAACTTCTATAAAGAGTCATCTGACAATTTCAGACCAATTAAATGAATGGTAAGACTTTTTTTGCTGATCATTTTTGCAATTTATTATTTCACTCTAGCTGTTATGGTTTTTAAGTTGTACAGGACAAAAACGGAAAATTTCATAAACAAGTGTGGACACAGAAAAACGTCTCGCCTGCATTCCGCATCAGTAACGAAAATAAATTTCGTCATAAGCATTACGTAAATAGCATTAAATATCAGCAGCGGCCTGGATACAAAATATTGTCACCATACCCTGCATAGTTACAGGGGAACAGCCGTAACCCAAAAACTTTAACATAGTCGCTGGACCGTGAAATTGAGGTCAAGGTCAGGTGGAACCTACCAGACAGTCATGTACTATTCATCAGCAACCTATATACCAAATATTGTCATCCTACCATGCGTAGTTACAGAGGAACTATCATAACCCAAAAACTTTAACGTAGTCACTGGACCGTGAAATTGAGGTCAAGGTCAGGTGACACCTATCAGACAGTCATGTACTAGTCATCAGCAACCTACACACCAAATATTGTCATCCTACCATGTGTAGTTACAGAGGAACTGTCGTAACCCAAAATCTTTAACGTAGTCGCTGGACCGTGAAATTGAGGTCAAGGTCAGGTGACACCTACCAGACAGTCATGTACTAGTCATCAGCAACCTATACACCAAATATTGTCATCCTACCATGCGTAGTTACAGAGGAACTGTCGTAACCCAAAAACTTTAACGTAGTCGCTGGACCGTGAAATTGAGGTCAAGGTCAGGTGACACCTACCAGACAGTCATGTACTAGTCATCAGCAACCTATCCACCAAATATTGTCATCCTATCATGCGTAGTTACAGAGGAACTGTCGTAACCCAAAAACTTTAACGTAGTCGCTGGACCGTGAAATTGAGGTCAAGGTCAGGTGACACCTACCAGACAGTCATGTACTAGTCATCAGCAACCTATACACCAAATATTGTCATCCTACCATGCGTAGTTACAGAGGAACTGTCGTAACCCAAAAACTTTAACGTAGTCGCTGGACCGTGAAATTGAGGTCAAGGTCAGGTGACACCTACCAGACAGTCATGTACTAGTCATCAGCAACCTATACACCAAATATTGTCATCCTACCATGCGTAGTTACAGAGGAACTGTCGTAACCCAAAAACTTTAACGTAGTCGCTGGACCGTGAAATTGAGGTCAAGGTCAGGTGACAGGTGACTGACTGGCAAGTACTCATCATAAGCTACCTCTGGACCAAATTTGATGGACCTAGGGCTTGGGCTCACAAAGATATGAAGCAAGATGTCAAGTGTTTACGCCGCCGCCGCCGGATTCCCATACATATGTCTCGCCTCCAGCGACTTTCGTCGCAGGCGAGACAAAAATTGCCATTTAAGGGCAATAACTCCTATAAGGAGTCATCTGACAATTTCAGACTAATACAGTGAATTGTAGGGCTTTGATTGTTGATCATTTTTGCTATTTACAGTTTTACTCTAGCTGTTATAGTTTTAAAGTTACAGGACAAAAACAGAAAATTTCATAAACAAGTGTGGACACAGAAAAACGTCTCGCCTGTATTCCGCATCAGTAACGAAAATAAATTTCGTCATAAGCATTACGTAAATAGCATTAAATATCAGCAGCGGCCTGTATACAAAATATTGTCACCATTCCCTGCATAGTTGCAGGGGAACAGCCGTAACCCAAAAACTTTAACGTAGTCGATGGACCGTGAAATTGAGGTCAAGGTCAGGTGACACCTACCAGACAGTCATGTACTAGTCATCAGCAACGTATACACCAAATATTGTCATCCTACCATGTGTAGTTACAGAGGAACTGTCGTAACCCAAAAACTTTAACGTAGTCGCTGGACCATGAAATTGAGGTCAAGGTCAGGTGACACCTACCAGACAGTCATGTACTAGTCATCAGCAACCTATACACCAAATATTGTCATCCTACCATGCGTAGTTACAGAGGAACTGTCGTAACCCAAAAACTTTAACGTAGTCGCTGGACCGTGAAATTGAGGTCAAGGTCAGGTGACACCTACCAGACAGTCATGTACTAGTCATCAGCAACCTATACACTAAATATTGTCATCCTACCATGCGTAGTTACAGAGGAACTGTCGTAACCCAAAAACTTTAACGTAGTCGCTGGACCGTGAAATTGAGGTCAAGGTCAGGTGACACCTACCAGACAGTCGTGTACTAGTCATCAGCAACCTATACACTAAATATTGTCATCCTACCATGCGTAGTTACAGAGGAACTGTCGTAACCCAAAAACTTTAACGTAGTCGCTGGACCGTGAAATTGAGGTCAAGGTCAGGTGACACCCACCAGACAGTCATGTACTAGTCATCAGCAACCTATACACCAAATATTGTCATCCTACCATGCGTAGTTACAGAGGAACTGTCGTAACCCAAAAACTTTAACGTAGTCGCTGGACCGTGAAATTGAGGTCAAGGTCAGGTGACACCTACCAGACAGTCATGTACTAGTCATCAGCAACCTATACACCAAATATTGTCATCCTACCATGCGTAGTTACAGAGGAACTGTCGTAACCCAAAAACTTTAACGTAGTCGCTGGACCGTGAAATTGAGGTCAAGGTCAGGTGACACCTACCAGACATTCATGTACTAGTCATCAGCAACCTATACACCAAATATTGTCATCCTACCATGCGTAGTTACAGAGGAACTGTCGTAACCCAAAAACTTTAACGTAGTCGCTGGACCGTGAAATTGAGGTCAAGGTCAGGTGACAGGTGACTGACTGGCAAGTACTCATCATAAGCTACCTCTGGACCAAATTTGATGGACCTAGGGCTTGAGCTTACAAAGGTATGAAGCAAGATGTCAAGTGTTTACGCCGCCGCCGCCGCCGCCGCCGCCGGATTCCCATACATATGTCTCGCCTCCAGCGACTTTCGTCGCAGGCGAGACAAAAATTACCATTTAAGGGCAATAACTCATATAAGGAGTCATCTGACAATTTCAGACCAATCAAGTGAATTGTAGGGCTTTTATTGCTGATCATTTTTGCCATTTACAGTTTCACTCTACCTCATATAGTTTTCAGATTATATTGTAAATACCAAAAATTTTGTCAAAAATCGTCAAAAAAGGGCAATAACTCCTACAAGATGCCAATACACAACTTCGCAACTATTGTAGACCTTAATGTGCTGATCAATTTGAAGTAACGGTTTTCTCTATAGCTATTATAGTTTTTTTAGATAATGATCAAAAACCTGTGTTGACCCCCATGTTCTATTTTTAGTAACAGCGTCCATATTTGTCTGTTGATCAACACCTTGGGTACAATCTTGAAACTAGGAACCCTAAGGACGATTGTGGCCAAGTTTGAAAAAAATTGGCCCAGTGGTTTCAAAGGAGAAGATTTTTGAAAAAGTTTACGACGGATGACGGACGCCAAGTGATAGCAAAAGCTCACATGGACCTTCGGTCCAGGTGAGCTAAAAAAGGTAAATTGCAGAACGTAAACAATATATTAGTTAAACAACACAAATGGTTACTGTACTTAGCGTTACTGTGGCTTTTTATAATTCCATAGATATCAATTTTCAAAGTTTAGAAGCATGTTGCGAATTCAAGCTTTTCAGTGTTGAAAGCTTTTTTTGTGCATGCTTAGGAAATCCAATATTCAGGAATAATAAATTTCCATTATGTAAAATAAACAAAATATTTTTCATTGGAAATATATGTACGTGCTAATACACATGTTTTAAAGATTTCTAAAAGGGTAAATAACTAACATAAAGGAAAGTACTTTGGTGCTATATGTATAATTATTATATTATTTTGTAGTAAGCTGTAATCGTGTCTGACATACTAACCTGGAAGTCTTTATTTAGACCCTCCATAGAGATGGCGGTATGTCTCATGGCTTCCTTCTTGGGTTCTTTGACCTCTGGCTGGAACACACTATCCTCTGACATACTTCTGTTGCCTAATCTTTTCTTGAATCTGATAGTTAACAAAATCTTTTTTAAATTGGAACAAATATTTTGTAGATTTCAAATTCAAAAATATTTCTAGGTTACATATTAAGCATAAGAAGGAGTATCTGATAAAAAGAATTTCAATCTCTAAAGTGATATCGTCACACTTAATTGATAATTAGTCTAAATTTAGAACAAATCATTGCTGTCAAATTCAGATTTTAATACTACTTTTGGTTTGATTGATTGATTAGATGATTGTTTACGTCCAACGAGAAGTAGCAGTATTTTAGCTATATTCAGGAAGAGAACTAGTTAACAATTAATAAATCAATTTGAAAAATATGGACTAAAGGGAACAAATTTTGAATGCCACTGAAAAATATGGGGTATTGGAAGGGACATTAAATGTAGCCCATTTTAGCGAAACAATCAGCCTACCCTTATCCACATCTACAAAAAGGGTCTTTATCTCTAAAATCTCCAAACATGTCAACTACTACTGCCTGTGACCTGTCTTTCTGTATTATGATCTAATAACCCCCAAAAGAGAGGGCATCTCTATCTACCACCTGATGTGGTAGCCAGATCTGTGGGTGGAGTACTGTGAACCCCACACAGTATGGTCCCAGTAATTGTATTTTGTGAATAATGTAATAAAACTACACTGCTGTAAACGTGATATGCTTCATTAAGAGCTAAGTACTAATTAAGTGGTGGATCAGTGATTCACTCTTGTTTGTTGGTTGTCTGAATATAACAGAGAAATTAAGCCAAGACAATAGTAAGTTACATGTTTGGAAAGTGCTATGCACAACAAAACCACCTTTCATAAATATAAAAAAAGCAGACATATAATAGTCAAAGAGTCAAACTCCCTATCATTACACAACTCTTCATACAGCCAGTCAGTCTTTTCACTCAATTTGTTAAAAAAAGCATCTGATTTTCTATTTGATTCTATACCCTTCCTAAATATAAATGAAATTTAAGACAATCATTCAATCGATCAACCATACAACCAACTCCTGGGAAAATGCCAACTAGATGTCAAGTCCCCCAAGACTTAATATTCAAGAAAACATGTTGTACATCATGCCTACCCTCCATCATCATCACTGTCATCCAGTCCTGTTATCCTCTGGAGGGATCGAGACTTCACTGCTGATTCCCTGACATATTCTTTTGACTTAACTCCTTTCTTGCCACTTTTAAAGAATTTCCTCACTGCTTCAAAGGGACGAAACTTTTTCTTCTTGCCCTCTTTTGAGTCTGGAATACAGAAGTAAATTTTTCATAACATGTAAATACAACATCTGTCCTTATAAAAATTAGTCATCAGTTACTTCTAATAGCACTAAGTACATAAAAAAGTAAAAGTTTTTTGTATTGATTGGACAATGGATTATTGTATTTCTAATCAAGACTCATCAGAAGGACTGAAACCCAAAACTCCATATTTGACATCGATGACCACCTCCCCTTAATTTTTGTCCCTTTGCAATGTATGTCATAGCAATAAACTTGTATTAAGCAACCACCAATTTTAAGTGACCTATTTCTGTGTTTCCTTCAAGGGTCAACTGTTTACAGAGAAATGATTTCCTTTACTGCAAACTTGACTGTAATACATGTATGTCATGACATTTTTGTATAAAACACACTGACATATTGTTCCCACCCAATCCAATGTTCTAACTTCAAGCATTTAATAAATTTACCCTTAGGTTAACCAATTAAACTCCTTGCGCACAACACTCGCTCAGGCTGGTCATATGATTTTTTATGTTTGTTTGTTTGTTTGATGGTGTTTAACGCCACTTTCAGCAATTTTTCAGCTATATCATGGCGTCCATTTTTTATTGGGAGAGGAAGCCTGAGTACCCGAAGAAAACCCCCCGACCTGCGGTAGGAAAACTGGCAATCCTTGTCAATTAAGATTGGAGTCGAGTACATCCTGCCTGCAGTGAGAATCGAACCCGCAATCTCAGTGTTGACAGACCATGTGATCAATAGTAGACGAACTACCTTGACCACTCGGCCACCGAGGCCCCCTATGATTTTTTAAGAAAAGATCCCAGCTACATTATGAACATTTGATTTTCACTACAGTATTAATTTTTTTTCCAAACTTATTTTGACTTGCGCTGGTTTGGTGAACCTTGTGACAATACTTCTTAATTAATATTATACAGGTCCAAGGCATCTGCATACTAAAGATACATTCTTTTGCAGAATAGTTAGAAATGTTAGAAGCATAAATATATTGTTTGCAGTTTCCAAACTAACTTACAAAATTTGGTTGTACACAAGCGAATTTATTAACTCTATTAGAAAACCACTTTAATCCTGTATTTTATAAGAAATTACATGAATTATAAGAATACAATATGCCCCTTTAACAATTTCGTTCAAGAAACAAGTGGTTAAGGTTATTAGTCATTTACTATTAATCACATACCTGTCAACACTGAGGTTGTGGGTTCGAGCCTTATTACATGCATGGTGTGCTCAACCCAAACATTAACTGACAAGGGGTGCCAGTTATCCTTTCCCAGGTAGGTTAGGACATTTTCACTGGGAACTCCGGCACCCTCCCCCCCCCCCCCCCCCAAAAAAAAAAAAAAGAAAGAAAAAAAAACCCTACACAATGATATAGCCTTAAAATGTGTGTACCACATTCAAACAAACAAAACAAGCAACCAACTATTGTTTTATATTTTTGGACTAAGACAAATGAAATAAACATGTAAAGATGAAAGGATAAGGCCAACATGGAGATCATTATTTGTGCATAATAATATTTTAGTCTACTGAATGGTCTCCATGAGGTGAGAGCATATAACAAGAAAAACAAAAAAAAAACATCAACTGAGGAAATCCACACAAATCTTTGGGTAAATAATTGTCACCTCACATGTCACATCAAGTGTTTATTATTGATGAGAAAATGACACCCAAAGCATTATTATTACATATATAATATAAAACATCTCAGATCTGTGACGTAAGTAAATAAATACTGTTGATTGAATCTTACTGTAACAGATGTCATTTTATAACATAACTTAAATATCAATAATCACCACCTTATACATCCACGATGAATCAAGTCAAGTAGATTAAAATCTAAATTATCTTATATATTCTGTTTTTAATGTCTACTTAAGTAAAGTAGTAGCCAGTGAAAACCCCCAACCATCAGCAAGAAAAGCCCCCACCATCAGCAAGAAAACCCCCAACCATCAGCAAGAAAAGCCCCCACCATCAGCAAGAAAACCCCCAACCATCAGCAAGAAAAGCCCCCAACCATCAGCAAGAAAACCCCCCAACCATCAGCAAGAAAACCCCCCAACCATCAGCAAGAAAACCCCCAACCATCAGCAAGAAAATCCCCCAACCATCAGCAAGAAAACGGCCAATCCTTGTCATGTCAGATCTAGCACACCAGTTCACACTATGGCTCCTACCTGCACCAATGTGGACAGACACATGATCAACTACCTTAACCACTTGGCCACTAAGGCCCCATGATTTGTAAAGTCAAATCTGTTTACAAAGACTACTTAAAAATAGTCTCAAAAGACAGCTGGCATACAATATACAATACACATTAAAACTGTTTATATTTGACCACTGCTACAATATGTAGCTGGGCCTCGGTGGCCGAGTGGTCAAGGTAGTTCGTCTACTGTTAATCATGTGGTCTGTCAAAACTGAGATTGCGGGTTCGATTCTCACTGCAGGCAGGGTGTACTCGACTCCAATCTTAATTGACAAGGATTGCCAGTTTTCCTACCGCAGGTCGGGGTTTTCTCCCGGTACTCCGGCTATCTCCCCCAATAAAAACTGGACGCCATGCTATAGCTGAAAAATTGCTGAAAGTGGCATTAAACACCATCAAACAAACAAACAAAAACAATATGTAGCTAATAACAATTCTATTGTAGGATACTATCCCTGCCTGCTATAGTAGTCTTTATTATAGGTACAAGTGGTTTTAGTCTGTTATATTTAGAACATGTGGTGAAACTACCCTTAAAATGATGAGAGGGTTTCCTGAAGAACAGATCCCTTTGTTATTGATATTATATATGGTGTGTCCCATGGTACTTCAGACACGACAATTCATGTACAAGTTTACAATAAAAAAAAATATTAGTAGGTTGTTATGACTACAATGTTAATAAAACACTGGAGTACATGTCCTGTGTCATTGTTATGACTACAATGTTAATAAAACACTGGAGTACATGTCCTGTGTCATTGTTATGACTACAATGTTAATAAAACACTGGAGTACATGTCCTGTGTCATTGTTATGACTACAATGTTAATACCAGAGGCTCTTAAGAGCCTGTATCGCTCATGATCACCTGATTTTATAGGCAAGGAAGATGGCATTTCCCTGATGTTAAAGTAAGTCCTGTAATTTTCAATAAACTTTAAATAGGACCATCCAAACAATATTACTAGAAAGCTTTGTTTCATTGGTTAACCAGTTGTATAGAGAAGATTTTTTTTATTTGCCCATAGGGTCCTCTGTTAAACTAAGTCCTGCGGCGGAGGTGGCCATTTTGAATTTCCAATTGCCATAAAAAACATAAACTTTATAAAGGACCATCCAAACAATATTGCTAGTAAGTTTTTGTTTCCATTGATTAACCGGTTTCAGAGAAGAAGCCTTTAAAAACTTTTTAATTGTAGGATACTATCCCTGCCTGCTATAGTAGTCTTTATTATAGGTACAAGTGGTTTTAGTCTGTTATATTTAGAACATGTGGTGAAACTACCCTTAAAATGATGAGAGGGTTTCCTGAAGAACAGATCCCTTTGTTATTGATATTATATATGGTGTGTCCCATGGTACTTCAGACACGACAATTCATGTACAAGTTTACAATAAAAAAAAATATTAGTAGGTTGTTATGACTACAATGTTAATAAAACACTGGAGTACATGTCCTGTGTCATTGTTATGACTACAATGTTAATAAAACACTGGAGTACATGTCCTGTGTCATTGTTATGACTACAATGTTAATAAAACACTGGAGTACATGTCCTGTGTCATTGTTATGACTACAATGTTAATAAAACACTGGAGTACATGTTCTGTGTCATTGTTATGACTACAATGTTAATAAAACACTGGAGTACATGTCCTGTGTCATTGTTATGACTACAATGTTAATAAAACACTGGAGTACATGTCCTGTGTCATTGTTATGACTACAATGTTAATAAAACACTGGAGTACATGTCCTGTGTCATTGTTATGACTACAATGTTAATAAAACACTGGAGTACATGTTCTGTGTCATTGTTATGACTACAATGTTAATAAAACACTGGAGTACATGTCCTGTGTCATTGTTATGACTACAATGTTAATACCAGAGGCTCTTAAGAGCCTGTATCGCTCGTGATCACCTGATTTTATAGGCAAGGAAGATGGCATTTCCCTGATGTTAAAGTAAGTCCTGTAATTTTCAATAAACTTTAAATAGGACCATCCAAACAATATTACTAGAAAGCTTTGTTTCATTGGTTAACCAGTTGTATAGAGAAGATTTTTTTTATTTGCCCATAGGGTCCTCTGTTAAACTAAGTCCTGCGGCGGAGGTGGCCATTTTGAATTTCCAATTGCCATAAAAAACATAAACTTTATAAAGGACCATCCAAACAATATTGCTAGTAAGTTTTTGTTTCCATTGATTAACCGGTTTCAGAGAAGAAGCCTTTAAAAACTTTTTCCCATAGGGTCATATGTTAAACTAAGTCCTGCGGTAGGGGCCATTTTGAATTTCCAATTGCCATAAAAAACATAAACTTTATAGAGGACCATCCAAACAATATTGCTAGTAAGTTTTTGTTTCGATTGATTAACCGGTTTCAGAGAAGAAGCCTTTAAAAACTTTTTCCCATAGGGTCCTATGTTAGACTAAGTCCTGCGGTAGCGGCCATTTTGAATTACCAATTGCCATAAAAAACATAAACTTTATAGAGGACCATCCAAACAATATTGCTAGTAAGTTTTGTTTTGATTGGTTAAACGGTTTCAGAGAAGAAGCCCTTTTAAACTTTTTTCTCATAGGGTTGAATGTTAAACCAAGTCCTGCGGTGGCGGCCATTTTGAATTTCCGATTGGGATAAAAAACATTAACTTTATACAGGACCATCCAAACAATATTGCTAGTAAGTTTTGTTTCCATTGGTTGGCCGGTTTCAGAAAAGAAGCCTTTCAAACTTTTTCCCATAGGGTCCTATTTTAAATTAAGTCCTGCGGTGGCAGCCATTTTGAATTTCCAATTGCCATAAAAAACACAAACTTTATAGAGGACCATCCAAACAATATTGCTAGTAAGTTTTTGTTTCCATTGATTAACCGGTTTCAGAGAAGAAGCCTTTTAAAACTTTTTCCCATAGGGTTCTATGTTAAACTAAGTCCTGCGGTGGCGGCCATTTTGAATTTCCAATTCCCATCTAAAACACAAACTTTATAGAGGACCATCCAAACAATATTGCTAGTAAGTTTTGTTTTGATTGGTTAAACGGTTTCAGAGAAGAAGCCCTTTTTAACTTTTTTCCCATAGGGTCCTATGTTAAACTAAGTCTTGAGGTGGCGGCCATATTGGTTAACCAATCAAAATAAAAAACACAAACTTTGTAAAGGTCCATCCAATGAACATTATGGCCAAGTTTGGTTTCAATTGACCAAGTGGTTTCAGAGAAGAAGATTAAAACGTAAAAAGTTTACAGACGCCGCCGCCGACGAGGACGACGACGACGACGATGCCCACGGACGCAAAGTGATAACAATAGCTCACATGACCCTTTGGGTCAGGTGAGCTAAAAACACTGGAGTACATGTCCTGTGTCATTGTTATGACTACAATGTTAATAAAACACTGGAGTACATGTCCTGTGTCATTGTTTATAGATAATCAAGTGTAGATAAATTAAACACAGAATACAAACATCAAATCTTTAAAATCAAACATTATTATTTATTTACCATCAGTAAAGGCACCTCCCAATTCCTCATTCTGGCCAGGTTGAGGATTTATCTCCCCTGATGCAGCAGCCATTTTGGTTTCTTTTCAAAACTAACTCCCTTCAGTCAACTCTTACATTCCCAACTTTCAACAGTGAATATTTCAAGTTATCTCCAACATGATCTGAAAAATAAATAATAAATTAATAAAATGTAAATAGAAACAAAACAAAAACATGTTTATCAGTTTGTACATGTTTACAGGGGAGTTTCAAGTGCAATATATCATGAACACACTCAGTATGACGACCTTTTTCTTGAGAATAACTGTTACAGGGTCCGACTGTCTGTTAAAACAAGAACTGTGCAACACTAATCACCAAATACAAACACAATCATCATTAAATAGTACACTCTTTCAAAATAATGTTTCTGTTCATTTTTTGTTCATAAGTTAAGCAAAAGTATTTCCAAAATTAAATTACAACTAAAAGACTAACTAAACTTCCCTGACCAAAATATAACTATGAATAATAATTCTTAAAGATAGGTGCAATGTATTTCAAAGTCAGAATTTAAATAACCAATTAAACAAAAACATGTTTAATTACAAATCCACTTTATTGTTTAAAAGTCCAATATCATTATATGACCTAGTCTAATGTGTGTTTACATAAGGAAGTACCTAAAACAAACACTCTTTACCCTTTTTATTTATTTATCCAGCAGAAAAGATAAAGTATTTAAATGTTTTCATGAGAGGGTGAAAGTAATATGAGTTGGCTTGTCAATGTTTTTATGACACAGGTTTAAATATGTACTTTTGTTTTAAAGATTACAAGAAAATTAGAACAAAAGACACCAAACTTATTCATCTACACGTATGAGATCTAAAAAGGTAAAAAAAAAACTGTAAAAGTCTGAAAGGGACTGGTTCTAAGGCAAGTGAATTTGGTTAACAATTTGTTTGAAGAAAGTTTGGTGTCAGGGAAAATTTCTATAATAGCAGATGTACAACTTTAATGTGTACAATCTTTCTGTGAAGGTTTGGGGGTCTAAAGAGTAGTTGATTTTCCTTTCTTCAATGATTACCCAACTTCACTATATTCCACAGATTGTGCAACCCATCAATAAAAATGTACTATGTAGATTTTAAATAATTAAGGAGGAAAGAACATGTCTGTACATAACAAGTGTCGACAAGAAAAATGTCTCGCATGCATTTTGCATCAGTTACGAAAATTTTTTTGTCATGCCCATCATAGCAATGAATTAAAATATATAATGGTTACAAAGAAACTGACCGAATCCAAAAACTTTAACGCAGCCACTGGAGAGTGAAATTCAGGTCAAGGGTCAGCTGAAACCTTCCAAACAGTCATGTACTATTTATCACCAACATATATACTAAATACATGTATTGTCATCCTACCATTCATGGTTACAGAGGAACTGCTGTAATCCAAAAATTTTAATATAGTTGCTGAACTGTGAAATTTAGGTCAAGGTCAGGTGACACCTAGCAGACAGTCATGTACTATTCATCACCAACATACCAGTATATATACACAATACATGTATTGTCATCCTACCATGCATGGTTACATAGGAATTGCTGTAATCCAAAAATTTAACATAGTCGCTGAACCTTGAAATTGAGGTAAATATCAGGTGACCTACCAGACAGTTATGTACTATTCATCATCATCCTATATAACAAATATTGTCATCCTACCATGCATTGTTACAGAGGAACTGCCTAATACAAAAACTTTAACGTAGTGGCTGGACCTTGAAACTGAGGTCAAGGTCAGGTGACACCTACCAGATAGTCATGTACATGTACTATTCATAAGCAACCTATAAACCAAATATTGTCATCCTACCATGCATGGTTACACAGGAACTGCCCTAATCCGAAAACTTTAACGTAGTCACTGGACAGTGAAATTGAGGTCAAGATCAGTGACAAGTGACTGACTGGCAAGTACTCATCATAAGCTACCTCTGGACCTAATTTGATGGACCTAGGGATTAGGCTTACAAAGATATGAAGCAAGAAGTCCAAGTGTTGACGTCGCCTCTGGACTCCCATATACAGTCCGCCAAAAGTTAAGCATCACCTAAATATTTTCTTAAATAATTTTATTACAAAACGATTCATTCTGCATCTGATGCATTTAAGCAATGCTTTTAAACAATACCTTTATATAACAAACAGGTCAGATGTCAATAATAAGAGTTTTAAAGTGTAAAAACCGGTTTCAAAAACTTGTCCCGCTTCTAATTAACAGACTGACTTTGAATGAAATAGCCTTGTCCGATTGCACATGGATATTGTGGTTAGTTATTATCTTTTAAAGACTTTTCAACATGGTAAGATGAAAATTAAGTATCGCCGAACGCTGACAAGCAATTGGAATGAAAAATGCTGGAATGAGTAACCGCCATATAGCAGCCAAATTTGTGGTGAACAACTCTGTTATTAGCAGACTTGTTGCGAGGCGTAGACAGACAGGGTCAATCGAGGACCGCCCAAGATCTGGGAGACCCTGTAAAACAACCCCTAGAGAGGACCGCTTCCTTGTTCGTCAAGCCAGATTGAACCCCTTTTCAACAGCAGGCCATTTACGAGGAATGTGGCCTTCTGGTGGTCAAATCAGTGACCGAACAGTTATTCGGAGGTTTCACAGATTTCGATAACGTGCCCGCAGGCCTTTGAAACGACCAGAACTGACAAGAAGGCACCGCCAAGCACGAATGGAGTGGGCAAAGGCGGCAAAGGAATACAGCTTTGGATAGAAACCATATTGTAGGAACAACTGCATTCGGTGGTGGCGGCGTTACCATATGGGGATGCTTTTCACATGACTGCAAGCTACCTTTACAGATTCTCAATGGTACATTGAATGGTCTGAAATACCACGATGACATCTTGGATGGTCACGTTAGGCCACATTTTGAAAACCATGCTCTTGCAGACAGACCAATGTTTCAAGACGACAATGCTCGACCCCATCGAGCCCGTGTTGTGAGGGACTTTATTGAAACAGAAGCCATTAACACACTTCCATGGCCAGCCATGTCACCGGACATGAATCCGATTAAGCATGTGTGAGATTTCCACAGTACAGACTTAGGCGTTTGGTTGCAGGAATGAGGTGGCGTGTTGAACATTTACACCGGAAGCGTGGAGGTTATACCCGATATTGATGGAAAATTCACCAAACGACAGTCCATTTGTTACTTTTTCACCTCAGGACTTGTTGAATGACTGTAATTTTGTAAACAATGAAAAATTTTGTGTCAAACTAAAACTAAAATCACATATTGTTTTGTTGGCCTATTTTTTTGTGTTCATTATTAGACCACCAGAATTTAATTTTACAATTTGAGGATTTAAATAAAGAATTTTACAGGTTTAAATTTCCTAATGATATATACATTTTCATACAAATTAAACAGTTTCTCATTTGTTTTTGTTATTGAAAAAACATTAGATCCAGAAAAGTAGGTGATGCTTAACTTATGGTGGACTGTATATATGTCTCGCCTCCAGCGACTATCCTCGCAGGCGAAACAACAAGTGTGGACACAGAAAAATGTCTCGCCTGTATTCCGCATCAGTAACGAAAATAAATTTCGTCATAAGCATTACGTAAATAGCATTTTATATCAGCAGCGGCCTGTATACAAAATATTGTCACCCTACCCTGCATAGTTACAGGGGAACAACCGTAACCCAAAAACTTTAACGTAGTTGCTGGACCGTGAAATTGAGGTCAAGGTCAGGTGGAACCTACCAGACAGTCATGTACTATTCATCAGCAACCTATATACCAAATATTGTCATCCTACCATGCGTAGTTACAGAGGAACTATCATAACCCAAAAACTTTAACGTAGTCGCTGGACCGTGAAATTGAGGTCATGGTCAGGTGACACCTACCAGACAGTCATGTACTAGTCATCAGAAACCTATACACCAAATATTGTCATCCTACCCTGTGTAGTTACAGAGGAACTGTCGTAACCCAAAAACTTTAACGTAGTCGCTGGACCGTGAAATTGAGGTCAAGGTCAGGTGACACCTACCAGACAGTCATGTACTAGTCATCAGCAACCTATATACCAAATATTGTCATCCTTCCATGCGTAGTTACACAGGAACTGTCGTAACCCAAAAACTTTAACGTAGTCGCTGGACCGTGAAATTGAGGTCAAGGTCAGGTGACACCTACCAGACAGTCATGTACTAGTCATCAGCAACCTATATACCAAATATTGTCATCCTTCCATGCGTAGTTACAGAGGAACTGTCGTAACCCTAAAACTTTAACATAGTCGCTGGACCATGAAATTGAGGTCAAGGTCAGGTGACACATACCAGACAGTCATGTACTAGTCATCAGCAACCTATACACCAAATATTGTCATCCTACCATGCGTAGTTACAGAAGAACTGTCGTAACCCAAAAACTTTAACGTAGTCGCTGGACCGTGAAATTGAGGTCAAGGTCAGGTGACACCTACCAGACAGTCATGTACTAGTCATCAGCAACCTATACACCAAATATTGTCATCCTACCATGCGTAGTTACAGAGGAACTGTCGTAACCCAAAAACTTTAACGTAGTCGCTGGACCGTGAAATTGAGGTCAAGGTCAGGTGACACCTACCAGACAGTCATGTACTAGTCATCAGCAACCTATACACCAAATATTGTCATCCTACCATGCGTAGTTACAGAGGAACTGTCGTAACCCAAAAACTTTAACGTAGTCGCTGGACCGTGAAATTGAGGTCAAGGTCAGGTGACACCTACCAGACAGTCATGTACTAGTCATCAGCAACCTATATACCAAATATTGTCATCCTTCCATGCGTAGTTACAGAGGAACTGTCGTAACCCTAAAACTTTAACGTAGTCGCTGGACCGTGAAATTAAGGTCAAGGTCAGGTGACACCTACCAGACAGTCATGTACTAGTCATCAGCAACCTATATACCAAATATTTTCATCCTTCCATGCGTAGTTACAGAGGAACTGTCGTAACCCTAAAACTTTAACGTAGTCGCTGGACCATGAAATTGAGGTCAAGGTCAGGTGACACATACCAGACAGTCATGTACTAGTCATCAGCAACCTATACACCAAATATTGTCATCCTACCATGCGTAGTTACAGAAGAACTGTCGTAACCCAAAAACTTTAACGTAGTCGCTGGACCATGAAATTGAGGTCAAGGTCAGGTGACACCTACCAGACAGTCATGTACTAGTCATCAGCAACCTATACACCAAATATTGTCATCCTACCATGCGTAGTTACAGAGGAACTGTCGTAACCCAAAAACTTTAACGTAGTCGCTGGACCGTGAAATTGAGGTCAAGGTCAGGTGACACCTACCAGACAGTCATGTACTAGTCATCAGCAACCTATACACCAAATATTGTCATCCTACCATGCGTAGTTACAGAGGAACTGTTGTAACCCAAAAACTTTAACGTAGTCGCTGGACCGTGAAATTGAGGTCAAGGTCAGGTGACACCTACCAGACAGTCATGTACTAGTCATCAGCAACCTATACACCAAATATTGTCATCCTACCATGCGTAGTTACAGAGGAACTGTCGTAACCCTAAAACTTTAACGTAGTCGCTGGACCGTGAAATTGAGGTCAAGGTCAGGTGACAGGTGACTGACTGGCAAGTACTCATCATAAGCTACCTCTGGACCAAATTTGATGGACCTAGGGCTTGGGCTTACAAAGATATGAAGCAAGATGTCAAGTGTTTACGCCGCCGCCGCCTTCCCATACATATGTCTCGCCTCCAGCGACTTTGGTCGCAGGCGAGACAAAAACTAACATTGTCTCATGAATTTTCAATGTTTTACAAGTTTGTTGCTTGGTGGGTCAAAAGACAAAGGATGAGAACAAAATAACAAAGGATAAGAGCAAGAAGGTTAATATACAAAGGATGAACAAGATACAATGTAACAGTTGAAGAGAAACAGATAACAAAGGAAGAGTTTGGAAACAAGATAACAATTGAAGTGACTGAAAATAAGATGACAAATTAAAGGACAAGACAGCAAAAGAGAGCAATGTCTAAAGAAAGGGGTCTCAGAGCAAGCATGCCCATCTGATGGACATCCCTTGAGTTACCTGCCACACACCTATCAATTCAAAGTAGGATGGGTCTTATTTATATTCCTCAGGGTTCCCTAAAGCAGTTTAACTTCACTATAATAAGTATAACCAGCAAAGGGATACAGGTAAAAGTTGAAATTATTTTTACCTGTTCAATAATGCCTTAAGACAGACCATCCAACCACAGTACTGATGTAACTAGTCATTTGTTTGTTATTTATTTAAGAAACAAACTTAACATTGTAAATATCTGCCCATCAACATGTATATGTAAATGAGACACACTTTACAACAGTACAAGTCCCTTAAAATGTAAAGTAATCTTACAAAGGACAAATCTGCATATATTGTTCAAACCAAACAAAGAAATGTATAATTAAAATAGTCTATAGTAGATTTGACCATATGATAACACTAATTACTAATGATTATATAAAAATACTCATACCTTGATTTTTAAAATCCAGGTTTAAATTTTTGCTTTGAACTCCACCCATTTATGACATTTAAAAATGTTACAAACATTTAAAATAAACCATCCATGAAAACTCAATCATAATAACACAGTATTGTAGATTAAACTGGCTTTTATCACTTCATCATGACATCTACTGGTATGCAAATACTGTGAAACTTACATGTACATGTACAGTATTACACGTGTATGTCAAAGTTACCTAAAGACATAAAAAAATCTATACTTAACACAACCACTCAGCTGCTGCTTAATTTAACCCATGTTTAATAGTCAAATATAAGAGATTTCTTAAGGAAGATTTTCATGACTATATGATATGAAAGAAAATGAAAAAGATGTTAATAGTCAAACTACAAGCTAATTAAAATTTAATCTTACACATGTTCTTCCTTTTTGCTATGTTGCTGGGCTTATAACACAAGCGAAAGATTTAATTTTAATTAGACTAAGTCAAATTGAAGCATTTTCACAAATTCCACAATTTTATAAAATATAACAGATTTCTAAAGATTTTTATGGCTAAATGATACAAAACAAAAAGAAAAACTATACAAAACAAAGACTGAAACTACACAATATGCCATAATGATATCAGTAAATAAAGATATTTATGTGATCATGTCTCCAACTAGTCAGCACATAATTCTTACTAATATGAACACACAGACTACTGGCAGTACTTCTGAATACTGCTGTCTGGTACAACAACATAACTAATACATGGTGTAATATAATGATCCATGATAATTGCAGATTTTAAATGATGAACCACCAATTTATTTTACCTTTATTTGTTGTTAGTGTTTTCAATGTCCACAACCTATATGACTTCAAGAAAAAAAACCAAAATGCAAATTTATCCAAACAAATCCACATTTTATTATTTTTTGTTTACAAGCAATGTTTGATTCTGATGTTTTCAGTCATGTCCGTTGCATAATTAAACAAATTTAAAAAATCATACTTATAAAAGGTGGATTTAATGCCACTTTTACAATTTTTCACAATGTTGCATTAAAGTATAATGGTAGAGGGGAGCTGGGACTCATAAAGAAAAACGAAACAAAAGGGACTACTCTGGCCAAGTTAATGTACCTGCTAAACTGTTTCTCATAACACTGCTAGAGACACATTTTTGTTTGCAGGCTATATTAAAGGCATAAAAAAATTTATGGGTTCTAACATACTATTGTGGGAAAGACTGGGTGATCTTCCATGAGGTATAGCAATTTTATGTCCTTTTTTTGGAGAGTGGAATGCAGCAAAACATGCGAAAAGACTGCAAACTTCTATCACAAGTGGATGATCACCCATACCTTTACAAAAGCGCATGGAAGTACCTATTTCTTCGGTAAATATCTGACATCCAATCAGAACTCCCAAAACAAAAATGTTTCATGCTGCGAAAGCAATTTTCTTATTTCAGTTATTTTGATTGGATGATGCAACGAATACAGATGAGTGCATGTCAGCTCATTTTTACTGGGTCATTTGTATCATATATCTGCCACTTACAGAAAATTTATGATTAGAAAGGAGTAAACACAACTTCAAATTTCCCAACTAGATAAAATAGAGGGGCCCAGTGTCCATCTTAAATAAATCAAGGATAAATTTTCTCCACTTAGACTCCATGTACTTTGAGAATGAACCTATTAAATAATTAATTACATTAATAATATTGTTTATTATCACTTTTTGTTAATTTAGTAAATTAGCACTGTGGACAATTACATCTTTGAAAACTTTTTTCTGGACAATATACAGTGATGAACTGATAATGAGATCCGTCAATAGTCGCCACCAACCAGTTTATTCATTTACAAGTCTGATGATTTTTGATCTCCCAAATTGTAATTCAATAATGGTTATTAAATATAACATTGTTAAAATTTGTATGATCTTTTACATTTTATGTGGGTAAAGTTACAGGAAACTTGCACTTGTTTTTGCCGAAATAATTTTATACATTCTGAAGATATATATTATTTGACAGATACAGTTTGAGTGATTTTAAATCTATTTGTTTTGCAAAAAAAAGTGCAAAATTCTTCCACTGAGTATGATTAAACTGATTTAACCTGCTTATCCTTTCACGAGTTGGTTCTCTTGCCTGAATGACCAATAGCTTTTTTTCAATTATTGTTTTTGTTTATTTTAAGGCAAAAAAACTGCTCAACAAGCATTTTCAACACTTTCACGTTTTTTTAACAATACAAATACTTGAATGTATAATTCATGAATGCATTTTTCCAAATAACACAAATTACAAACTACCGGTATATATGTTAGATCCTATAATATAGTAAAATTAAAATATAAACAGAGAAAGATGGTCTAACATCTGTGACCCTTTAGCCAAATGTTTTTTTTAACTTATAGTGTAAGCAGAGTATAAAACTCCAACTACACAAAATAAACTGTTAAAAAATGAACTTATGATCAGATTTGCTAGTTTGGGTTGACTCATCTGCTCTTGAGTTCTTTTTCTGTCGCAAAATGTCAAGACACAGATTTGTGTTAAAAGTTGCATTAACTATGGAAGGTAAAGCCTAGAAGCAGGGAATTTTTTAGCGCTCGCCACTTTCGTCATTGACGAAATCATTTGAAAATTCTAGTAGAAGCATAGCTGATATTAATTTCAGTCATCTCAAGTTGGTGAGAAGGGAATTTGTGTATAGTTTGTTGATAAAATAACTACTTTCATTTGTCACGAAAAAACAAAAACCAAAACTCATCAACGTTCAGAATAGAGTCGTGGCACGACAAGGAAATGAAAACAATGTCATTAGATTCCAGTCCCACTGATTTATAGGTTCTTGGAATTAACTAAAAGTGACGTGTATTGTTAGCACATAATGTCCATCCTCTGCGATTTGATCTTAAGGAAATTTTTTTTATCTCTAAAGAATACTGAATGTTGAAACCAGAAACCTATTATATAAATCAACGTGACTGAATTCTAACGATATCATATACTTTTCCTCGTCGAGCCAATACTTAATTTGCGAACAAGTGTCGACACGGATATGACAGTATTTACGGCTTTTGTATGATACAATCTGTTCGAGACTCAAGCAAGTTACGTGTATATATCAATACATTGATGCATTTAATAACAAAATTTTAACAAATTAGAAAAAAACACAACACACACATAAAAAACAAAGAAAAAAAAACAAAACAAGCAGAATGAAAAAAAAACATACAGAACAAACAAACAAAAAACAAAAACAAAAGTTTTGACTAATTCTAAAATTAGACTGTTGTATTAGTCCCAGTGAATTAAAATCAAAGCCGCCTTGTATTTTTTATTTGATGTTTATAGTTTTCACCAATTAGACAAATTATATGATGACACAGGTATTAGCTACCTAGGGTGTACCCTCAGACAACTTTTGTTTATTGAACCATTTGTTCACCACACCTGTGATTCCATAACAAATGCAACAGGTGTACGCCAAATTAAAAGAGAATAGGTTGTAAAAAATATATTATTCCAATTCTTAAATTTTTTATCATTTGCATTTAAAATTAAGGAGTTTTTTGTAAAATAGAAGCTGAACAATACGTTACAGGATGGAGATGTCCTCGTGGAAAAAAGTGTTTGAAAAAAGGTAAAAAAGTATGCTTATTAATAGTGTTATCAATTATGACCTATTTCTGTGCATTCTTAAAACATCATTTTTTCAGAATGCCCTTACGGAAATTATTAGTACTTCAAGTATACTTCAAGTATACTTGCAAGTATAACTTTAGTATAACCCAGAAGTATACTTTAAGTATACTTAAAGTATTTTGATTTTATATGCAAATTAGTTAGCCAAGTATACTTCAACCAAGTATACTTGGCTAATACTTAGACCTTTATACTTGAAGTATACTTTAGTTATAATTTAAGTATACTTTAGTTATACTTTAAGTATACTTAGAGAATACTAAGGTTTTATACTTGCAGTATACTTAAAGTATACTTTAGTTATACTTGAAGTATACTTTAGTTATACTTGAAATATACTTAGAGAAAACTTTAGGTTTTATACTTACAGTATACTTTAAGTATACTTAAAGTATACTTGAAGTGTTATGTTCAGGTACCTGACTTAACTGTACGAGTTGACTGATTGGTCCATCACTGTGGTATTTTCTGGCCTTAAACACTAAAAATTAACTAAATATTTATTCAATAACATTAAATACAAAAATGTCTTAAAACTCCAACAAAACACTGACATGATTAAGGAGTTACTTTTTTCTCTCTGTTTTCTTTCTGTTCTTTGCTAATGTGCTGGAAAGAAAAATAAAAGTTGTGCATGCGACTGATTAATAAACAAGTATGGTTCGCCTGTCAGCACCACTGTGAAACTCATTCACAGTCTATCTAGGACTTAAGGTAGACTACAACCCCAAAAAGACTTAACTTAACAGAGGCGTTGAACAGTGAAAACCCCAAGCTATCTGGTACTAGTAGTAATATTATTTCAATTTTTGTATGCCCCGCGACAACATGTCCGGGGGGGGGGGGGGGGCATTTAGTTTTACTCATTGTCAGACCTGTCGGACAACTACTTCCTGTTTGGGACTGGGGACTTCCTTTAGCGGGGGCATCATAATTCAATTTTTTTTTATATCCCCTGTATAATTTTTATCATTGTGGTTCCCTTCATCTGAGATTAAATTTGTTTCCAAATATAACTCATTTATAAGTCCATAACTCTACATTAAACAGGAAGTAGATACTGAACACATATAGTACATGTATATAGATTTTATCGAAAACAGTGGTACATTAATTAGCATTGACTCACAGATTTCTTGATTTACTTTTGTCACTAGCAATGAAAACAGGTCTAGTTACTGTGTATAAATACATTGTACTTGCATTTTGTCTCGCCAGAGACGAAAAGTCATTAAAGATGAGACAAAGGTATTACTTTCTAGTGGCAGCATAAACTTTTATAGGACAAAGGTACATGCCAAATATCAAGATTATTGTGATGCCACAGGACAAAGCATATAGCTAAAGTGACACTTATATGTCGCTTTGCAACATGTTGCAGGCAACACAAAAAAATCATGCAAAGACTAATGTCTTACCTCAGCTACTTTTTGGCATTGATGACAGTTTAATTGTTAATCTCAATCGCTGCACTTCCCATTAATGGCTTAACAAACATTATTTCTGTAGGATTGGGATACAATTAAAGGCAATATTCTGAAATAAAAAAGAAAATATTTGAAAAATTAAAGCTTGTTTTTTCCTACAATGTCCCTTTATAACTATAAGGACAAATAAAAAAGTATGTGTGTTTCCTGTTACTTGCTTGAAAAAAAATAGGGTAGGTAGATAGGCATTTATTTTTAATTTAATTTTATTTTTAATTTTATTTTACCTTAAGTGAACAGGGCAAAGGTTTCAAGTTTAATGGTGCCTAAGCAAAAATGGCAATAAAAATTGATTGGTCAATACAGAAGTTCAACCTGAGATGACCTGTAATGGGATGTTGTTAGATCTTCAAAACGACAATAACAAAAAGGGGGGAGCTTGTGAAAGATTTTAATTTTAATTAAGATTGGTTTTTGTGTGTGTGTTTGTTCTTGTCAGTTTCATTTAAAACTGGTGGAAATTAATAAAATTTGAGAGTAAAATGGCATTAGAAACATAAAGGTAGGGTTTTTCATGTAGATTATTAAATTCAGAACAGAAATAATTACAAACCAGTGTAGATATGGGTAAAGTAATATTTTTTAAAAAATTTTCAAAGTTGGCAGGTATAGACTTGGTTTTTTCCCTTCTTGCACACAATAACAAAATCGACCCAGTATATAATTCGAAAGTGCAAGTAAATCTAATTTTACAAGCCCCTGTGGTTATTCGAGCCTCCGGACATTGACTATAGTGATAAAGTTATTATTATTTTATGTACATTTGATTTCCTGTAATGATCTTAGAACCATGTACCTACCACTTGTTTTCTGTTCCCATTTATGCTGGCAGAAATCAGTTCCTGTATGTTGAAATGCAATCTTCACAACATTGTTTACGGCTTTTGACTTTTGTACAGTCACTCCACAACACTGCATTACCATTAAATTAAAAGGATATCGTAAGATGACTTATCTGTAAAATATTAATTGACCAAAAAGTATCATTTTCGAATAAATCGTAACCTTCTTTGTTACACAAAACCATAGCTTTCTGAAAATAATTAGGCGTATCAGTCCAAACTCAAATATAACATTAAAAATAGACACGCATGTTATAGCCATCGCCATCGGTTCTAAAATAAATTGCAAGATAAGCAGTTAAGTAAAAGATGAATAATTCTAAATTAACGCATGAAAAGATTATGAACTACTTCGCTAATCATTACTTACCGTCATATTTGATGAAATTCTTTAAATTGCCGCTCCGAAGCCAGGAAACAAAATTTGAATTCTGTGACGTAGCGGAAATGGAAGTCGTATGGATAAAACAAAGTTGACACCGGAAAGACGTCAAATATCCGGAAATTACCGCGTACATAAATGTAAAAAATAAGTCCAAAGATTCCATGATGTTCCATGCTTAATTTGATTAAAGTTATACATTCCATGATAGTTTCAATGTGTTAAAATTTCTGAGTCCATTTCCACGCCATATCATTTTCCTTTCCATGGAATTCAATGAAATTTTTTCTTTGGTTTAATAACTTTCCATGGAAAATTATTCATTTCAACATGAAAAAACCTATTATCATGGAAACTCTAGGGATGGGTTACATTGATTTGTATAATAATGTTGGATAATATCATTTGTCAATGTTATGTTGGCAAAAAACTGCAAAAAAACATTGTTTTAATTAAAAAAACATAGAATTTTAATTTATTTGGACTTATAAATTTTCTGTAAGATGCATTCCTCTGTCAAACTCCTGAAAAAGTCTAAGTCCAAATAAATTCTTCAAGTATAACTTTTACATAAAATGTTTGATAATATCCATTTGAAGTATACTTCTTGTATACTTCAAGTATACTTGAGTTATACTTTGCTATTACAAGGATACAAAGTATAACTAGCTAATACTCCAAGTATACTTGGCTAATACTTTAAGTATACTTCAGTTTTCAAGTATAACAGATATACTTAAAGTATACTTGAAGTATACTTGCCTTATACTTTAAGTATACTTGGTGCAAGCCAATTCCGTAAGGGTGTGAAAGAAAAAGGAATACTGCGTTCTTAATAAAGGTGTGGATTGGTTTTATTTAAGGGGACCGTTTAAAAATGTGTGCCCTCTTCCCGAAAACGTGCAAATATTTCATGCTATGTAATCCGATAATAACTGGGGATTAACAACAAAAATAATATACCTCGGTGCAGGGAATTTTTTAGCGCGCGCCACTTTCGTCATTGACGAAATCATTTGAAAATTGACGATAGATTTCTAAATCAATTTCGTCACCTGATTTCCAACAAGTACTAAAATTTTTCGTTACAAATTCATTCTACCAAGTGTAATACGACATATTTATGACCCCAATGCCAATTAACAGGAAATTTAATTGTTTCACCTCGATAGTTTTAAACAGCAGGTGTCAATCGTCGAATCGATGTTTTTACAGGTAATCCGATTAAAATGATTAAGTGGTCAATATACGCAAACAAAAGTGTCATAGATCGCACTGATGAACAGACTAACTTCCACCTTTTGATTAAATATGTAATGCAAATAAAAATTGCAAAGATTTTGCGTATTTAACTCATTTTTCGTACGTTTTGCTGGTTTCAAATGGATTACGCGCCATTTGTGTACATCCGAGATACGTCTAATTACCGATGGCTACCACTTAGAAAACGAAGAGTACAACGGCCCTTAATGAAAAACTTGTAAACGATTGATATACAAACGCTTTTTCAATAAGTTTTAAAATTAAATTTATACACTGCAATTAAAAGAATATAGTTTTTATACTATTATATTTCACCAGCACAATGAATGCATGCTTCTGAGCAGATGCTTATACGGCTCATCCGCTTAAGTGACTAAAGCCCTCAAAATCCTAAAAAATTCCCTGTCGGTGGCCGAGTGGTCAAGGTAGTTCGTCTACTATTGATCACGTGGTCTGTCAACACTGAGATTGCGGGTTCGATTCTCACTGCCGGGAGGTGTACTCGACTCTAATCTTAATTGACAAGGATTGCCAGTTTTCCTACCGCTTCCTCCCCCAATAAAAACTGGATGCCATGAAATAGCTGAAAAATTGCTGAAAGTGGCGTTAAAACACCATTCAAACAAACAAACAAACAAAAATATTATATGCTGTAACGTGACAAAAAAGACGAATTGGTTGGTCTATACCTTTTAAAGGTGTAATTTTGCATTATGATGATACACTACAGCCAAAATGGATTACGCCAAGTCAGTGAGTCCATGATGGACACCGATTATAGTACGCGGACACTTCAGATATGATGTCCCAAATGGATCAGCGATTTCTTCCACATGTCCGCGAACGTAACGTAATTGTCATGGACTGAATTCGATAAATACTTTGCTTTAAGATATAGTGTATTGTTCCTGTCATTAAACCATTCAGTTATGTATTAATTCTTTCCAGATTGTCAGTAAAAACATGTTCAAGAAGGGTACTTTATTAAGTATTTCACATAATAAATATTTTCATATTAATTTGTAAAAAAGGGGTATCAAAAAACAGATATAGTAAACTTTTATACAATAAAGGTGTGTTAAAACTCTTATAATATAAACAGTAGGTGTTAATAACACGATGGCGTAAAAGCCCTTTCCTTATGGTGCCCCGATGAATTAGGATACCTGTTGTCTACCAGATGCAAAATAGAACGGTCCATTGATCAAACAACACCTGCGATTTTATTGTGGGGTCAACTAATATACGCGTGTATGAATGTGTGTAAGAGTTGAAAGGTATGAATTATGATAAATTTCATAATTATAATAAAAACAATCCTGCTGGCTTCCAGTTCAGTTGACTGGTGTTAATTGATGAAGGTAACCAACACGTGGACTTTCCGTGTAATTAAAATACTACGCAGACCTTAAAGTTTTATTGTCTCAAACACCTCGGAGCATTTTTTTAAAGCGTGTTTCCAGTCATTTGGTGTTATTCCTGTGTTGTAGGATTTTTGAAAGAAAAGACATAGAATGGGTGGGATATAGGTTTTCTTTTCTTTTAGTAGGCGGCCACTGATATTGTTTGGTCCTCTGGCTTTATGTGGATTGATATTATTTAAAAGTTTTTCAATGCCTGGTGTTGTGATATTGAGACGACTGATTTTAGGGTGTGAGCTAGTGCCTTTGTCAGGAATAGAATCAGATGTAGTAGGTGTAAAGACTGATTGAAATTGTTCATTCAAGAGATTGGCCTTTTCTGTTATGTCTGTTATAATGGTGCCTTCTTTTTTAAGTGCTGCAATTCCAGACTTGTCAGTTCGTATTGACTTAATATATTGGAAGAGTTTCTTTGGTTTATATTGGTTTTGGGGAGTAGTACCTGGCTCGTTTATTGGGAGATCCAGTATAAGTTTGTCAATATACTCCCAGTAAGCTTTTCTCTGTTCTTTTTGAACTTTCAATTTTATATGCTTATATTTATCACTGTATTTACAGTCTTTTCGTTTTTGTAAAGTTTGTTTTTCTTGTTGATGAGTCGTCTTAATTTATCATTAATCCATGGTAAGCGGTGTTTATTATGCAGCATTTTAGATGGAATGTTTTTCTCTACAGAGCTGATAAGTGTAGATTTGAATGTGTCCCATAGCTGGTTTATGTCTCATGAATGATACATGTACTGAATGTCTGTGTGGATGTTGGTGAGATCATTTTTGATTGAGCCCCAGTTTGCTTGGTTGTATTTGTAAATTTTACGTGGTGTTTCTCTTATTCTCTTTAGCCAGATGTCTGCCTCGACATAGACAATATCATGGTTGCTTGACCCAATAGGTGGTAGTGTTGTTACCTTGCTAATGTATGTTGGGTTATTTATAAAGATCAGATCTAGAATACAATCATTTCTTGTTGGTAAGTCGACAATTTGTTGCAGATTTGAGTCGTTTACTACATCTAGGAGTTTTTGGTATAGTTGTATATCAGGTTTGCCAGGTATAGTGCAAGAGTTTGGCCAGTCAATGTGGCCCAGGTTAAAATCACCCCTTATTATGATTGTTGCATTTGTAAGGTTGTTTATGCCTTGAAGAGACTGTTGTAATTGCTCGAGTGATTGACCTGAATCTGAGGGAGGTCTATAGTAAGATGATATCAAGATGTTTTTTGATCCTGCTATAGAGATTTCAGCCCATATGATTTCACATTGTTTCAAGTTTTTTAAATTCTGAGCTTATGATTTCTTTTGAAATTGCTACGAGTACTCCACCATAGCTTTGATTATTGATGCTTGGTGCTCTGTCGCGTCTGTACACATTATAGAGATCTGAAGGGAAATATTCATAGACAATAGACAATAGACAATATTTATTTGCGCAAACACATTTACAATAAATGGTTAAGGCATGAAACAAGACTGTCACTTTTACAATAAACATATAGTTATATATACAAATTATAATCCATATGATATTCATGGTGTGACAGTGGTAATACAGTTAAAGAAAAAAAAATGAATCATTCTGATCTTATGTTTAAGCAACTTTTAATAAATCTGGCTGTTAATTGGACAATTTCAGTTTTGCTATTAAGCAGAAAAGAGATTTCCTTGATATTAAATTTACAGTTAGAAAAGAATGGCAGTTTTAATTTAATTTTATTGTAGTATTCATTTCTTAGTGATGAATAGCGGGGGCACACAGAGAAGAAGTGATATTCATCCTCAATGTGACCCCCGTCACATGACAGGCAAACACGATTAGTTCGTTCAATATTTTTATATCTACCCTTTTCAATGGCTAGTGTATGAGCACTTAATTTTAGTTTACTTATTATGGATCTTTCAGTTTTATCCTTACAAATATCAATATAGGGAGGTCTAGTTGATGGGACAAATACTTGGCGAAAGAAGGACAGTTTTTCATATGATGTAAGAGAACAGTTAAGATTTTGTTTAAATTGGTCTTTCAGCCGTTGTTCAATTTTGGGTAAATGAAATTTTATACCGTTAAAATCTTGATTGATGTTGCCAAAACCTAAAGTATTAAACAAGTGTTTGACTTGTGTAAGCCAGGTATTTTTGTGTTTAGTTTGTTCCAGTATTTCACAGACCAATGTATTAGGGGAACTTATGATATGATCCAAAAATTTTATAATACCAAGTTTAACTTTGATGTGTAGAGAAGTACGATTTGTTTCTGCTAAGCAGGCTATGTTAGTGGTTTTACAATGGACGCCTAACATTTCTTTTATGAATTTAATATGTAAATTTTCATATGGGTCTGAGTCGTTGTATGTTTTTTCACTGCCCCAGACCTCACTACCATATAGAATTATAGGTACAACTAATGTATCAAATAATTTTTCTAATAAAATGCAAGGGTTGTTTAGTGTTAAAACTTTCTTAATTTTATACCAGGCTTTCCTGCCTTTATCCATCAAATTGGTTTTGGACAGATTTAAATTACCATTAAACTTTATAGTGATTCCCAAGTAACAGTAGGATTTCACTGTTTCAAGGGTTTTATCTCCTATTTTAAATTGATTAAGGAAAGTTTTGCCATTTGAATTGAAAACTATTACTTTAGATTTTTGTGTGTTTATTTCAAGTTTCCATGATATACAAAAAATTTGTAGTATGTCTAGTGCATTTTGTAGTCCTTCTTCGGTTTCAGAAAGCAATATTATGTCATCTGCATAAAGTAATGAAGTTATCTTTAGATTACCAATGTGAATTGGATCAGTATTATTTTTTATTAGCTCATTAGTGATTTTATTTATATATAAATTAAAGAGTGTAGGGCTGAGGACATCTCCTTGCTTGACACCACACATGGAGGGAAAATATTCACTGAGTCCACATGGAAATTTAATTCTACATTTTGTATTTTGGTACATTGAATAAATGATGTTAAAAATCTTTTCTGGAAATTTATTTTTTGCTAAGGTATAAAATAAACCTTCTCGCCAAACTGTATCAAAAGCCTTTCTCAAATCTATGAAGGCTGCAAAAACTTTCTTCTTTTTAGATTTATGGTTTTCAATAATTGACTTTAATGTAAAAATGTGATCTGATGTTCTGGCTTTAGGTTTGAATCCTATTTGGTTTTTATCTATAAGGTTATTTGAATCAATAAATTTATATAACCTCTCATGTATAATTTTATTAAATAGTTTACCTAAATTGGAGGTGATTGATATTCCTCTATAATTAGATGGGTCAAGCTTATCCCCTATTTTGTAAATGAGGGAAATATAGCTCTCATTCCAAATAGAAGGAAAAGAGCCCGAGTTAAAAACTATATTGAATAGCTTACAAAGTGGATTAAGAAGAATTTGTATTCCATTTTTTATCATTTCATTTGAGATAAAATCTGCTCCGGCTGATTTACCATTTTTTAGTGTTTTTACAGCTTTAAGTATTTCTTCAGTGGATATTTGATCATTTAAAGTATGAACTTTATTAAGGTTAGTTTCTTTGAGTTTATTAAGGTTTAAAATGACTTGTTTATGGAAATTATTATTAACTGTTGAACCCAAGTTCATTTCTTTGAAGAAATTAATAAAGTCATTCTCACAAAAATATTCTTCATTTTTTGTTTCTGTTGAATTATTTAGTTTATTTATCAGTTTCCAAAATGATTTTGGATCTTTATTCAGATTACTATTTATGCTGTCAAATATTTGCGCTTTGTAGTTCTTCTCCTCTTTTCTGCGTTGTCTTCTATATTTAGAGCGGAAAGAGTAAAATGCTTTCCTGTATTCACCATTATCGGGGTTCTTATTAGTGAGTGAGCAATATTTTTGAACAGTGAAACGAAGTTCACGACAAGATTCTGTAAAATATGGTTTTGATGATTTTTTATTATTCCCTTTAGGATTTTTTCTTATCAACTTAGCAGAATTTTTGGCTGTTTCATAAAGAATTTTATTTAAATGTTCTACTGAGGTTTCACTATCTTTGTGATCCATAGCAATATAAGTGTTTATCTTTTCTTTTACTTGGTAACTTTGAATGTTTTCTTTGAAATTCTCTATCGATTCTGTATTCCATATAAATTTCTCAGGGAGAGGATAAAGATTAGTCTTTGGGGTTGGGGTGGAATAACTAGTAAAACAAGTGAACACTGAGCAACTTATTGGACAATGGTCAGATATAGGAGTGAAGTCATGTACTTTGAACATACCAATATTCTTAAATAAATCTGGGGATGCTATTGAGTAGTCTACAAGACTACAACCATTATATGAGATACATGTATAGTTGCCAAATGGATCACCAGGTTTTCTTCCATTTAGAATTCTTAAACTACATTCTTTACATAAATCAAGTAAAAGTTTACCACTTCTATTTAGACTTTTTTTATCAAGATTATTTCTATACATATGAATATCTTTTGTATATCTAAGATCATTCACTTCTGGTAAAGTAGATTCATCAGAAATAACAAAGTCATCTTTAGTATTAGTATATGCATTAAAGTCACCTTGAAGTAGAATATCACCAAGTTGGCTATAACATTCTATATTTCTAAGTAATTTTGAGTATCTTTCATCAAGGTCTTCTACCTTGTTAAGAGAGTTTTCTGGTGAAAAATAAATGGAGCCTAGATAAATATTATTTTTAAGATTAAAAAAAGTTTTATCTAGTTTCACCCATGATATGTCATCATGATCATGGGGTAATGCTGTAATACCACTGCGCAAGTTGTTTTTAATATAAATGGATACGCCTCCAGAACTGCGTCTTGCTTTTTTATGTTTTTTCCTACTATTATTAGAAATACAAGTAAAGCCTGAAATATTGTGATGTTTGTCACCACTTTCACACCATGTTTCAATAAAACTAACAATTTGCATATAAGACATAAATTTAACAAAAACATCACTGTTTATCTTTTCTTGAGATAAACCTTGTATATTCCACATACCTATCTTCAAGTTGGTTTTCAAATTGCATGATTTGGGCATTTTTGCTAATTCGACCTGTACAGTTAAAAGGATTTGTGAATTGTTTTGACTTTGAAAATTATTTTAAGGAATAATAATAAAAGTTCTTGGTTAAATTCTTTCTAGTAAGAAATTAGATTAAATATGGTTTCTTTATGTGCAAAGTAAAGTAATGCAGTAATAATTATTTTCTCAACATTATCATATACATGTGATTATAAAAGTGGGTTACAATCCCGTTTTGAACCATGAGCAAAAGCTACTGTAGCAGTAAGTAATTCTAACATTAGATATTTATACTATTGACCATACAAATTAAGCCATCAATCTATAAATACATATAACATGTATAGCATAGAGATATGAGTAAAAATGACATAGTCTATATTACATCTGTTTTGAACTAGATGGTTATAATAACAATTCCTAAACATTCCTAAATGGCAAAACTAAGTACTTTCTTAGTAACACTACATAATAATTATAGAAAAAAGAAATATTGAACACACTTTATGCTCATTTTATACATGGGCTAATACATGTGAGCACAGTAATGAAATTTACACATGAATGGGTTGTTTTGTGATATTAGGCGGCATGTTCTGGTTGAATGGTATCCTTGGTGGGAAGTACGGTCCCCACATCCAGGGTGGATAAAATGGATACGGAGGCATGGTAGGTCCAGATGGTTGGTACATCGGTGGTTGTTTAGGTAGATATGTGTTGATTAGATGTCCTGGAAATGGTGGTGTCGGGGGGAGCGACGGACTATCTACGTTGTTCCTGTTATTAGCACTTTTATGAAACGGTTTGTTCATTGGTGGTGTAATTCGTGCTGAATGTTTATTGTTTTGTGCGTTAGGTTTAGAGATCTGACTTCCATTTCTAGATGGGATGTTAAGTTCAGTTTTAAGAAATCGGACAATAGCTGGAATACCTTTACTGTTGTTCAAATGTACGTCATCAAAGAACATATCATCAGCTGGATTGAAGGAGGGTAGTACATTGATGTTGAATATGTTTTTACTAGCTTCTATAATACTTTCATTTGCTGTCTTAATTACACTGGGTGGCTTGTCCTTTCTTTTGAGAATCGGTAATACATATATTTTCGAGGAAGGCCAAGTCTTGGACATAGCTTCAAAAATTTCTTTGAATTCACAGGATTTAACTCCATTTTCCTGGATATCTCTGGCTCCAATGTGCAATAGAACTCTTTTAGGGTCTGGAATAGAGTGCCCTTTAATATTTATGTATTGGAGGCAAGTTTTTGCACCTCCACGGATATACTGATGGATGGTAAGTTCATTATGTGTAAACTTTTGAGTATTAATTCTGTTCAGAATTGAGTCACTGAGAATTAGAGTGTCGATGAATGCCTCACCACATTTCGAAGGTTGGGTTTCAGTTTTGGTTTCATCTTTTGTAGAATGGACCGGGACAGTCTGTTTAAGATATTCTTTGAGTTCTGTAATGGATTCGTCTTGTGATTCGTATGAGGATGTGTATGGATCTAGCCAGGTTTCAGTACCTAATATTATTTCAGGTTTAACAGTGTCTATGATTTCCTAGAGATCAGCTTTTTTGTTTTTGAGTGACTGAAAATTGATGTTTAAGATCTTAAGTGGCATCTTGTTATTTTAGATGCTGTCATTTCTGTGTTCTTGTTTAATCTTGTTCCGGTCTTGCGTGTCAAAGAAAATCATACTTTTTAAACTGAAGACTTAGCGAGTGTCCAATCCCGTTAGTTATACTAGTCCCAGGTTGAAACCAAATCCCTTCCAAGTTGGGTTCTACATAATTTGTTACAAAACACAATTTGTATTGGAATCTAGCAAGATTAACTTAAATATTAATTAAAAGCCCTATCTTGTAACTTATGCCTTAACACTTAACAGGTCCTTTAAAGAAAAACAACAGGTCTGCTATTAACACGTGTTTTACACAAAAAGTATACTGTTTCCTTTCATGCCCTTACCATAGTCTGGAACACTTAAGTTAAAAACAACCGTCCTCCACAAATGACGTGTTATTGATAAATTTCCCTATTTCTCTTGTACTTTTTTGTAACAGTCAATCTAAATTATTATGAATCTATTTAAATCTGAAATCAAAATGACAAATTATTTAATTAAAGATCCCCTTTCATATAAATACACCTGTTTGTTACCTGTTGTTGAATCGCCCCCAAAAATAACAACAAAAATGGCGACCTTTACGGCAGTAATCACGTGACGCATGGACATATTTATCCAATACATGCATAATACATTGTGATTTACCTGTAAAAACAGTGATAATTTCTTTAAATTAGAAAATTTCTACTAAAGCACTCTTCTATATTAATTGACACGACACATATAAAAAAAATATCAATCAATGTAAGGGAATTAACTCTGCTTTTAATCGTTTCCGGTCGTGTTACAGGTGAGAACTCTGAAAACAGAATTACAATGTTTCTAATATTATTAGCGATTGACATCAGGTAGGATTGGTAGATTTTGTATTATTTATGATGCCTTAGAACCAAAAATAGAAATGTTCATTTTATTGTTTCTTGAGAATGGTACCACTCAGGACACTAGCTAGATGTTGGTCACTTCGAATTCGTTACGCCCTGAATCTCGTTCGAACCCGGGTCGTTTCGCCCCATTGATGATTTCGAATCCCAAACTCTAGCAAACAAGATTCGCTGAGAACGAGACGTGTGCCGGGTGTAAGAGATATTGCTGTGATGTAATTGTATATTAAATGTGGCTGAAGGGGTAGTTCCATTAATAAAACCTCTCAATGTTTCATGTTTATTTTCAACATTTTTATCGGATATTGATATTTTATGTTTTTAGTCAAATGCGAGGTTTCATCTTTAAACGCATTTTCCCTTGCGCAAATTCCGCAAGAAAATCGTGCGGAATGTTTCAGTTAAGTTTAATATGAAAAAAGTTTGTACAACCATGCAAACTGCGCTAAACTTAAAGAAAAATATCTAAATTTTCTAAAAATTGTCTTACCTTAGTATATCATGGATTTTTTAAGTCCTGTTTGAAGCTTTATTTGAGGTGTCCCTTAACTCCCATTACATTCAATGGCTGACCCCAATTAAATCTATCTTATGGATCCGTTTTAGACGAAACGAATTTTCCATATGTTACAATTGCGACAAATTGTATTCGTTCCGCCATTAAATATAATTTGATTCCGTAATGTTGATAAACTGTTAAATTCAAAATGTCAGCTTGCAGAAAAATTTCGTCTTGATATTTCAAACATGGATTACTTAATTGAACATAGTTTAATTCATTCAAAACAGGTATAGTCTTTGTGTTTATGTTAGTTTCATGATACATGTATTTCAAATGTAAAAATATGCAGAACTTCTGAAAAAATTTTGCTCAGAGAAAAATCAACTGACAGATAAAACCTCACATTTCAAATAATAAAAAAAATGTAAAAGTCAGATAAAAATGATCAATATAAATGTGAAATGGGAGGTTTTATGTTATAGCTGAAGGGGTCATTGTCGACCTGGGTACTATATCAGCGTACCCAGGGTACTTAAAATTTGAGAAATGGTTCCCAGGGTACTGTCGCTTAACATAAACGTACCCAGACCAATATTGTTGATCAAATCCATGAATTTTCAACAGTGTTCATAAACATGCACATAATCAAAACAAACGTAACTGTAAACTGTACATTTTTGTACAACAAACCGCCATTCTTCTATTTATAATTGTGGACCAAACACTGGAAGAAAATGAACGTAATCTCCCGATACTTACCACTCCGTGTACGTTTATGTTAAGCGACAATACCCTGGGTACCATTTCTCAAATTTTAAGTACCCTGGGTACGCTGATATAGTACCCAGGTCGACAATGACCCCATCAGCTTAAATGTGCCATGTTTATTCGTTAATTGCTTATTTAATATGAATGAAGGAACTGCTTAAATACGAGCATCACACAGTGTTACCTCAGAGCCCCCTAACAGAGCATCTACATTCCACTGATGACATGACATCTTGCTCTAATGTGTTGCATTCTGTCACAAAACTCAATTTCAAATATGTTTCAGATTGAAAAAAATTTGTCTTGCATTTTTGTAGCTATTTAAAAAATAAACACTTTAATTGTATCGATGTCAAAATTATTTTTGGCTACTTTTATATAAAAAAAAGCGAAAATACCCAATGCATTCCGAGTAGCCCAGGTTTTTTTTCAATGATCATATTTTGGGTCTGGTGCAATTTGGCAGACTCTGTACATTAGTGAGCCTCGCTCGCATATTACCTGACACTTTACATTGAAATGTAAAAAAGAAAGACCAATAAAAGACCGACATAATAAGCAGTGAAAATGTAAATTTGAATAATGATTTTTATACAATTAGATTTTGAAAACTGGTATAAATAAAAAAAGATGTTGTCGCATGAGATCTGCAAGTCCAGTAAAAATTGTAAGTTCTGCTTCCGGTATCCGGTAAAACTTGTAACTCTCACGTTAGGTATCGTGAGAGTTACAAGGCTGTGAGAAGCGCAAGTCTGTTATAAAAATGCAATTGTGCACATTTTATCAGAAATAAAATACTTCATTATAAATAAATACAAGAGCATTACATTTCATGTAATGGAATAAATGGTTAAACACAGTTTTAGGAATTACTTTACGACACTGTGCGTGCTTGCAATTTTCACGGGACTTGCAGAGCTCACGAAACAACGTCTAAATCAGTAAAAATCAGTGGTTAAAATTTAAAAGCAAAAAGAAGGAAAATAAATATCTTTATTATAAGAGAAAGTCACAGATATTAATTTTTATTTATTTTAAGATTTAAAAATTTTGATTTAAAACTATTTAAAAAATGCAAGTTATATTTGGATTATACTTACAGAATGAAATAAAAAACATAGGATCATATATCTTGTCCTTAAAACTAACATAAATTAAAAAAGCTAAACAAAATTTTGAAAAATGTTATAATAATACAATAAAAATAATTCAGTTTAATTAAGCAGTAGTTTATATAGTTTAAAAAAAAACATAAAATTTTATTATTTCATAAATTGTTTTGCAAATATACATGTCTTCGTCTAAAAAAAGTTTTTTTGGTTTTATTTTTAAAAAATTCTGAAAATATTACGTTCTCAGCAATGTTTATGCACATGAATGTTATTTTTCCGTAATTTGGAATACGGGTAATTGGAATTCTTTTGAAAAATTTTCATTATGGTAAAAATAATTCAATGGCAAACTGGTATTTTTTCTTTGATACTCAGACAGTGCTCCATGGAAAGACACGATAACTGTCAATCTTACCCCCCACAGAACCATGTGACTATGGGATTTTGAAAAGGTCAATATGATAACGTTTACAGAAACGTTTGTTTCCATAACTTGTGTTATGATTTCTGTAATAATCTACAGGATCATTATGCTAGTACACTCCAACTTCGGCGATGATTTCATAAATGTACAAGCACATAAGACAATATAAACAATACATACATAATGCCCATGCAGATAAAACAATATAGACATGCATAAAAACATTCAATTATCAGAGCATAAAAAAACAGCTTCAGTGAAGAAGCATGATCAATAGACACTCATTCCTTTGTAAATGTTGCATTTTAAAGAAAAACATGTCGTCAAACTTTCAAGTCGAATATTGACTCAGTGAATGCTGAAAGTCTCAATAAACAAATTCTTATACAGAAATGTATCAATGTCTATGTGTTGGAGACAGAAGGTTCACCCAAATCTTTACATTTGACCTGCATACATTATTTAATTGTGTACTGCTCAGATTTACCATGTCCCTTTGTTGCATCAAGTACTTTTGAGAGTTTAATAATCATTAAACACACTTGGAAAATAATTCTTTTTACGATTTGTCTTTAAATTGTTGTATTGTATAAAGACAGAAATAAATTGACAGTTTTAAACTTTTAGACTGGCGTCTGTTGTCATTGTGGTGACAATCCTAATAGAGATCCCCAGAAATATAGTCTCGATAAGTTGTTTTTGTTTTAAAAAATGTTTATTGAAGTCCTGTTATTGGTTTTAGATCAAGTTGAATCCAATTGTCATCATAACAAATGCTTGTCAGCAACCGACTACAACATTCAAAATTTATTTTGTCGCGTTTAAGAAATTAAGGTCCGTAACATTGTTTGTGAGCGCTGAAATGCTAAGACGTTTAAATAACCCCATAAACTACAATGCTCAGTCATTCCAACAATGGACTCCTATTCAGCTATTGCTCCTGTTATCTGGAGTGATGACTTTACTGCTGTTCCCGACTTCTTTGGCAAACGCCACAAACTACTTCCAGACACATGTTCATGTATCCACTGTTGCAAACCAATGGCCTTGCGTAAGCGACCATCCAAAGACACATCAATGTACCTATGGACAGTGTCCTAAACATCTGACAACCCATACCATCAGAGCAGGAGCATTCTTTGAAAAATCTAAGTTCCAAATGGTTGTACACTATATTTCTATGGTGCCAAGAGACCACAGTAAATAAGGCAGTTGGGAGCACCAAAGTTTCAGAGTAAAGAAACATACAGATGTACCAGTATTTAAGATGAGTGGACCAGGTGTTATCTGCCAAATTGATGAAAGCCTATTCAACCAGAAAGCAAAGTACAACAGAGGACGTAGGGGTGTCCACACAAACAAAAATGGGTATTTGGAATAGCTGACACATCAACCAAATCTGCCATAACATATATACAGACCACTGAAAAGAGAGATGCTGCTTCTCTTAACCACATCATTGAAAGAGTCATAAGACCTGGCAGCATTATCCATTCCAGTCAATGGAGGGCGTACAGTAAATACAATAAGAACTTAAACTGACACATCAAACTGTGATCCATTCTGTTAACTTTGTGGACCCAGAAACAGATGCACACACTCAAAGTATTGAGTCTTACTGAGAGAAGACAAAATACAAGTTTAAGGTAATGAAAGGTGTGAAGCAAGACTTTCTTCCATCGTACCTTGATGAATGTATGTGGAGAGATCGACAACTATTTTTCATGTCATGATTTACGATATTATTTTAATGTATTTACAATAAGCTTGTATGACATTATTTTTATGTCCCCACGACGACATATCGTGGGCATTAAGTTTTACTCATGTCCGTCCGTCTGTACGAATTTCCGTCAAGCTTTTCTCAGAAACCGTACATGAGAACAATTTGAAGTTTGGCAGGGTGGTTCAGTATCACAAGTTATACATCCTCAAGCGACTTTCAGACCTGTTGGACAACTACTTCCTGTTTGGGACTTCATTTAGCCGAGGCATCTGTGTCCCATGGACACATTCTTTGATTTTTTTTTTATTTTTTAAAAACACAATAAATTACACATATTTCAAATATTAACATAATTTATAAATTACACATATATATTTCTCAAATATATTATAATAATATATACAATAATATAAAATATACAATACTCGTATTTATTTTACTGATATGAAATAAACAATACTCGTACACTCTTCGTAAACAATACAAGTTCAGGTGATCCTTCCTGTAAAAAAATTGTTGTAAGTTAAATAAGGACCTTGATCCTGTTTCAAAAAGCAGTTATAGTACTTGTGTGCATATAATTTTGTTTAATTCTGTGTAAGTTACATGCATGTGCCTATGACCCTTCTGCAAGAAAAAATATTTGCCAGGATTTTTGTTGCTGGCTGGAATCAGATTTTTTTGGCTTCACTGTATATACATGTATTATAAGAATATAAGAATTGTCTTAAAATTGTTTTCTGAAATATGTTCTTCTTTCTACAAAAACAAAAGTGTATGACATCCTTTTTTTGATGGACGTCATAAAAAAAGGAGCTACATTATTGTAGCTAATGACATCCATGTTATGTCTCATTACCAATGTTGTATATATACAAGTATACTTTCAAGTAAAGTACATGTTAATTTAAAAAAAAAAGCAAGGGTATAATTATTCTAGTTAATTTGGTAAACATGCCAGGATCATACTCATACATGTGATATTTCTCTCAGCCCAATGTGTGAGACTGGGCTAAATTTTGTGTGAGATTTGATGATTTTGTGTGAGATTTTTAGTCCTGATTTTGCGTTTTCATTCTTTGATTTTGTTTCTTGTTTTGTTGTATATTCTTATTTTTTAACCATGTTGATGATACTTCTTTGTTGTTCTGGTTCATACTCAGTTTAATACAACCAGTGTCCCCATTTTAATCGGTTGTCACTTAAAAGCTTACAATTGCAAATAAATCAAGTTATCTTGAGATTTATTTGTGATTATTGAGTCCTTGATATAGTACAGGAGATTACAAACATATGGCAAGGTTCACATCCTGTTTGTATACATGTAGGTATTAAAGCTTGTGAAATTCAAATTTAACATTATTTGCAGATACTGACTGGGGAATGGGTGTGTGTGGAGGGGTCTGGTGGCTGGAATCCGCATTAAAAATACATGTATTAAGTATTAGTCATGTTCAACCACATCTTTTATGGATGCCCCATTTTTCCCTTTTGAACAATGGTAGAACTGCTGTTGGTAAATTAGTTTTTAAATTAAAAATTGAACATGTGTTGAATTTTGTATATCAGTCATGCATATAATAAAGACATACATAAAAGGCACCCCTTTTTATATGCACCAGATGTTTTTTGTAATGTTTACATAACCACACAACGTTTTATGTGATTCAGTAGGTAAATTTGTGACAGATTAAAACATAGATGTCTAAAAGTGTTTAGATACAGGCTCCCAAATTTGCATTGGAGATCAATTAATATCAAAAGTACAATCTTTTGACATCTAATATGAGAAGTCGGAACAACCTTTTTTCAGGATATCGAAATTGAACCTTTTATTTCTTTTCAAAGAAGTATTTTTTTTAAGTTTAACCGAGTTTTTCAGATAACATTATGTATCAAGATACACGAAATAGAAATTTAGTGCTAGGGTATAGAATTTGATAATTTGATTTTTCAGGAACTTAGGATAAGACCCACACTGCAGCCTATTTAGTATTTTTTTAATTTTCCATTTCAGTGAAAGTTGACCATAAACCCCATTTTCCCTCTATCTTCATTTAATTTATTCAAGTTATTAATCAAGTTTGAGTACTGTACAAACATGCGGCAAAGTTCCCATCATAATCCTATCGTACAGGTATAATATAAATGTATGATTACCTTGTATATCCAACAAAAGCAATCGCATAAGGATGAAGAACATTATTTTACATGTTTTAGTTATCTTAATTTTACTTTTAGAAAATGGTCTTGTGGAAGGTGCATGTGGAAAAAGACTGACAAATTCAGTAAGTTGTCAGATTTATTAAAATAATTAGTGACATTTTATTTGTTGAAGATTTTTAATTTAGCAAGTTTTTGTTTTATTCAATAAGAACTTTTATAAAGGTGATCAAAAAGTACTTATCTCCCCTCTTCTTGGCATTCCAAATTAGTTTTTGACTAGCGTGTTATGTTTATAACTGTTGTGAATTTCTCCAGTTTTCAATATTGGCATTTTAATTACACTCTGTTAAAAAACTATACTTCCTAAATGTACTAGTTGTTGCCTCAGCTTGTAGTAAAACTACAGGTGAGCAGATAAAAGTATTTAAGAAAATTCATTTTAAGCTCATCTGGACCAAAAGTCCATGTGAGCTTTTGCCATCAATTGGTGTCCGTCGTAAACTTTTTCAAAAGTCTTCTCCTCTGAAACCACTTGGCCATTTTTTTTCAAACTTGGCCACAATCATCCTTAGGGTTACTAGTTTCAAATTGGTACTCAAGGTGTTGATCAATGCACAAAGATGGCCACTGTTACTAAAAATAGAACATGGGTGTCAACGCACATTTTTTATCATTATCTAAAAAATTATAATAGCTATAGAGAAAACCGTTACTTCAAATTGATCAGCACTTTAAGTCTACAATAGTTGCTATTAAGTGCAAAGTTTAGAACGAATAATCGTACTCCTGTAGGCCTTTAGCAACGATTTTTGTCACAGTTTTTGATATTTACAATATAACTGGAAAACTATAAGAGCTGGAGTGAAACTGTACATAGCAATAATGATAGCAATAAAAGCCCTACAATTCACTGTATTATTCTGAAATTGTTCGATGACTCCTTATATGAGTTATTGCCCTTAAATGGCAATTTTTTATGAAATTTTCTGTTTTTTTCCAGTAACTAAAAAACTAAAATTTCTAGAGTGAAACTATAAATGGCAAAAATGATCAGCAATGAAAGCTCTACAATTCACTTCTATGGTCTGAAATTGTCAGATGACTCCTTGTATGAGTTTTTGCCTTTAAATGTCAATTTTTTTATAAAATTTTCCATTTTTGTCCTGTAACTTAAAAACTTTAATTGCAATTTTTTATGAAATTTTCTGTTTTCGTCTTGTAACTTAAACCTATAACAGCTAGAGTGAAACTGTAAATAGCAAAAATGATCAGCAATACAAGCCCTACAATTTACTGAATTGGACTGACATTGTCAGATGACTCCTTATATGAGTTTTTGCCTTTAAATGTCAATTTTTTTATAAAATTTTCCATTTTTGTCCTGTAACTTAAAAACTGTAACAGATACATGTAGGTGAAACAATTAATGGCAAAAATGATCAGCAATAAAAGTTCTACAATTCACTTGGATTGAAATTGTCAGAATAATCCTTATAGGAGTAATTGCCCTTATATAACAATATTTATGAAATTTTCTGTTTTTATCCTGTAACTTGAAAACCATAAATGCTAGGGTGAAACTGTAAATGACAAAAATGATCAGCAGTACAAGCCTTACCATTCCCATAAATGGTCTGAAATTGTCAGATGATTCCTTATAAGTGTTATTGTTCGTTAAATGACAAATTTTTTAATGAAATTGTCTGTTTTTGACCTGTAATTTATAAACTATAACATCTAGAGTGAAACTGTAAATTGCCAAAATGATCAGCAATACAAGTTCTAGAATTCACTTTATTGGTCTGAAATTAACAGATGACTCCTCATAGGAGTTATAACCCTTTAATAAAATGTTTTAGTGGAATGTGTAGTTTTTGCTTTGTAACTTAAATGCCATAACAGCTAGATTGAAACTGTAAATTGCACAAATGATCAGCAAAGAAAGGCCTACAAATCATTGCTTTGTCCAAAATTGCAAGATGAATCTTTATAGGAATTATTGCCTTTAATAAAGAATTATGACAAATAGTCAGTTTTTGTGTTATAAATTAGTCTATAACACACCTAAAACTGTAAATGACCCTAAATGACAAGGTCTACAAATGATTTAGTTTTCAGAAATTGTCTGATGGCACCTTATAGGAGTTATTGTACTTAACCAAAATTTTTGAAGAAATGTTTAGGTTTTTTGGCAAGCTATAACAACTAGACTGAAACTGTAAATTGGGAAAAATTGAAATAAAGTTGGTCATTTGGGTTCCAGGTGAGTGATTACAGGCTCCTGGGAGCCTCTAATTTGTATTATATATACCATGTCTTTTACAAGTTAAAATATTTAAACAAATATTTGCATTAGCACAAGTTTGTTTACGTATGTTAATGAGTTAGGCAAGGTATATGTGTTTTGTAATGCAATGGACATGACATTATTTTTGTCAGATGGTCACATGCTAGACAATCTATGCAGTTCATTTAGTATTTTGAATGACATCAAGAGATGGGGCTTACACTATGAAATTACTTAAAAGTTGGTTGATTATACTGTAGCTACATGTAAGCCCTGCCTACTGCGATGTACATGTAGTTGAATAGAAATTTTTATCACATGACATGAAACCATGGTTCTACACAAATTGTCTCATGTTAAGGAATGATTTAGAACAGCACACAGATTAGTATAGTTAATCCATAAAGAGATCAAAGGAAAAATGCCTTGTTATGTTACAACTCATGATATACCTGTTCCAATCACTCTGTTAAAGCATTAAAAATTCATAATATTTATGTTTTTGTCATGGGTCAGTTGATGAAATTATGATCTACATGTACATGTATTAGCCCAAGTTATACTGACATAAGTAAAAACTTTGTAAACTGGATAACTGGTATCTTCGGAAATTTAATAAATAGTAAATGCTATAGTATTTGTATTCTACAATTTTGATGGATTTTTCCCATTATGTATGCTGGATCATTGTCAAAATGATAGTAACACACTAAAAGATGTAGAATTTTGACAGTTGCTATAAAATCTAATGAAAAGGATCCGTAAACATAAACATCTTATGCGTTAGGTTGCACGATTGACATTATATTAGTGTATTGCCTTGACACAATACAATTGGCCCTATTTCCAAGCATCTTCATGTTGTTAATTTCTCACTATTTGGCAGTATTTTCCTTTTCTTTATGTATGGTACTATACCATCTCACCCTAATAGGGTGAGATGGACCCATCTCACCTTGTTAAGTAAACACCATGACATCACAATGTTACATAACAGCAATAAACAGGTTAAATATATTTTTTGTAAACTGGATGTATTTTTTCACTCTCATCTGATGCACTTTGATGAAATAGGATGAGATGGGAAGTTTTCTCTTAGAAGGGATGACATTTTGAGAGGACATTGACCTGGCATAATGTAACTTAAGGTTAGGGCTGTGCACACACTAAAAGATGAATAAAACTAGTGGAAAAGAAGTGAGTTGGTGTTAAACAGTTACAAATAGTCTTTAATAACATTGGTCCTAATGATGGCAGGTAACTGCCGAAACTATTCAACCAATACAAATTGTATCTAAGCATCCTACAATTTCCAAAAATGTATGGATTTTCCCTTATACTATATTTAGGTACAGGTTGAAGCTTACACAAGTAATGATCTTCTCGCGTGCATAACTGTGCGGTGATTATCATATTTTGCAATAATATGTAAAATACCCTTTGAACCAATGAAAATCTAAGTTATTTACAGTCATATAATAATTGTTTAAAATACACCGATCTTTGTATGAATAATTTATACATGTTATAATTCAACATTATTATTTTTTGCAGATGTCATTTAGCATAAACACAACATGGGATGGTCGACCCATAAATCATCCACCCGTGACCCTTTCCATGGAACCAGATATTCATAACAACTTGATTGTCACAGTTGATGCTCCGTTTTTTAATGATCCACCAAATCCAGGTGGTACACCTGGTCAACCATTCCCTCAACTCTGGAACTATGAAGGTAAACAGAAAAACACCAACTATCACATAAAACACACTGTTTAGAGCATAGTTATACAAAATATTGGTAAAAAGAGTAATAATAAGGTAATGGCCAAGGTCAGAGTTTATCCAATGTAGATAATAATATTCCACCTCTAGGCTTCTGTAACAATATTTGTTCTGGATTGATGATGATGTCACATGGTGACTCCATATTTTATATACATGGTTAGTAGATTTAATACATGATCAGAAGAGTTAGCATTCTTTGGGACATTGGAACACAACAAAAAAAAGAAGAAAAATGATTTTGCTTGAATTCTGAATTTTTAAGACAGCCTGTAAGATGTGTTCTTTACAGTGGCAGTTGTTGACATAATAATTGACATTTTATTTAATATTTGTAGTACTCTGTATATTTTGTATTTAGTCTGTAACTTATAATGTTTAATAGAGGACTTTTTAGCTCACCTGACCCGAAGGGTCATGTGAGCTATTGCCATCACTTGGCGTCCGTCGTCGTCCATCGTCGTCGTCGTCGTTAACTTTTCTTCAAAAATCTTCTCCTCCAAAACCACTGAAGGGATTGCTTTGAAACTTTGCATACATCATCAGTAAAATGCCCTCTACCAAGTTTGCCCAAATCATGGCCTCAGACCAACCAACATGGCCACCATGGCTAAAAATAGAACAGAGGGGTCAAAATACAGTTTTTAGCTCACCTGACCCGAAGGTCATGTGAGCTATTGCCATCACTTGGCGTCCGTCGTCGTCATCGTCGTCGTCGTCGTCATCGTCGTCGTTAACTTTTCTTCAAAAATCTTCTCCTCCAAAACCACTGAAGGGATTGCTTTGAAACTTTGCACACATCATCAGTAAAATGTTCTCTACCAAGTTTGCTCAAATCATGGCCTCAGACCAACCAACATGGCCGCCATGACTAAAAATAGAACAGGGGGGTCAAAATACAGTTTTTTGCTTATAGTTCAAAAAGTATAACAGATATAGGAAAACCAAACAGACCTTCCTTCTTCAGCATCTAAAGCTCTACAAAACACTCCATTGGGTCAAAGTTGTATGATGACTCCTTGTAGGAGTTATTGCCCTTTAATTGTCAAAATTGATGATTTTTGCCATTTTTGCCTCAAAATCTTGAAAATTATTAGAACTAGAGAAAAAGTTAGCATTGCCTAATTGTTCTGCTCTATGAGGGCTACAAAAATGACTTCAGGGTCAAGATTGTCTGATTAACCGTTTAAGAGTTATTCCCCTTGAACTGTTTTTTTTAATTTGTTTTAATTGATTTTTTAAAATATTCTCCTCTGAAACAACTGAAAGTACTGCTTTGAAACTTTGTACACATCATCCGTCCAATGTCCTCAACCAAGTTTGCACCAACCATGGCTGCAGATTAACCAACATGGCCACCATTGCTAAAAAGTAGGACGGTGGGGGGGGGGGGGGGGGGTAAAATACAGTTTTTGGCTTATATTTAAAAAAGTGTAACAGATACAGGAAAACCGAAGAGACATGCCTTCATCTGCATCAAAAGCTCTACAAAACACTCCATTGGGTTGAAGTTGTATGATGACTCCTTATAGGAGTTATTGCCCTTTAATTGTCGAAATTGATTATTTTTGACATTTTTGCCTCAAAATCTTGAAAATTATTAGAACTAGAGAAAAAGTTAGCATTGCTTAATTGTTCTGCTCTATGAGGGCTACAAAAATGACTTTAGGGTCAAGATTGTCTGATGAACCGTTTAGGAATTATTCTCCTTGAAAATTTTTTTAATCAATTTTACTTGATTTTAAAAAATCTTCTCCTCTTTAACCAATGAAAGGACTGCTTTGAAACATTGCACACATCATCTTTAGGACGTCCTCTACCACCTGACTACCTATATAGCGACGTTGGCTTTAAATAGAAAAAATGAAAAAAGCCCGGGGGGGGGGGGGGGGGGGGGGGTCGAGAGAGTTTCCGACTGATAGTTAAAAAAGTACAACAGGTACAGCAAATTTGAAGTGAACTTCCCTTCTCCCTCTAAGCATCAAAAGCTCCTCCTTATAGGAGTTATTTCCCTTAAAAGGTCAAAATTAATGATTTTTGCAGAAGTGTTGGGCAATTCCTTATAGCAAAGAAAAGCTGGATAAAAAAGGGTTGTTTGGTTTCAGGTTCAGGTGAGCTATACAGGCTCCTGGGAGCCTCTAGTTTGCTTATAGTTCAAAAAGTATAACAGATACAGGAAAACCGAAGAAACTTTCCTTCTTCAGCATCTAAAGCTCTACAAAACACTCCATTGGGTCAAAGTTGTATGATGACTCCTTGTAGGAGTTATTGCCCTTTAATTGTCAAAATTGATGATTTTTGCCATTTTTGCCTCAAAATCGTGAAAATTATTAGAACTAGAGAAAAAGTTAGCATTGCTTAATTGTTCTGCTCTATAAGGGCTACAAAAATGACTTAGGGTCAAGATTGTCTGATTAACCGTTTAAGAGTTATTCCCCTTGAACTGTTTTTTTTAATCAGTTTTAATTGATTTTTTAAAATCTTCTCCTCTGAAACAACTGAAAGTACTGCTTTGAAACTTTGTACACATCATCTGTCAAATGTCCTCAACCAAATTTGCACCAACCATGGCTGCAGATTAACCAACATGGCCACCATGGCTAAAAATAGGATGTGGGGGGGGGGGGGGGGGGGGGCGGGCGGTAAAATACAGTTTTTGGCTTATATTTAAAAAAGTGTAACAGATACAGGAAAACCGAAGAGACATGCCTTCATCTGCATCAAAAGCTCTACGAAACACTCCATTGGGTTGAAGTTGTATGATGACTCCTTATAGGAGCTATTGCCCTTTAATTGTCGAAATTGATTATTTTTGACATTTTTGCCTCAAAATCTTGAAAATTATTAGAACTAGAGAAAAAGTTAGCATTGCTTAATTGTTCTGCTCTATGAGGGCTACAAAAATGACTTAAGGGTCAAGATTGTCTGATAAACCGTTTAAGAATTATTCTCCTTGAACATTTTTTTAATCAATTTTACTTGATTTTAAAAAATCTTCTCCTCTTAAACCAATGAAAGGACTGCTTTGAAACATTGCACACATCATCTTTAGGATGTCCTCTACCAAAATTGTGCAAATCATGACACCTGACTACCTACATAGCTACGTTGGATTAAAATAGAAAAAATGAAAAAGGGGGGGGGGGTCGAGAGAGTTTTCGACTGATAGTTAAAAAGTATAACAGGTACAGCAAATTTGAAGTGAACCTCCCTTCTCCCTCTAACCATCAAAAGATCCTCCTTATAGGAGTTATTTCCCTTAAAAGGTCAAAATTAATGATTTTTGCAGAAGTGTTGGGCAATTCCTTATAGCAAAGAAAAGCTGGATAAAAAAGGGTTGTTTGGTTTCAGGTTCAGGTGAGCGATACAGGCTCCTGGGAGCCTCTAGTTTGTAAAAGTAAGCTGAGATATCTAGAAAAATTGAGTAGATATGTTTGTTTTAATGGGGTTTAGTTTTTTTAACATAATTTGCACACCAGTTTTCCTTCCAAAGGTCGGGGGTTCTCTCTGGGTACTCATGATTCCTCCCCCAATAAAAACTAGATTCCATGATATAGCTTAATAATTGCTGAAAGTGGTATTAAAAATCATTTAAACAAACACGGACACCAGTATTTCCGCTATATCATGGTGTCCTGTTTTATTGCAGGAGGAATACAATGTAACAGTAAGAGTACATTTTATGTCTCTGTTTTTTAGTTGCAGAAGCATTTTTTTTGAATGACCAGAATGATTATCTAGAAGTGGAGTTAAGTCCGTGAGTATTTATAGTTGGTTACTATTATGTATTAGTATAAGTAAACATCATGCACAATTCAATTTCAAAGCAATAGTATTTAAACATTGATGAAAATCAATTGTATTGTATTCTTATGTTGGCGTTGAGATGGGATGTACGGCAAAACTGTCAAAAGGGGAGATACCTCAAAACAACATTTATAAAACCTATTATATTATAAATTTTAATTAAATATATATATTTTTTTTAATTGTATCTGGCATCAATCAATAAAGTGTATTTAGACCAGTAAGGTTTTTTCTGCCATGATTGCTAGGATCTGTATGTTTTTTGACAACATAGGTAAATGTGGGAAATAGGAATGATGGGTATTTATATTATTCAGCATAAATGTTTAACTGTTAATAGTTACCCTAGTGTACTTACACACACCTAACCAGCCTGTACTGGTACTTTTTGGTGTAAGCAAAAGGCTCTTTGTATTATGCTATATATGGCCTGTGAGGTGTTTTGTGAATTTTTACCAAAATTTGTATAAAATGCTTTTCCCTAAGTTTAAAAGGTGTTTGTGGCAAATAAAAAAGGATCACAAAAAATGTGTTTGATGGAACAATTTATAAATTCTTTCCACCATTCATCCATTTTTCTTAGTTTTTCTTTTGTTTTCTCATTTATTTACTTGTTTGTTTATTTGTTTCAATTCATTAGTTCAAAGATTTTTCTATTATCTGTTTGATAGACATGGTCAACATCTCCTTCTGCTGTTGCATGGAAGAAGAAACAGTTTTAAGGTAATTCACATTATATACAGCCAATGGAAATATTTTAAAACGTGACTTTGAACACAGGAGTGTATAAAAAGTTGTGATAAATCAAAAATGTACCCTCATGATTCAATTAATCACTAAACAATGTGCCAGCATTTAACCTAACATTAACAAAATACAAAGATAAATTTGTGGACATAACTACTGGCTTGGAAGAACAACAATAGGGATCCTAACCCTACTGTGTTTGGCTTGGAACAGCCACAAAAGGGATCCTAACCCTTCTGTGTTTGGTTTGGAACAAAAGGGACCGTAATGAGTGACATTTTCAGAGAGTGCCACGCTCCTTGCACGATAAAGACCCCTTTTGTAGATTTCGACAAAACAGTTGGCTTATTGTAACGACTACGAAAGGCAAAATTTTCTGTCCCTTCAGAAACACTCCATACTTTTCCAGTGGCAATCAATTTATTAACCTTTACAATCTATTTTTAAATCCTTGTATTGAAGGCCCAACACTAACTAAAAATAACACCAATAGAAATGTCATTTTTATATTTGATTAAGGTGAAGTGGACATAGTTTGATTATCAGTAATCCATTTGATCTTTAAAAAATATTATATTGCTCTCAGACTCTTCAATACAATAACAGTAGAAACAGTTTTGAGTCACACAGTTTGACAATGAAATGCTTACAGTACCAACAAGTGTAAAATCTGAAACACAAAGTATAAAACAGTGTAATGCTAAAACTTGGGCCACATTGTACTGCTGTAAACATCATGAGTTAAGTATCAAAATTTGTTAACAATATTTTTGCATAAAAAGCCACCGTTCTTGACTTTTCACAGGTAAAAACTACTGCTAATTCTGAATAAGACCATAACAGTTTTAACAATTTTGTTATGGTGTACAAATTGCATCTTTTGGAAAATGATGTTTGTGAACATCAGCCTCTTGGCATATTTCTTTTGATCACATTAAGTACATAATTTACATGGTGCACAGTAACATTGTCCTTTATTCTTAATGGGTTTATTCAAAATAAAAAGGATGGATGCTCTTGTACTATCATTGTTGTAATAAAAATATATTTTTGTTTATTGTCTGTAGGATCAGTTGCCTTTGACTTACACAGCAAGCATAAACAATGGCAGATGGAAAGGGACAGCGTCCATACCATCCCATTATTTTCCACCAAAAGTGACAAAATTTAATGCTTATGCAATCCATGGATCAGGGAACAACAGAACGTATGAATCGTTATATCCTGTGCCGACTGGAAAATACTCAGACCCAGACTTGTAGGTTGACTGTAGTAGAATATCTCCCATTGTTTGTTCATTAAAGGGAGATAATATGAATGACGAGAATAGAAAACATTATTTGACTTTATTATTTTGCAAAATTAATTGTACTTTTAAAAGATTACAGCAACTATTAAATAACAGTTCCAATTGTTTTTCCTTGTTACAAATACACAAAAACCGTTTTGCTTACCATTTTCAGAGAGAACTATAACTAAGAACTAGTCTCTATAAATAAATAAAAACACTTTCAGACATTAAATTTTTTTTTGAAATCAGTAAAAATATTATCTGTCTGACAAATTAGAACATAGCATCATAGTAAGAGGCAGACATTTTGTAAAATCAGCTTACAATAAAAGTATATTTCTGTTAATGACAATAAAAATGGGCAAAAAAAAAAAAAAAATTAGCTGTGTTTTTTCTATTTCAGTCACAAATTGGAATATTTTCAACCAATAGACTTCACAAACATTTTGAAGAATTGGAGTCCTGCATACCAGTCAGAAGAATGGCGGCCATATTATCCAGTTATTGGATAGACTGTGCAATATCTTAATTGTTGATTTTTATACTATGATTACTATCTATACATACTTTTAATGAAAAATTGTTATTGAAGTAATTTTTATTTTGAAAAAACCTGTTGGAATAAAAGATTAGTTGAATACTTATTTTTATCACCAGTTACATTTAAATAGTATTAATGTTTCTTCAGATACTATATTGTGCCAAAAAAGCTACTCTTACACAAAACAGCAGATTTTGCGACACCTGTCTGGGTCAGCACATTTCACAATCTCACAATGTTATAAAAATGTTTCTGTTGGTCAACTATATGTAAATCGATTCTCTAGATAATTTTCTCCATGAAAATAATCACCTCAATTCCAATCAAGATTATTTAAGTCTGTTTCTAAACTCATTTTCATCACTACCCCTACTTTCGGACATTTTTCTGTCATTTTTTAACAAATATGTGACACACGATTTTCCTTCTACCTCAATGAATCATGGTTGCTAATTTATTCATTGACCTACTAGCGAAAACAGTGTGGACCAATGACTAAACATGAATGAGATAATTTACATTTTCCTTTGCATTAATCAGCTCACATAATGCTTTCGTATCTTCAAAGTCTCAGAAATTCACGGAAGTTAACATTCAACTGTTGCAAATGAAATTAAAATGTGGAAAGAAGGTGTAGTGATGAAAATCAATCCATCCATTTCCAATTTTGGTGTAAGTTTTTAGAGAAATAAATTAAATAAAACATGCTACAAAACTAACAAAACCGTCCCAAAGGGGGGGGGGGGGGGGGTGGGGTGGAATAACTTAAGAAACTTCAATAAACGACCCCAAAAGTGAAGATAACTCATGAAAACCAGAACAAAGGGCACAGAAAGGGAAGAAAAAGAAACTGCAACATAAAGGCCCAGACAAGGGAGGTAACTGAAGAAACTGCCCAGAAGGATGAAACAACTAAAGAAACTGCAACAAAAAAGGCCCAGACTGGGAGATAACTAAAGAAACTGCCCAGAAAGATGAAACAACTAAAGAAACTGCAACAAAAAGGCCCAGACTGGGAGATAACTAAAGAAACTGCCCAGAAGGATGAAACAACTAAAGAAACTGCAACAAAAAGGCCCAGACTGGGAGATAACTAAAGAAACTGCCCAGAAGGATGAAACAACTAAAGAAAATGCAACAAAAAGGCCCAGACTGGGAGATAACTAAAGAAACTGCCCAGAAAGATGAAACAACTAAAGAAACTGCAACAAAAAGGCCCAGACTGTGAGATAACTAAAGAAACTGCCCAGAAGGATGAAACAACTAAAGAAACTGCAACAAAAAGGCCCAGACTGGGAGATAACTAAAGAAACTGCCCAGAAGGATGAAACAACTAAAGAAACTGCAACAAAAAGGCCCAGACTGGGAGATAACTAAAGAAACTGCCCAGAAGGATGAAACAACTAAAGAAACTGCAACAAAAAGGCCCAGACTGGGAGATAACTAAAGAAACTGCCCAGAAGGATGAGACAACTAAAGAAACTGCAACAAAAAGGCCCAGACTGGGAGATAACTAAAGAAACTGCCCAGAAAGATGAAACAACTAAAGAAACTGCAACAAAAAGGCCCAGACTGGGAGATAACTAAAGAAACTGCCCAGAAGGATGAGACAACTAAGGAAACTGCAACAAAAAGGCCCAGACTGGGGAAATAACTAAAGAAACTGTTATGTTGAAGATGCTCCCCTTATATTTTGGGACTTTTTGCAAATTCTTATCACGTTGAACTTTGTTTTTAAGCAATATTTGCTATATTGCAACGTAATTCAGACTTGTTATTGGTCTTTCTCAAGTACTATCTCATTTTCTACAGATTTCCCTTTATCCTTACATTGTCTAGGTTCTATGTAACACATTCACTGTACACTGAATTCAAAAATTTTCAAACGAGATAGAATATTTTTCAACAAGGAAATGGTATCTATAGTACAATTTATTAAAGGCTCACAATTTATGCTTACAGACAAAAAATAAAATACAAACAATTGATAAATTCAATTGTTATGAATCTGATGCACAAAAGAATAACAAAAACTTGTTCACAAATTGTCACCTATTAGTGACTATTGGTATATTATACACATCTATTTTAATCCACTAACCAACTCACATTGGAAGCAGGAGGTTTGGCATGCCATCAAACCTGGTTAAACCCGCCATTTCTTTTGAAATGCCTTACCAAGTCAGGACCATTGCTGTATTTGCTTCATTTTTGGTTGTTTGTTCTTAAGTTTGCCTGTTCTAGTATTTTGATTTGTGGATTGCCTTTTTGCCAGGTTCCTTGGTAATCAGTATCTTGTTATTACCTTCATTAATTACTAACCATGCAATCACATAAAAGAGTAGTTTACTATAAGTACAAGCCCAATATTGTTTTTTAAGTAGATAACTGTTTTGGTTTTTTATGTTTACAAAACAAGCCGAACTCGCACATTCATCAAAACCTAATATCTTTAATATCTTACATTTTGAAACATACTTTGTAATGACAAATTCTTATCATTTCGCCTAAACAAATTAAGCTCGTTTTTTATTGATTCTGTCTGTATTGTGAATGCAAGTTCTTGCCTTTCAATAGGTTAAACTATTGCCTGTCTTAATAGGACTCCCGAGTTGTTCTTCACTAGAACTCTAGGAGTTTGTTTGTCTGCTACACAAATAGTGGTTTTTCTGAATACACTAGGGCGGTTTGTCTGTCTGCTACACAAATAGTGGTTTTTCTGAATACACTAGGGCGGTTTGTCTGTATAAACAAAGAGCGGATTTTCTGTTAATGAAAGGGCGGATTTTCTGTTAATGATAGGTGTTGGTTTTCTGTTAATGATAGAGGCAGATTTTCTGTTAACGATAGAGGCTGTTTTTCTGTTTATGATAGAAACGTGTTTTCTGTTAGTGTTAACGGCGGTTTGTCTGTTAACACTAGAGGGTTTTCTGTATATACTAAGTGTGATTTATCTTGTATACTCTTATTAAACTACAAGTGGGTTTTCCTGTACCTATAGAAGTGGTTTTTCTATTAACTTTAAGGGAAGTTTTTTTATAAACACTACGACGTGTTTTCTTGTAAGTAACATGAGATAGGCTTTTCTGTTAACACTAAAGAAGGAGTGTGTATTTACTATGAGTATTATTTCCCCACTAGCAGTATTTTTGTGTAGTTTTCTGTGTAAACTAGGAGTGGTTTTCTGTATACACTAGTAATGCTTTTCCGTATTCACGTCTATTGGTGGTTTTCAGTAATTATTAACAAACATTTTTACTCATGCGCTTTTCAAATAATGTTCTGGACATTGTACTGTGAATTAAATATTTAAATAAGACGTGTTTGTTCCTCCTTAAGTTTGGTTTGATTTTAATTTATACTTTAATTTCCAGTGTCTACACTGTATTACTAAAATATGCATTTTGTGTCACTTAAAGTGTTTTAATGTCTACCCCTTGAGAGCCCATGATTGGTTAATAAACTTACTGTATACACTAGTAGTGGTTTTCTGTATTTTCTGTATACACTAGAAGTGGGTTTCTTTATAAACTAGCGCTTGTTTTCTGTGTACTCTAGGGGTGGTTGGTTTACACAAGGAGACTCAGTGATTTTCTTTATACACTTTGAAAGGTATTCCTTGTACACTAGATGATGGGGTCTTATATGTACACTTGGATTTCCTTATATACTATTGGATGGCTTTTCTGTATCCACTAAAAGTGAATTAAATGTTTAACACTGTACACACATGAATTGTTTTTGAAGAAACTTGAAGTGGCTTTTCTAAATAGTCTTCTAGAAACGGCTTTTCTAAAAGTACTATGAGATTTTTTCTGTATATACTATGTAAGGTTTAGTGTTATAATAGAAATGGCTGATGTATTAACATTAAATGGTGGGTGAAGTGCTGTAGATACTAGAATTTGTTTTCCTTGATACTCTTGAAGCGTTTTTTTTCTGAATACACATTAAGTGTTTTCTGTTTACAATTGGAATAGGCTTCAGTATACACCAAGAGTTTTTCTCTGTATATCTAACATGAGTTATTCTTTTACCGCTCTTAGGTTAACACAAGGAGTTGTTTATGTATATACTACAGAAGTGGTTTATCTGTACACTATAGAAAAGACGTTTCTTTATATACACTCGGACTAGTTGTTGTAACACAAGGGTAGTTTTATATATTCACAATTAGTGGTTTTTCTATTAACACAAAGGGATGAATTTTCTGTATAAATTAAAATTTTTATCTTGCAGACACCATTGGTGGTTTTTTATTACACGGGTGGTTTACTGTATAAACTAGGAGTGGTGTTTCTTTTAATGATAGAGGTGTTTCATTTGTATAAACCAGAGAACTTTTTGTTAACATTAGAATTAAGTTTCTGAAAACACTAGGGTTTGTTTTACTGTATACATCAGTGGAGATTGTTTATATTTATGTATTCTATGAATGATTTTTGTATACACTACGAGTGGTTTTTCTATCAACACTAGTTGTGGGGTTTTTGTACAGGTGCTGGCATAGGTGTTTCTGTTAAAACTAAGGTCGGTTTTTCAGTATATGCTGGTATAGGTGTTTCTGTTAACACTAAGGGCGGTTTTTGTACAGGTGCTGGCATAGGTGTTTCTGTTAAAACTAAGGTCGGTTTTTCAGTATATGCTGGTATAGGTGTTTCTGTTAACACTAAGGGTGGTTTTTCAGTATATGCTGGCATAGGTGTTTCTGTTAAAACTAAGGTCGGTTTTTCAGTATATGCTGGTATAGGTGTTTCTGTTAACACTAAGGGTGGTTTTTCTGTATATTCTGGTATAGGTGTTTCTGTTAACACTAAGGGTGGTTTTTCAAAAGTAGGAGCGAATTTTCTGTATATACTGGTATGGATATTTTGTTGACACTAAGGGTGGTTTTTCTGTATATGCTAGTAAAGGTGTTTCTGTTAACACTAAGGGGGGTTTTTCTGTATATGCTAGTAAAGGTGTTTCTGTTAACACTTAGGTTTTTTTTCTATATATCCTGGATTTAGTGTTTCTATGAACACTAAATGTGGTATGTCAGTATGCTGGCATAGGTGTTTCTGTTAACACGAAGTGTGGTTTTTCAGTATATGTTGGTATAGGTGTTTCTGTTAATACTAAGGGTGGTTTTTCTCTATATGCTGGTATAGGTGTTTCTGTTAACACTAAGGGTGGTTTTTCTGTATATGCTGGTATAGGTGTTTCTGTTAACACTAAGGGTGGTTTTTCAGTATATGCTGGTATAGGTGTTTCTGTTAACACTAAGGGTGGTTTTTCTGTATATGCTGGTATAGGTGTTTCTGTTAACACTAAGGGTGGTTTTTCTGTATATTCTGGTATAGGTGTTTCTGTTAACACTAAGGGTGGTTTTTCAAAAGTAGGAGCGAATTTTCTGTATATACTGGTATGGATATTTTGTTGACACTAATGGTGGTTTTTCTGTATATGCTAGTAAAGGTGTTTCTGTTAACACTAAGGGGGGTTTTTCTGTATATGCTAGTAAAGGTGTTTCTGTTAACACTTAGGTTTTTTTTTTCTATATATGCTGGCATAGGTGTTTCTGTGAACACTAAGGGTGGTATGTCAGTATGCTGGCATAGGTGTTTCTGTTAAAACTAAGGTCGGTTTTTCAGTATATGCTGGTATAGGTGTTTCTGTTAACACTAAGGGTGGTTTTTATGTATATGTTGGTATAGGTGTTTCTGTTAACACTAAGGGTGGTTTTTCTGTATATTTTGGTATAGGTGTTTCTGTTAACACTAAGGGTGGTTTTTCTGTATATTTTGGTATAGGTATTTCTGTTAACACTAAGGGTGGTTTTTCTGTATATGCTAGTAAAGGTGTTTCTGTTAACACTTACGGGGGGTTTTTCTATATATGCTGGTAGTTGTTTCTGTGAACTCTAAGGGTGGTATGTCAGTATGCTTGCATAGGTGTTTCTGTTAACACGAAGAGTGGTTTTTCAGTATATGTTGGTATAGGTGTTTCTGTTAATACTAAGGGTGGTTTTTCTGTATATGCTGGTATAGGTGTTTCTGTTAACACTAAGGGTGGTTTTTCATTATATGCTGGTATAGGTGTTTCTTTTAACACTAAGGGTGGTTTTTCAGTATATGCTGGTATAGGTGTTTCTGTTTACACTAAGGGTGGTTTTTCTATATATGCTAGTATAGGTGTTTCTGTTAACACTTACGGTGGTTTTTCTGTATATCCTGGTATAGGTGTTTCTGTTAACACTAAGGGTGGTTTTCTGTATGGTATGGGTGTTTCTATTAACATTAAATGGATTTTCATTTATACCAACAGTTGTTTGTCTGTTAACACAAGGGGTTTCTGTTAACACGAGGTGTGTTATGTATAAACGGGTTGTTTTTTTGTAAACACAAAGTATTGTATTGACACAAAGGGTTTTCTGTTTTACTTGTTTTTTTCTGAGATCAATTTATAGTCTATAGCATGTTTTTTAATGTGATTATTAAATAATTATTTGTTGTGTACTTAATCGTTCAGGTCCTAAATGAAGCTGAAATATTTCTCGCCAGACGTTAAACAACAATCAATCAATCAATCAATTTACACTTAAGGATGGGATTTTCTGTTAATACTCACGGGGGAGGGAGGGGTAACTTGGAATACTTTTAGGTACAGTTCTGTGGGCGGAGATTTGAAAACCCGCCCTATTCATACCATTTCGGACGTTATGAAACGGGACCTAATCATATATTGAATTATTAAATCAGACATATTCATATATTTTATTATCATTATACTTATTGTAAATAACTTTTTTTTTACTGTATGATAAAAAGAATAAATGGGCAAAAATTTGATATTTTACCAGATTTACAAAGCGGTCTGATATCAAAATGTTATTAACTGCTTCCGAAAGTTATTTCACAGGCTTTTCCGTAAGTGTTATCACATGCCTTTCCGTAAATGATCGGAATTTACATGAATTGTTTTACAAATATGACGTCTTACGCAGCAGACAACATGCATGATAAGATTCATCGGAGATGGACAATTCATTCTTTGGATTATTTTGAGTCGATGAAAACTTACAAACAAAATGAAACAAACCGTGAGTGATATGAAAATATTATGTAAATGACTTGAAACTAATTCAGAGCACAGTAATAGCGGTACCAGAACTCGATAAGATTTTGATATATCCATTTTCCCCTCGGTTATAGCCCTCAGTTGAAATTTGCCCTCGAGGCTGCGGCTCTTGTGCTACCGTTTCATATTCATGTATTTTGGAGAGCCAAAAAAGGTGACCCGCACACCCGTATTTCTCTATATATACCAAGTTAACCCCCCCCCCCCCCCCCCCGTGTTACTGTTAATACTATATAGGGCGGTTGAAATCACGTGGTTGAAATAACGTATAGATGCAATTAAGTTTCGTTAATGAGTGTGTGACTTGCTCAGTTGAAAAATTTTACACACAATGTATTTGTGTCAAGGTTGACAAAATATATGTTAGTGTACTTATATCGGATTTTCTCTGTTAACTGTACGTAAGATCGTTGTATCTGTTGATTTAAACAAGGTAGATAACTATGAATATTGATACACGGTTGAAGTCACAGTAGGTTTGTAGGCTATTTTTGTAATCATTTATGGATATAAAAAGAAATGAGACGCGGAGTAATAGTTTTGATACGTAAGTTATGAAAGACATTTTTAGAACATAAACACTACTTTTACGAACACATCTCATACATAATGTAGTCTTTTTATATGTGTGCTCTAATAATAGCTACAATTGCTTGTTTGTTGTTCAACTCCTGTGAGCTTTGTTCAGTGTAAACTAAGTGTAAAGACTATATGCAATTAAAGATTCAACACGCAAAGATCGATGTAGCCATTGTGAGATATCAAAGCCCTTAACGCAACGGGTTAACAATTAAGATTCGGAGGCTTTGTTAAATCCTCTATTTGTAAGGCATACTGGTGACAAATAGTGATATTTACGCACCAGTCAATCCAGGAAATTATTGTCTCCCTTGGTCGAAGGTTTCTGGTCTAGATGATGCAGTGATGTGCTTCTACAGAAGGGAGTTGATCCTACGAAGAATGTGGTCCTACTATGTCAAATCATACAGATTCTACTGAAGTTTTGGTCTACTGAGAGATGATCTCAGTGTGTCAAAGCTGTTAGCCAAAGATCGTTCTATTGTCTTCACTAAAGAATCAAATACTAATGATCTTCCTGCATTCAAAAAAGGGACAGACCTAACTCTTGAACCCATTACCTTTGGAGAAGGCGATTCTAAATTGTTATAATTTGTGCCTGATCCGATTGTCTTCTGTTTTTGACAATAAAATATGTTTAAACTAAACTAAACTTTGATGAAGAAATAGTAGGCAAACTCCTAGCGTCAGTAAATGAAAATAAATCCCAAGGCCCAGATAACTTACACCCAAAACTACTTAAGGAAACAGCAAATAGTTGTAACAGGAGGGGTTTTGAATTGTCTGGAGTGTGAGCTGCTAAGCCACTTCTGCAATCTCTGCAGTATTTTTATCCAGTGGCTACTTTTTATGTGTTAACAACTCACAACTCCAGGAACCCGTTTACTCCGCAACCCCTTGTTAATAAAAATTGTTCGGGTTCGAACACAGGGACCTGAGTCTTTGAACTCTCATCGTTGGACAGGACAATTTTAGACAAAGTACAAGTTGCAACATTTATTAAAAGATAAAATATGCTATTAAAATAGCACAGCAATTAAAATGTAGTTTTTTACATAATGCGAAGTCTAATAAAAGACCATAGTCTGAGAAGACTAGTGCCTTAAAATAATTGTCTGAAGAGACTTTGGCTTTCTATAAAAAGCCCTCTAACATAGAGGATTTTAAACATAAATCTATATCTATTTGAACACTTAAAAAGGTATCATGCCATGCATTAAATTACAAAACTATTAACAATTACTTATAATCAATCATTCAAAATATCATTGAACATCAAAGTACAATTGTAAAGTCCATTTTAAAGTTCTTATCACACATACATATTAATAAAAATTGAAATAATGTCCATATTAATAATTTTTAACCACTACGGCAGGTAACTCCATCTAGTTGTAGGCCTTAACCGCCACATAGTATAAAAAAACCAGTCACAACTATATTTCAGCAATCATTAGACAAAGGCAAATTACCTGAAGCATGGAAAATGGCCAGCATAACCCCCATTCATAGCCCGAAAAATAAAGTAGACAACTATAGACCTATTAGCCTAAATTTAACAAGAGCAAATGTAAACATATGCACCTCGGTGCAATCAGTGATTACAGACATAATATATGGAGGACCAAATGATAGATACGACAACATCAGAAAAGGACCTAGGCTAGGTGTGATTATAGATGAAAATCTCAACTTTGAGGAGCATATACAGAGCCAGGTTAATAAGGCAAATCAGAAGCTGGGTATAATTAAAAGATCCTTTAAATATTTGGATAGTGAAATGTTTATAACCCTATACAAAAGCCTGGTTAGACCACATCTAGAGTATGCAAGCACAGTCTGGTCAGTCGCACATAAAAAGGAGGCCATACTTATTGAATCAGTCCAAAGAAGAGCTACACGCCTGGTAAAAAGTATTGAACATTTAAGTTATAGTGACAGGCTCATAAGGCTTGGTTTACCGTCAATACAATATCGGCGAGTCAGAGCAGATATGATCGAGACTTACAAAATTCTATAAAATATCGACAAAGTAGAGATAGGCAATATGTTACCTTTGAACACCAATAGCATCAACACTAGAGGGCATAAATTGAAATTACTGAAAAAGCATTCAAGGACCAAAAAGTGGCAACAAACTTTCTCCCAAAGGATTGTTAATTATTGGAACAGCTTACCAGCCAGTACTGTGGAAGCCAAAACTGTAAATAGTTTTAAAAGTCAATTAAACATTGCTTGGAAAACCCTAACCATCAAGTTTGAGCCCGATATATATAGACCGGAAGCGGGTAGCCATAAAACACAAACGGGTCAGAGAGGCATATTTGCCTAAACTAGGGACCTCTAAAGAAAAAGTAAAAGTAAAGTAAAGTACTATAATAGTAGGTAACGTGCGTATCCTTTACTTAGGTTGTTTTGGTGTATCGTTTTTGTTCTTGTCCGTTTTGCCTTGTGACATGTCAGGCAGCTACCAAGGTTATCCTTTGATGGTGATCTTTTGTAATCGTCTTAGTTGTCCACATGTTTGTACCAGATTTTTTATGTCTTTCTTCACTGTTAACTGGCCATGATCTTTTCGACCTCTCTTCTATTTTTTATTTGACATATTTTGCTATCTAGTTCGATTACAATATTTTAGGAAACAATTACCATATTTACATCAAATTATGTCACTAACGTCTTACATCACGAAAACGTGGGATAACAGGGAATTGGACCACGACCCCATCACTGTAGTTCTGACAGGCCCAAGGAAGGACGAACAGGATATTCTAACAGTAACTGTTAACGCGCCTTTGTTTAATGATCCACCCAACCCCGGAGGAACGCCTGGTCAGCCATTTGAAACAATCTGGGAATACGAAGGTATGCCATTACTCATAATTTTTTCTCGTATTCCAATCTTTAATTGGCTTGAAGATGTCCACTTAACAAAATATTAATTTTTTGTAATTGAAAGAATTACTTTCTGTAAAAAGCAGTTTATTGAAAGGTACTTGTTTTGGAGGCAACCAACACTTCAATGTTGATAGTAATGCTGCATATGTTATCTGTGAACCCCCACAACAGAACAAAAATTAACATAACGAAAAACATAAGGTATTTATTCTAATTTACTTTGAAACACTTTGTATCTTGAATAGAATGACTTATATTCTACGTATGAGGAGATTTCTGTAATGACGTCATGATGTCATATTAGAATAATATTTTCTAAATAGTATACATTTAGAGTAGTCGTGGGTCAAAATACAGGTTGTTAATCTTGAGTTTTCACATTACATATTTTAATCTTTCTAATTTTAGTGGTTGAAGTGTTTCTTTTAAACGACCAAAACAACTATCTAGAAGTGATTCTGAGTCCGTAAGTCTTTAATTAAGGTGTAATAAGAAATGACACTGTGTCACTTTTTATGAAACTCCCTGTAACCCCGCCAAAAGTAATCAGTCTGCATTGATTAATTATACAATAGTTGCTTATATAGAGGGCATTGTCATGATATCTTGCCTGCACAATGAGAGTGGTATTGCCTGAAACATTGATAATGCCCGAGGTAACGGCGATAAAAATCTTACAATTAGTTATATCCTGGGTAGTCATAATACAGTAAAAAGGAGGGAAAAACGGAACGAATCAATAGTCATTTGTGACATAGATATCCGTAACGGTAAACTAAGTCATGATATCGAACGTAGAACTTTTAAGTGATAACTTCAGTGTTGCCACTGTGAACCCCTGGTAAAGTAGCTTTTTTTGTCGACAGGCACCCTCTATCAAGGAAATCTGGATATGGAAGAGTATCGAATTTATTGGGAGATGAAACTTAAATATGTAGGCTGTGCTGGAATATTACTACACAAACAATGGAAAATTAACAATAGGAAAATTCAAATCATCCTATTGTCGTACATTGTTGGTTATTATTCATATGTGGATTCAAAAAAGTTAACAGCTACCGTAAATATTTGTTGTGTTTTGGTACAGTGATATTTCGCCGTTAAAATAAATAGTTCTCTGCTGGTAATCCGGACATTTCTTTACAACTTAATAGTTCAAACGATACATTTTAAGTATTATATATACCCCGCCTTTTATGACTTAACATATTTAAAGAAATGTGAGCGTAGCCCTTGTTTGTTTAAATATGTTAATGAGTAAGGCGTGGTATATATCTTTTTGTAACACCAATCAATCAATGCATTTTTTAATCATTTGTTTATAGACGATCACGTGCAAGAGGTTCAGTCTAACGATCTACATGTATGCAATTCATGTAGTATCGGTATTTTGAATGACGACAAAAGGCGGTGCTTACACTATGACTGAGTTAATTGATTATACCATAGCTACGTCTACTTTAATTTGAATTGGAATTGTTATCAGGTGTTTCTGTTAACACTAAGGGTGGTTTTTCAGTATATGTTGGTATAGGTGTTTCTGTTAACACTAAGGGTGGTTTTTCAGTATATGCTGGTATAGGTGTTTCTGTTAACACTAAGGGTGGTTTTTCTGTATATTCTGGTATAGGTGTTTCTGTTAACACTAAGGGTGGTTTTTCAAAAGTAGGAGCGAATTTTCTGTATATACTGGTATGGATATTTTGTTGACACTAAGGGTGGTTTTTCTGTATATGCTAGTAAAGGTGTTTCTGTTAACACTAAGGGGGTTTTTCTGTATATGCTAGTAAAGGTGTTTCTGTTAACAATTAGGTTTTTTTCTATATATGCTGGCATAGGTGTTTCTGTGAACACTAAGGGTGGTATGTCAGTATGCTGGCATAGGTGTTTCTGTTAAAACTAAGGTCGGTTTTTCAGTATATGCTGGTATAGGTGTTTCTGTTAACACTAAGGGTGGTTTTTCAGTATATGTTGGTATAGGTGTTTCTGTTAACACTAAGGGTGGTTTTTCTGTATATTTTAGTATAGGTGTTTCTGTTAACACTAAGGGTGGTTTTTCAGTGTATGCTGGCATAGGTATTTCTGTTAACACTAAGGGTGGTTTTTCTGTATATGCTAGTAAAGGTGTTTCTGTTAACACTTACGAGGGGTTTTTCTATATATGCTGGCATAGTTGTTTCTGTGAACACTAAGGGTGGTATGTCAGTATGCTTGCATAGGTGTTTCTGTTAACACGAAGAGTGGTTTTTCAGTATATGTTGGTATAGGTGTTTCTGTTAATACTAAGGGTGGTTTTTCTGTATATGCTGGTATAGGTGTTTCTGTTAACACTAATGGTGGTTTTTCATTATATGCTGGTATAGGTGTTTCTTTTAACACTAAGGGTGGTTTTTCAGTATATGCTGGTATAGGTGTTTCTGTTAACACTAAGGGTGGTTTTTCAGTATATGCTGGTATAGGTGTTTCTTTTAACACTAAAGGTGGTTTTTCAGTATATGCTGGTATAGGTGTTTCTGTTAACACTAAGGGTGGTTTTTCTATATATGCTAGTATAGGTGTTTCTGTTAACACTTACGGTGGTTTTTCTGTATATCCTGGTATAGGTGTTTCTGTTAACACTAAGGGTGGTTTTCTGTATGGTATGAGTGTTTTTATTAACATTAAATGGATTTTCATTTATGCCAACAGTTGTTTGTCTGTTAACACAAGGGGTTTCTGTTAACACGAGGTGTGTTATGTATAAACGGGTTGTTTTTTTGTAAACACAAAGTATTGTATTGACACAAAGGGTTTTCTGTTTTACTTGTTTTTTTCTGAGATCAATTTATAGTCTATAGCATGTTTTTTAATGTGATTATTAAATAATTATTTGTTGTGTACTTAATCGTTCAGGTCCTAAATGAAGCTGAAATATTTCTCGCCAGACGTTAAACAACAATCAATCAATCAATTTACACTTAATGATGGGATTTTCTGTTAATACTCACGGGGGAGGGAGGGGTAACTTGGAATACTTTTAGGTACAGTTCTGTGGGCGGAGATTTGAAAACCCGCCCTATTCATACCATTTCGGACGTTATGAAACGGGACCTAATCATATATTGAATTATTAAATCAGACATATTCATATATTTTATTATCATTATACTTATTGTAAATAACTTTTTTTTTACTGTATGATAAAAAGAATAAATGGGCAAAAATTTGATATTTTACCAGATTTACAAAGCGGTCTGATATCAAAATGTTATTAACTGCTTCCGAAAGTTATTACACAGGCTTTTCCGTAAGTGTTATCACATGCCTTTCCGTAAATGATCGGAATTTACATGAATTGTTTTACAAATATGACGTCTTACGCAGCAGATGACATGCATGATAAGATTCATCGGAGATGGACAATTCATTCTTTGGATTATTTTGAGTCGATGAAAACTTACAAACAAAATGAAACAAACCGTGAGTGATATGAAAATATTATGTAAATGACTTGAAACTAATTCAGAGCACAGTAATAGCGGTACCAGAACTCGATAAGATTTTGATATATCCATTTTCCCCTCGGTTATTACACAGTGGGGTATAGCCCTCAGTTGAAATTTGCCCTCGAGGCAGCGGCTCTTGTGCTACCGTTTCATATTCATGTATTTTGTAAAGGTGATCCGCACACCCGTATTTCTCTATATATACCAAGTTAACCGCCGCCCCCCTCCCGTGTTACTTTTAATACTATATAGGGCGGTTGAAATAACGTATAGATGCAATTAAGTTTCGTTAATAAGTGTGTGACTTGCTCAGTTGAAAAATTTTACACACTATGTATTTGTGTCAAGGTTGACAAAATATATAGATCGTCAAAATATGTCAGTGTACTTATATCGGATTTTCTCTGTTAACTGTATGTAAGAGCGTTGTATCTGTTGATTTAAACAAGGTAGATAACTATGAATATTGATACACGGTTCAAGTCACAGTAGGTTTGTAGGCTATTTTTGTAATCATTTATGGATATAAAAAGAAATGAGACGCGGAGTAATAGTTTTGATACGTAAGTTTTGAAAGACATTTTTAGAACATAAACACTACTTTTACGAACACATCTCATACATAATGTAGTCTTTTTATATGTGTGCTCTAATAATAGCTACAATTGCTTGTTTGTTGTTCAACTCCTGTGAGCTTTGTTCAGTGTACACTAAGTGTAAAGACTATATGGAATTAAAGATTCAACACGCAAAGATCGATGAGCCATTGTGAGATATCAAAGCCCTCAACGCAACGGGTTAACAATTAAGATTCGGAGGCTTTGTTAAATTCTCTATTTGTAAGGCATACTGGTCACAAATAGTGATATTTACGCACCCGTCAATCCAGGAAATTATTGTCTCCTTTTGTCGAAGATGATTTTTGCAGTGATGTGCTTCTACAGAAGGGAGTTGATCCTACGAAGAATGTGGTCATACTATGTCAAATCATACAGATTCTACTGATGTTTTGGTCTACTGAGAGATGATCTCAGTGTGTCAAAGCTGTTAGCCAAAGATCGTTCTATTGTCTTCACTAAAGAATCAAATACTAATGATCTTCCTGCATTCAAAAAAAGGACAGACCTAACTCTTGAAACCATTACCTTTGATGAAGAAATAGTAGGCAAACTCCTAGCGTCAATAAATGAAAATAAATCCCAAGGCCCAGATAAATTACACCCAAAACTACTTAAGGAAACAGCAAATAGTATAAACAAGTGTGGACACAGAAAAACGTCTCGCCTGCATTCCGCATCAGTAACGAAAATAAATTTCGTCATAAGCATTACGTAAATAGCATTAAATATCAGCAGCGACCTGTAAACGAAATATTGTCACCATACCATGCATAGTTACAGGGGAACAGCCGTAACCCAAAAACCTTAACGTAGTCGCTGGACCGTGAAATTGAGTTCAAGGTCAGGTGGAACCTACCAGACATTCATGTACTATTCATCAGCAACCTATATACTAAATATTGTCATCCTACCATGCGTAGTTACAGAGGAACTATCGTAACCCAAAAACTTTAATGTAGTCGCTGGACCGTGAAATTGAGGTCAAGGTCAGGTGACACCTACCAGACAGTCATGTACTAGTCTTCAGCAACCTATACACCAAATATTGTCATCCTACCATGCGTAGTTACAGAGGAACTGTCGTAACCCAAAAACTTTAACGTAGTCGCTGAACCGTGAAATTCAGGTCAAGGTCAGGTGACACCTACCAGACAGTCATGTACTAGTCATCAGCAACCTATACTCCAAATATTGTCATCCTACCATGCGTAGTTACAGAGGAACTGTCGTAACCCAAAAACTTAAACGTAGTCACTGGACCGTGAAATTGAGGTCAAGGTCAGGTGACACCTACCAGACAGTCAAGTACTAGTCATCAGCAACCTATATACCAAATATTGTCATCCTACCATGCGTGGTTACAGAGGAACTGTCATAACCCAAAAACTTTAATGTAGTCACTGGACCGTGAAATTGAGGTCAAGGTCAGGTGACACCTACCAGACGGTCATGTACTAGTCATCAGCAACCTATACACCAAATATTGTCATCCTACCATGCGTAGTTACAGAGGAACTGTCGTAACCCAAAAACTTTAACGTAGTCGCTGGACCGTGAAATTGAGGTCAAGGTCAGGTGACACCTACCAGACAGTCATGTACTAGTCATCAGCAACCTATACACCAAATATTGTCATCCTACCATGCGTAGTTACAGAGGAACTGTCGTAACCCAAAAACTTTAACGTAGTCGCTGGACCGTGAAATTGAGGTCAAGGTCAGGTGACACCTACCAGACAGTCATGTACTAGTCATCAGCAACCTATACACCAAATATTGTCATCCTACCATGCGTAGTTACAGAGGAACTGTCGTAACCCAAAAACTTTAACGTCGTCACTGGACCGTGAAATTGAGGTCAAGGTCAGGTGGCAGGTGACTGACTGGCAAGTACTCATCATAAGCTACCTCTGGATCAAATTTGATGGACCTAGGGCGTGGGCTTACAAAGATATGAAGCAAGATGTCAAGTGTTTACGCCGCCGCCGCCGGATTCCCATACATATGTCTCGCCTCCAGCGACTTTCGTCGCAGGCGAGACAAAAACCAGTCACAACTATATTTCAGCAATCATTAGACGAAGGCAAATTACCTGAAGCATGGAAAATGGCAAACATAACCCCCATTCATAAAAAAAGGCCCGAAAAATAAAGTAGACAACTATAGACCTATTAGCCTAACATCAACACTATGTAAATTGATGGAGAGATTAATTAGGGACGCCCTAATGGAACACATGGAAACAAACCAACTATACTCCAGTCATCAGCATGGCTTTAGGAAGGGGCGCTCGTGTACTACACAACTCATTGAGGTCATGAAAAAATGGTCAGAAGAACTAGAAAATAGAAAACCTATTGACTGCATTTATTTAGATTTTCAGAAGGCATTTGACACCGTGCCACATAAGAGACTGGTACATAAACTGAGAGGCTATGGTAAAACAGGGGATCTATTAAACTGGGTGGAAGATTTTCTGCATGACAGAAAACAAAGGAAAGGGTCACACTTAACAGCAAAAGCTCCAATTGGCAAGAAGTTACTAGTGGAATACCACAAGGGAGTGTTCTAGGTCCTATTCTCTTCACCATCTATATTAATGACCTACCAGACGCACTTGAAAACATGGTTAAACTTTTTGCAGATGACACTAAAGTATATGCAACAGTCACTAACGAGGAAGAAAGTCAGAGTCTGCAAAAGGACATCAATAAATTAACAAACTGGTCAGACAAATGGCTATTAAAATTTAACAAGAGCAAATGTAAACATATGCACCTCGGTGCAATCAGTGATTACAGATATCATATGGAGGTCAGGACCAAATGATACATACGACAACATCAGAAAAGGACCTAGGTGTGATTATAGATGAAAATCTCAACTTTGAGGAGCATATAAAGAGCCAGGTTAATAAGGCAAATCAGAAGCTGTGCATAATTAAAAGATCCTTTAAATATTTGGATAGTGAAATGTTTATAACCCTATACAAAAGCCTGGTTAGACCACATCTAGAGTATGCAATCACAGTCTGGTCAGTCGCAAATAAAATGGAGGCCATACTTATTGAATCAGTCCAAAGAAGAGCTACACGCCTGGTAAAAAGTATTGAACATTTAAGTTAAAGAGACAGGCTGAGAAGGCTTGGTTTACCGTCACAACAATATCGGCGAGTCAGAGCAGATATGATCGAGACTTACAAAATTCTATACAATATTGACAAAGTAGAGATAGGCAATATGTTACCTTTGAACACCAATAGCATCAACACTAGAGGGCATAAATTGAAATTACTGAAAAAGCATTCAAGGACCAAAAAGAGGCAACAAACTTTCTCCCAAAGGATTGTTAATTATTGGAACAGCTTACCAGCCAGTACTGTCGAAGCCAAAACTGTAAATAGTTATAAAAGTCAATTAAACATTGCTTGGAAAACCCTAAGCATCAAGTTTGAGTCCGATATATATAGCCTGGAAGCGTGTAGCCATAAAACTCAAACGGGTCAGAGAGGCATATTTGCCTAAATAGGGACCTCTAAAGAAAAAGTAAAAGTAAAGTAAAGTACTATAATAGTAGGTAACGTGCGTATCCTTTACTTAGGTTGTTTTGGTGTATCGTTTTTGTTCTTGTCCGTTTTGCCTTGTGACATGTCAGGCAGCTACCAAGGTCATCCTTTGATGGCGATCTTTTGTAATCGTATCAGTTGTCCACATGTTTGTACCAGATTTTTTATTTCTTTCTTCACTGTTAACTGGCCATGATCTTTTCGACCTCCCTTCTATTTTTTATTTGACATATTTTGCTATCTAGTTCGATTACAATATTTTTGGAAACAATTACCATATTTACATCAAATTATGTCACTAACGTCTTACATCACGAAAACGTGGGATAACAGGGAATTGGATCACGACCCCATCACTGTAGTTCTGACAGGCCCAAGGAAGGACGAACAGGATATTCTAACAATAACTGTTAACGCGCCTTTGTTTAATGATCCACCCAACCCCGGAGGAACGCCTGGTCAGCCATTTGAAACAATCTGGGAATACGAAGGTATGCCATTACTCATAATTTTTTCTCGTATTCCAATCTTTAATTGGCTTGAAGATGTCCACTTAACAAAATATTAATTTTTTGTAATTGAAAGAATTTCTTTCTGTAAAAAGCAGTTTATTGAAAGGTACTTGTTTTGGAGGCAACCAACACTTCAATGTTGATAGTAATGCTGCATATGTTATCTGTGCACCCCCACAACCGAACAAAAATTAACATAACGAAAAACATAAGGTATTTATTCTAATTTACTTTGAAACACTTTGTATCTTGAATAGAATGACTTATATTCTACGTATGAGGAGATTTCTGTAATGACATGATGTCATTAGAATAATATTTTCTAAATAGTATACATTTAGAGTAGTCGTGGGTCAAAATACAGGTTGTTAATCTTGAGTTTTCACATTACATATTTTAATCTTTCTAATTTTAGTGGTTGAAGTGTTTCTTTTAAACGACCAAAACAACTATCTAGAAGTGATTCTGAGTCCGTAAGTCTTTAATTAAGGTGTAATAAGAAATGACACTGTGTCACTTTTTATGAAACTCCCTGTAACCCCGCCAAAAGTAATCAGTCTGCATTGATTAATTATACAATAGTTGCTTATATAGAGGGCATTGTCATGATATCTTGCCTGCACAAGGAGAGTGGTATTGCCTGAAACATTGATAATGCCCGAGGCAACGGCGATAAAAATCTTACAATTAGTTATATCCTGGGTAGTCATAATACAGTAAAAAGGAGGGAAAAACGGAACGAATCAATAGTCATTTGTGACATAGATATCCGTAACGGTAAACTAAGTCATGATATCGAACGTAGATCTTTTAAGTGATAACTTCAGTGTTGCCACTGTGAACCCCTGGTAAAGTAGCTTTTTTTGTCGACAGACACCCTCTATCAAGGAAATCTGGATATGGAAGAGTATCGAATTTATTGGGAGATGAAACTTAAATATGTAGGCGGTGCTGGAATATTACTACACAAACAATGGAAAATTAACAATAGGAAAATTCAAATCATCCTATTGTCGTACATTGTTGGTTATTATTCATATGTGGATTCAAAAAAGTTAACAGCTACCGTAAATATTTGTTGTGTTTTGGTACAGTGATATTTCGCCGTTAAAATAAATAGTTCTCTGCTGGTAATCCGGACATTTCTTTACAACTTAATAGTTCAAACGATACATTTTAAGTATTATATATACCCCGCCTTTTATGACTTAACATATTTAAAGAAATGTGAGCGTAGCCCTTGTTTGTTTAAATATGTTAATGAGTAAGGCGTGGTATATATCTTTTTGTAACACCAATCAATCAATGCATTTTTTAATCATTTGTTTATAGACGATCACGTGCAAGAGGTTCAGTCTAACGATCTACATGTATGCAATTCATGTAGTATCGGTATTTTGAATGACGACAAAAGGCGGTGCTTACACTATGACTGAGTTAATTGATTATACCATAGCTACGTCTACTTTAATTTGAATTGGAATTGTTATCAGGTGTTTCTGTTAACACTAAGGGTGGTTTTTCAGTATATGTTGGTATAGGTGTTTCTGTTAACACTAAGGGTGGTTTTTCTGTATATGCTGGTATAGGTGTTTCTGTTAACACTAAGGGTGGTTTTTCTGTATATGCTGGTATAGGTGTTTCTGTTAACACTAAGGGTGGTTTTTCAAAAGTAGGAGCGAATTTTCTGTATATACTGGTATGGATATTTTGTTGACACTAAGGGTGGTTTTTCTGTATATGCTAGTAAAGGTGTTTCTGTTAACACTAAGGGGGGTTTTTCAAAAGTAGGAGCGAATTTTCTGTATATACTGGTATGGATATTTTGTTGACACTAAGGGGGGTTTTTCTGTATATGCTAGTAAAGGTGTTTCTGTTAACAATTAGGTTTTTTTCTATATATGCTGGCATAGGTGTTTCTGTGAACACTAAGGGTGGTATGTCAGTATGCTGGCATAGGTGTTTCTGTTAACACGAAGGGTGGTTTTTCAGTATATGTTGGTATAGGTGTTTCTGTGAACACTAAGGGTGGTATGTCAGTATGCTGGCATAGGTGTTTCTGTTAAAACTAAGGTCGGTTTTTCAGTATATGCTGGTATAGGTGTTTCTGTTAACACTAAGGGTGGTTTTTCAGTATATGTTGGTATAGGTGTTTCTGTTAACACTAAGGGTGGTTTTTCTGTATATTTTGGTATAGGTGTTTCTGTTAACACTAAGGGTGGTTTTTCAGTGTATGCTGGCATAGGTATTTCTGTTAACACTAAGGGTGGTTTTTCTGTATATGCTAGTAAAGGTGTTTCTGTTAACACTTACGGGGGGTTTTTCTATATATGCTGGCATAGTTGTTTCTGTGAACACTAAGGGTGGTATGTCAGTATGCTTGCATAGGTGTTTCTGTTAACACGAAGAGTGGTTTTTCAGTATATGTTGGTATAGGTGTTTCTGTTAATACTAAGGGTGGTTTTTCTGTATATGCTGGTATAGGTGTTTCTGTTAACACTAAGGGTGGTTTTTCATTATATGCTGGTATAGGTGTTTCTTTTAACACTAAGGGTGGTTTTTCAGTATATGCTGGTATAGGTGTTTCTGTTAACACTAAGGGTGGTTTTTCAGTATATGCTGGTATAGGTGTTTCTTTTAACACTAAGGGTGGTTTTTCAGTATATGCTGGTATAGGTGTTTCTGTTAACACTAAGGGTGTTTTTCTATATATGCTAGTATAGGTGTTTCTGTTAACACTTACGGTGGTTTTTCTGTATATCCTGGTATAGGTGTTTCTGTTAACACTAAGGGTGGTTTTCTGTATGGTATGGGTGTTTTTATTAACATTAAATGGATTTTCATTTATGCCAACAGTTGTTTGTCTGTTAACACAAGGGGTTTCTGTTAACACGAGGTGTGTTATGTATAAACGGGTTGTTTTTTTGTAAACACAAAGTATTGTATTGACACAAAGGGTTTTCTGTTTTACTTGTTTTTTTCTGAGATCAATTTATAGTCTATAGCATGTTTTTTAATGTGATTATTAAATAATTATTTGTTGTGTACTTAATCGTTCAGGTCCTAAATGAAGCTGAAATATTTCTCGCCAGACGTTAAACAACAATCAATCAATCAATTTACACTTAATGATGGGATTTTCTGTTAATACTCACGGGGGAGGGAGGGGTAACTTGGAATACTTTTAGGTACAGTTCTGTGGGCGGAGATTTGAAAACCCGCCCTATTCATACCATTTCGGACGTTATGAAACGGGACCTAATCATATATTGAATTATTAAATCAGACATATTCATATATTTTATTATCATTATACTTATTGTAAATAACTTTTTTTTTACTGTATGATAAAAAGAATAAATGGGCAAAAATTTGATATTTTACCAGATTTACAAAGCGGTCTGATATCAAAATGTTATTAACTGCTTCCGAAAGTTATTACACAGGCTTTTCCATAAGTGTTATCACATGCCTTTCCGTAAATGATCGGAATTTACATGAATTGTTTTACAAATATGACGTCTTACGCAGCAGATGACATGCATGATAAGATTCATCGGAGATGGACAATTCATTCTTTGGATTATTTTGAGTCGATGAAAACTTACAAACAAAATGAAACAAACCGTGAGTGATATGAAAATATTATGTAAATGACTTGAAACTAATTCAGAGCACAGTAATAGCGGTACCAGAACTCGATAAGATTTTGATATATCCATTTTCCCCTCGGTTATTACACAGTGGGGTATAGCCCTCAGTTGAAATTTGCCCTCGAGGCAGCGGCTCTTGTGCTACCGTTTCATATTCATGTATTTTGTAAAGGTGATCCGCACACCCGTATTTCTCTATATATACCAAGTTAACCGCCGCCCCCCTCCCGTGTTACTTTTAATACTATATAGGGCGGTTGAAATAACGTATAGATGCAATTAAGTTTCGTTAATAAGTGTGTGACTTGCTCAGTTGAAAAATTTTACACACTATGTATTTGTGTCAAGGTTGACAAAATATATAGATCGTCAAAATATGTCAGTGTACTTATATCGGATTTTCTCTGTTAACTGTATGTAAGAGCGTTGTATCTGTTGATTTAAACAAGGTAGATAACTATGAATATTGATACACGGTTCAAGTCACAGTAGGTTTGTAGGCTATTTTTGTAATCATTTATGGATATAAAAAGAAATGAGACGCGGAGTAATAGTTTTGATACGTAAGTTTTGAAAGACATTTTTAGAACATAAACACTACTTTTACGAACACATCTCATACATAATGTAGTCTTTTTATATGTGTGCTCTAATAATAGCTACAATTGCTTGTTTGTTGTTCAACTCCTGTGAGCTTTGTTCAGTGTACACTAAGTGTAAAGACTATATGGAATTAAAGATTCAACACGCAAAGATCGATGAGCCATTGTGAGATATCAAAGCCCTCAACGCAACGGGTTAACAATTAAGATTCGGAGGCTTTGTTAAATTCTCTATTTGTAAGGCATACTGGTCACAAATAGTGATATTTACGCACCCGTCAATCCAGGAAATTATTGTCTCCTTTTGTCGAAGATGATTTTTGCAGTGATGTGCTTCTACAGAAGGGAGTTGATCCTACGAAGAATGTGGTCATACTATGTCAAATCATACAGATTCTACTGATGTTTTGGTCTACTGAGAGATGATCTCAGTGTGTCAAAGCTGTTAGCCAAAGATCGTTCTATTGTCTTCACTAAAGAATCAAATACTAATGATCTTCCTGCATTCAAAAAAGGACAGACCTAACTCTTGAAACCATTACCTTTGATGAAGAAATAGTAGGCAAACTCCTAGCGTCAATAAATGAAAATAAATCCCAAGGCCCAGATAAATTACACCCAAAACTACTTAAGGAAACAGCAAATAGTATAAACAAGTGTGGACACAGAAAAACGTCTCGCCTGCATTCCGCATCAGTAACGAAAATAAATTTCGTCATAAGCATTACGTAAATAGCATTAAATATCAGCAGCGACCTGTAAACGAAATATTGTCACCATACCATGCATAGTTACAGGGGAACAGCCGTAACCCAAAAACCTTAACGTAGTCGCTGGACCGTGAAATTGAGTTCAAGGTCAGGTGGAACCTACCAGACATTCATGTACTATTCATCAGCAACCTATATACTAAATATTGTCATCCTACCATGCGTAGTTACAGAGGAACTATCGTAACCCAAAAACTTTAATGTAGTCGCTGGACCGTGAAATTGAGGTCAAGGTCAGGTGACACCTACCAGACAGTCATGTACTAGTCTTCAGCAACCTATACACCAAATATTGTCATCCTACCATGCGTAGTTACAGAGGAACTGTCGTAACCCAAAAACTTTAACGTAGTCGCTGAACCGTGAAATTGAGGTCAAGGTCAGGTGACACCTACCAGACAGTCATGTACTAGTCATCAGCAACCTATACTCCAAATATTGTCATCCTACCATGCGTAGTTACAGAGGAACTGTCGTAACCCAAAAACTTTAACGTCGTCACTGGACCGTGAAATTGAGGTCAAGGTCAGGTGGCAGGTGACTGACTGGCAAGTACTCATCATAAGCTACCTCTGGACCAAATTTGATGGACCTAGGGCGTGGGCTTACAAAGATATGAAGCAAGATGTCAAGTGTTTACGCCGCCGCCGCCGGATTCCCATACATATGTCTCGCCTCCAGCGACTTTCGTCGCAGGCGAGACAAAAACCAGTCACAACTATATTTCAGCAATCATTAGACGAAGGCAAATTACCTGAAGCATGGAAAATGGCAAACATAACCCCCATTCATAAAAAAAGGCCCGAAAAATAAAGTAGACAACTATAGACCTATTAGCCTAACATCAACACTATGTAAATTGATGGAGAGATTAATTAGGGACGCCCTAATGGAACACATGGAAACAAACCAACTATACTCCAGTCATCAGCATGGCTTTAGGAAGGGGCGCTCGTGTACTACACAACTCATTGAGGTCATGAAAAAATGGTCAGAAGAACTAGAAAATAGAAAACCTATTGACTGCATTTATTTAGATTTTCAGAAGGCATTTGACACCGTGCCACATAAGAGACTGGTACATAAACTGAGAGGCTATGGTAAAACAGGGGATCTATTAAACTGGGTGGAAGATTTTCTGCATGACAGAAAACAAAGGAAAGGGTCACACTTAACAGCAAAAGCTCCAATTGGCAAGAAGTTACTAGTGGAATACCACAAGGGAGTGTTCTAGGTCCTATTCTCTTCACCATCTATATTAATGACCTACCAGACGCACTTGAAAACATGGTTAAACTTTTTGCAGATGACACTAAAGTATATGCAACAGTCACTAACGAGGAAGAAAGTCAGAGTCTGCAAAAGGACATCAATAAATTAACAAACTGGTCAGACAAATGGCTATTAAAATTTAACAAGAGCAAATGTAAACATATGCACCTCGGTGCAATCAGTGATTACAGATATCATATGGAGGTCAGGACCAAATGATACATACGACAACATCAGAAAAGGACCTAGGTGTGATTATAGATGAAAATCTCAACTTTGAGGAGCATATAAAGAGCCAGGTTAATAAGGCAAATCAGAAGCTGTGCATAATTAAAAGATCCTTTAAATATTTGGATAGTGAAATGTTTATAACCCTATACAAAAGCCTGGTTAGACCACATCTAGAGTATGCAATCACAGTCTGGTCAGTCGCAAATAAAATGGAGGCCATACTTATTGAATCAGTCCAAAGAAGAGCTACACGCCTGGTAAAAAGTATTGAACATTTAAGTTAAAGAGACAGGCTGAGAAGGCTTGGTTTACCGTCACAACAATATCGGCGAGTCAGAGCAGATATGATCGAGACTTACAAAATTCTATACAATATTGACAAAGTAGAGATAGGCAATATGTTACCTTTGAACACCAATAGCATCAACACTAGAGGGCATAAATTGAAATTACTGAAAAAGCATTCAAGGACCAAAAGAGGCAACAAACTTTCTCCCAAAGGATTGTTAATTATTGGAACAGCTTACCAGCCAGTACTGTCGAAGCCAAAACTGTAAATAGTTATAAAAGTCAATTAAACATTGCTTGGAAAACCCTAAGCATCAAGTTTGAGTCCGATATATATAGCCTGGAAGCGTGTAGCCATAAAACTCAAACGGGTCAGAGAGGCATATTTGCCTAAATAGGGACCTCTAAAGAAAAAGTAAAAGTAAAGTAAAGTACTATAATAGTAGGTAACGTGCGTATCCTTTACTTAGGTTGTTTTGGTGTATCGTTTTTGTTCTTGTCCGTTTTGCCTTGTGACATGTCAGGCAGCTACCAAGGTCATCCTTTGATGGCGATCTTTTGTAATCGTATCAGTTGTCCACATGTTTGTACCAGATTTTTTATTTCTTTCTTCACTGTTAACTGGCCATGATCTTTTCGACCTCCCTTCTATTTTTTATTTGACATATTTTGCTATCTAGTTCGATTACAATATTTTAGGAAACAATTACCATATTTACATCAAATTATGTCACTAACGTCTTACATCACGAAAACGTGGGATAACAGGGAATTGGACCACGACCCCATCACTGTAGTTCTGACAGGCCCAAGGAAGGACGAACAGGATATTCTAACAATAACTGTTAACGCGCCTTTGTTTAATGATCCACCCAACCCCGGAGGAACGCCTGGTCAGCCATTTGAAACAATCTGGGAATACGAAGGTATGCCATTACTCATAATTTTTTCTCGTATTCCAATCTTTAATTGCTTGAAGATGTCCACTTAACAAAATATTAATTTTTTGTAATTGAAAGAATTACTTTCTGTAAAAAGCAGTTTATTGAAAGGTACTTGTTTTGGAGGCAACCAACACTTCAATGTTGATAGTAATGCTGCATATGTTATCTGTGCACCCCCACAACCGAACAAAAATTAACATAACGAAAAACATAAGGTATTTATTCTAATTTACTTTGAAACACTTTGTATCTTGAATAGAATGACTTATATTCTACGTATGAGGAGATTTCTGTAATGACATGATGTCATTAGAATAATATTTTCTAAATAGTATACATTTAGAGTAGTCGTGGGTCAAAATACAGGTTGTTAATCTTGAGTTTTCACATTACATATTTTAATCTTTCTAATTTTAGTGGTTGAAGTGTTTCTTTTAAACGACCAAAACAACTATCTAGAAGTGATTCTGAGTCCGTAAGTCTTTAATTAAGGTGTAATAAGAAATGACACTGTGTCACTTCTAATGAAACTCCCTGTAACCCCGCCAAAAGTAATCAGTCTGCATTGATTAATTATACAATAGTTGCTTATATAGAGGGCATTGTCATGATATCTTGCCTGCACAAGGAGAGTGGTATTGCCTGAAACATTGATAATGCCCGAGGCAACGGCGATAAAAATCTTACAATTAGTTATATCCTGGGTAGTCATAATACAGTAAAAAGGAGGGAAAAACGGAACGAATCAATAGTCATTTGTGACATAGATATCCGTAACGGTAAACTAAGTCATGATATCGAACGTAGAACTTTTAAGTGATAACTTCAGTGTTGCCACTGTGAACCCCTGGTAAAGTAGCTTTTTTTGTCGACAGACACCCTCTATCAAGGAAATCTGGATATAGAACAGTATCGAATTTATTGGGAGATGAAACTTAAATATGTAGGCTGTGCTGGAATATTACTACACAAACAATGGAAAATTAACAATAGGAAAATTCAAATCATCCTATTGTCGTATATTGTTGGTTATTATTCATGTGTGGATTCAAAAAAGTTAACAGCTACCGTAAATATTTGTTGTGTTTTGGTACAGTGATATTTCGCCGTTAAAATAAATAGTTCTCTGCTGGTAATCCGGACATTTCTTTACAACTTAATAGTTCAAACGATACATTTTAAAACAAATAACACAGTTCAAAATCGAGATTTAATGAAAAAAGCAGAAAAATACTACAAAAAGGTTATGGATGATAAATATAGAAACTTTTGCGCCACACTTTCAAATGAAATAGAACTTTCTTCCAAAAACAATCCAAAAGATTTCTGGAAAATTTTAAATAGGAACAAGAAAAAATCGCAACCAACTGTAGATATTAATATTTTATTTGAATTTTTCAAAAATTTAAACGCTTGAGATACAAATGAGCAACAATCTGTTTATGTGAATGTTAATCCTAGTGATTCAAACGAACACATAAATGGACATATCACTGCAGAAGAAATTTTGAGATGTATCCAAAATCTTAAAAACAATAAAGCGGCAGGCGACGATAATATCATAAATGAATATATAAAATCTACATCTGAACGCTTTATTGAAATTTACGAACATTTATTTAACTTGATATTCGACACAGGAAAACTACCTGAAAGCTGGCTGAGAGGAATTATAAAACCGATCTATAAGAATAAAGGCAACATTACTGATCCCCAAAACTATAGACCAATCACTATTGTTAGTTGTTTAGGAAAGCTTTTTACAGCAGTCCTCAACGCCAGGCTAAACGATTTTTCGGAAGACTTTCAAATTATCAAAGAAAACCAGAGCGGATTTAGACAAGGCTACTCCACGCTTGATAATATTTTTTCAATATTTACACTTTTCCAAATACTTAAACAAAAAAAGAAAAAGATGTACTGTGTTTTTATAGATTTTGAAAAAGCTTTTGATAAGGTGTGGCGAGAAGGTCTTTATTACAAACTTCTATTGCACAATATAAATGGTAAAATGTATAATGTAATTTTTAATATGTACTCTAATATTAAATCATGTATTGCTCATAATAACCATGTTTCCGATTATTTTAATTGTGAAATAGGAGTTCGTCAAGGGGAAAATCTCTCCCCTTTTCTATTCTCATTGTTCTTAAACGATTTAGAAGACTTCTTAATATCACAAAATGTAAATGGTTTAACAAGTGTAGAACATGATATTGAACATGACATGGACATTTATTTAAAGCTATTTATATTGTTATATGCCGACGACACTGTCCTACTGGCTGAATCTGCTGTAGACTTGCAATTTCAACTAAATGCATTTCAAGAGTACTGTGAACACTGGAAATTAAAAGTTAACGTGAATAAAACAAAAGCTATGGTATTTGGTTTGGGAAAAGTCCCTCCTGATATCACCTTTTACTATAACAACGATGAAATTGAATTAGTTAATAGTTTTATCTATCTTGGCACTGTTTTTACTAAAACATTTAATTTTGATCCCACTAAGAAGAATCAAGCAGATAAAGCTATTAGAGCAATGTTCGAGGTGCTTAAACTAGGAAGAATGTATAAACTATCTGTTAAACTGCAACTGGAGTTATTTGACAAGTTAATAAAACCAATATTACTCTATGGTTGTGAGGTGTGGGGCTTTGGAAACATTGAAATTTTAGAAAGAATACACTTGAAATTCTGCAAAACGTTGCTAAATTTAAAATCTACTACACCGAATTATATGGTATATGGAGAGTTAGGCAGATATCCAATAAATATAGATATAAAAGTTAGATGCATCACTTTTTGGGGAAGGTTAATTACTGGAAAACAATCAAAACTGTCAAATATTTTATATATCCTATCCAGAAAGCTTGACTTGAAAAATGATGGGAATGGAAATTTTAAATGGCTAAAATTCATTCAAAATACCTTTAATGAATGTGGATTTACACAAATATGGGATTCTGAAAGTTTTCACAGCGTTGAATTTTTAAAATCACTTGTAAAGCAGCGATTGTTGGACCAATTTGTGCAGCATTGGTTTTCGTTATTGAACAACTCTCCGAAAGCTCTAAACTATAGAATTTTCAAAACAGAATTCTTATTTGAAAAATATTTTAATATCCTTAGTACTAAAGATGCAATTGCATTATGTAAGTATAGAACAACGAACCACTATTTACCAATAGAAACTGGAAGATGGCAAAATTTAGGCAGAGAAATGCGTTACTGTAATTTGTGTAACTGCTCAAAATTAGGGGATGAATATCATTATATTTTTGAATGTACTGCCTTATTAGATAAAAGACGACAATTTATTCCAAAACAGTTTATTCGTAATCACAATACAGTTCAATTTTCAAAACTAATGTCATCAACTAAACAAACGCTGCTAAGAAAACTATGCAAATTTATAAAATGTATAAATAACAGCCTTACTATGCCTCCTGGCTAAAAACTTTGAACCCTTTTATGTATATAGTGTACATAGTCAGTGTGTGATATGTGATGTTGTTGTTGGTTGTTTTGTTGTTTTGTTTTTTCTCTGTACCAATGTACTGTTGGCTGTATGAGAAATAAAGATATATATATATATAAGTATTATATATACCCCGCCTTTTATGACTTAACATATTTAAAGATATGTGTGCGTAGCCCGAGTTTGTTTAAATATGTTGATGAGTAAGGCGTGGTATATATCTTTTTGTAACACCAATCAATCAATGCATTTTTTTAATCATTTGTTTATAGACGATCACGTGCAAGAGGTTCAGTCTAACGATCTACATGTATGCAATTCATGTAGTACCGGTATTTTGAATGACGACAAAAGGCGGTGCTTACACTATGACTTAAAAGTTAATTGATTATATCATAGCTACGTCTACTTTAATTTGAATTGGAATTGTTATCACGTGATGTGAAACCGCTTGACGCAAAACATGAATGATTTTGCATAACACACAGATCAAGTGTAATTAATTCATCAAAAGATGGTAACTGACGTTAGGCAAAAATAGCCAAGGATGATCCGATTGCTGTTTCGTTTATATGAGGATCCTAATCCGCGGTTTACTTTATTACTACTAAGCAATTTTTTTTTGGTTTTAATGAATTGAACGTTTTATTTCTTTTGTAGACCATCAAACATTTTCATACGAATTTAAAACATTATATGTGTTTGATTTTCAGACATGGACAACATTATGTCCTGATTCAAGGTGGATACAGAAATAAACTTCTGGTAATGTTTAATAGTTTAATATACACATAATTCTGTTGTTCAATAACAGGGTAGAAATATAAGTGAATAAATGCCAAAGTGGCAATCAAATTCGCAGTCCAAAACCATAATACAACATAATGCGGCACACAACGTACAAACAATAGCCAGCGACACGAACTGTCAAGAAATTGAGTGTTAAACTCATGTACTCTGGAAGAGTAGACAGGTCATGCCTGTTCCAACACAACCGTCCTGTCGCTGTTGGTCAATCCGGGGTCTTCAAGTTTCGGTAAAGAAAGATACATCTGTACTCTGTGGAGCGAAAGATACATTCGTCTACAACTTACAAGTTGTTACCGGGTACTCCGGCCTCGTCCCCAATATAGCTAAAGAAGTTCTAAAAGCCTGTTAACAACAAAATACTAGCACATAATCTGATTACAATGTTACCCCATCCAACAAAATATTCCGAATAAAGTTTTATTTGCACAGGCAGTACAACGTGATGTAACCAAAAAGGAGTGCATTTCGTTTAACACTGAAATATATCATGGCCGTCAGACTGGGGAGGGGATGGCGGGTGTGTTAAATCGGAATATTTTGTAGTCCAAATTTTTGAATCAAAATATTTTTAGCCAGAGGTATTGACTCAACATCAGAATCATAGGATACAATGGTTTAGAAAGAGCCAGTAGTGCTTAATATTGCTTCATTTACAATTGTTTTTCTAACATCTGGGAGGGGATCGACGGCAGTTGACGAGAACTGCAGACGGTCTTGCATATCAATGCATCATTGAACATTTAAGAAAAAAAGCTGAAATGAGGTTTATTGTATAAAGAACATGAGAAACAGCAATAAAACCGACCAAGCAAAGGGAAGATTACAATCACAAATTACAATTCAGACACAAACAAAACCAACAACAAACAAAACAAAACGAAACAAAACAAAAGCAACAAAGTAATACCCCGTACTCCAAAAACCATGTGTGCACTCATGTGCTCCGGACGAGTAAGCAGCGCACGCCTCTAATTTAACACCCATCGAGTACTGGTGTTCATGGACCATCAAAACTAGAAAGATAATTCAACTGGCTCAAAATGCTTTCTAGGTTGAAATGCCAATACAATTTTCAACAACAAAAACAGAAACTAGCTGGGAAGGAACAGCAACTATTCCGGGTTATTATTTACCACCAATGGTTACGAAATGGAATGCATATGCTATGCACGGTACAGGAGATTTAAGGCATTTTGAGGCTTTACACCCGGATAAATCTGGTGGTCATGACAAACCGGACTTGTAAGTAAACACTGGTGACCGTCTTTCATATTACATAGCTATAATAATGTAACTTCTTTGATTTTTTTTTATCTTTAGCTACAATGATGTCTTATTACTCTTAACTGAGCAAATATACCCTTGACAGTTTTTCCTCTATTAAACTGTTGTCTTGGTTAAATTTTCATTTTCTCTTCAGCTTAAATTTCTACCATCTATAATTAAATCATTTTAACAATTTATTCGTAATATTTGATTGTGTATAAAAAAATAGAAACTACATCAATGAAGCAGTATATTACAATACAATACTTTTTGCCGATTTCATGTCAAAATATCCAGGAGTAATGTTTGATTTTAACAATAGTATAAAAACCATCGTGAATAAAACACGTTATTTTACTTTATATATGGGGGCCTCGGTGGCCGAGTGGTCAAGGTAGTTCGTCTGCTATTGATCACGTGGTCTGTCAACACTGAGATTGCGGGTTCGATTCTCACTGCAGGCAGGGTGTACTCGACTCCAATCTTAATTGACAAGGATTGCCAGTTTTCCTATCGCAGGTCGGGGGTTTTCTCCGGGTACTCCGGTTTCCTCCCCCAATAAAAGCTGGAAGCCATGATATAGCTTAAAAAATGCTGAAAGTGGCGTTAAACACCATAAAACAAACAAATAAAAACTTTTTTGTATATTTATACTCATTATGTTAAACAAAAAATCTGTAAATATTGGTTCAAAATTATTTTTTTATGTTTTTTACTTTTCATACTCTTAAATCAGAGTTCATGTTGCCAACGGTGTCTTAACTTGATGGATACTAAAATCAGTTTTAGAAAAGATGTGGTTGAATCTTTTTTTACATATGTTGTGTCGGTTTAAACATGTGTATTCATTAATTAAATATGTGCAGAAACCTGGATATTTGCGTGTTAATCCGATTCTAAAGCATTGTTTTTTTTTATTTTTCAGCCATGATTTGAGTTTATTTGGACTTATAGATTTGCAGCCAATATTACCAAATAACTGGAGTATGGATTACACCTCAGATGTATGGGACCTCTATTTAATTTATAACAATTAAAAAAAAATATATAAAATTGCATTGAGTAAAACTACAAATGCATAGATGCTAACTGCAGTTATTTTGAATACTTAAAGTATTCCTATATCCCGCTAACGAAAGTTGGGAGACATATATTTCCGGTTTGTTCGTCCGTCCTTCCTTCCGTCCCACCTCAGGTTTACTATTGCGTTGAAGCTTTTTTATGAAGTCGACTTAATATCTTCATGAAACTTAATACACAGTAACGACATGATGAGATCTCTAAACTGAAAAGAAATCTGTACGATTGTGGTAAATATTTCACGAGTGAGTGAACTTAGGCTTGTTTACCAATATGCGCTAAGCGGAACATAAGTGTCGCCGAGACACATTTTCTTGTTTTGCATGTCTTATTGTATTAGTATTATTATGTCAATTGCATTTCCTAAATTACTGAAATAATATCAAAGTTTGAATAGCATATCGTTAAAATTACGTATGTATAAATATAACAATAGATACTCCGAGTGTTGGCATTACTTTAATCATCAAAATTCTTGTTACAGAAATTCTGTCAAAAACAACTATTTGTGTATGTTTATTGTTTTCGCTATATGCACAATATTTTATCTATATGATTAGCGAGATTCATACTAAACCCTCGTATATCATCTTCTGCACATCTGAGCACATATATCAATATCCTTTAAAACATAATGAACTAAAGCTGAATTAACTTGTACTTTAATAGATATAGTTGAAGGTAGTCCCTTGATATTGTTTTGAATGTCAATTGGCATCTACATTGATTTCATTAATATACAATTACTTGTATATTCTGATATAGTCATTAAATATCGAAGTATTTGCTGCATCAGCAATTTACGGGGTTCGTTTTACAAGATTAAGTCTTTTCGTTGTACTTGCTGTTTAATTATAAGGTCCAATTGTTAATTTTTAATAAAGGTATAAAGCTAGTTTAATTACTTTTTGATATCTTATTTCTATACAATAGTAAAAATGTCCGCCATGTTTTCAAATATTCTTTTGCGTATTTGTTAATTTACACGCCAGTAAACAAATGCAATTAGACAAGTAAACAACTGTCAACAAAATGACAAAATAACAAATCTCCAAGATTAAAGAAAAACAGATTACACAAATATATGGACATTAACCACTGGCTTAGAACAATCATTTAAATCAGTAGGGTTGATTGTTTGACGATTTGCATAATTAAATGCAGGATTTAAATCGGCTTGCCTTATTATTTTTCACGTATGTTACAGGTTCCACATAATTCCCGAGCGTTTGTTGGGATATTGTTTCAAGGGCTCGAAATAAAAGTCGAGAATGTTTTTGTAAATATATGTTTCAACAAGTATCAGGAAATGAACAAAAAATGGAAGAAAACCGGGGTAGATTCATTATCTCCAAATTATCTTATTTGTTGAAAAAGAAAAGTTGTATGTTGGGATAGCACATACCAACATTATCATTATCATTTTAGCTGAACATAATTGACATAGAAAAATAGCTTCCAAATTAATGTGTTTACGTAAAAACAAATTCAAAACTAAAGCGTTGTTGCTTTATTTTCCCACGAAATAGTCGTTTCTAATTATTAATTATAAAATTATATTATAATAAATAGCTTACACCTTACATTATATTTTACATTATATTTTTATTGTAAATCAACTTACCGGCTTAAAAACAATAATCTCAATAAATAAGTAAGACTTTAACTACTGACTTAGAACAGTCAAATAAAACATTATGTGACGACGTTGAACCGGTTCAGACAATTACAAACCCGTTCCTGTTCTTGTAATTCCTTAACAACACATTCAAAAACGTGTCAGTGCAAATGTTCTATGCGTCTTACTGAGGTACTGCTTTTGCAATTATTTTTCGACATGTACAAATACCAGTATCGTCTTTAGCGCTTTAATGTGTTAGTTCCGTCCGATTCTGTCCTACGGAGAGTATTAGGTTGTCAGCATATTACGTTAAAAACTACCCCAAGTTAACGTGCTGGTTGCGTGACACTCTCCAAATACACAAACAACAATTGTGTGCGGCAAGGCTTTCTGTAATATGTTAGTTCCCAAACGATGGAATATCCGCCACCAGGGACGCACTAGGCAGCTCCATGGGTCATATCATAGACTAGTTTTATACTTATGGATAAAACGGTACATAACAAATTTCAGTTTGGTCAGAAAGTATTAAGTGTGACAAAGTGCTTTTATTTAAGTGAAGAAGGGAATATGGTTGCCATTGGCAGCTATCTCGGTCATTGTGGGTTTCCTAATACTCATTTCAGTACGCGATACCTTGCGTAGTTTATGTACTTTTACTCCATTTTGAACGCCATAATTTGTGTGTCTATAGATTTTGTCAAAAAAAAACTCCCACGTTTGAATAAACGGAATTTTTGTTTCACGTCCAGCAATATTTTAGACATGCGCAGGAAGAGAACAAGTTTAAAAACAACACATAACGGAAAAAGATGGACCACCAGTAAGACAAGTTTGACTGAAACTGGGCAAGGAAGGTGATTTTTAAATTGTGTAGGGGCTATAATGAGCTTAGTTTTTTTTATCTACAAAAGCGATCTGTATAGTGCAAGGAGCGTGGCACTTTTAAAACGCGTTACCCACCCGCGATCAGGTTTTCTATTTAATGACCTGACATTTCCAAACGATTTATTCATTCATTTATTCATTCGTTCATTAATTGAATAATTGCTTAATTAATAGCAGCTATATTAAGGATGAGAACGAGTTTACAAGCAAAAAATAAACGGAATAAGCATGAATCAACGGGAATTTGTATGACTCGCTAGTGTTTGCTTATGTGACTGTCGCTAGTGTTTGCTTATGTGACTGTCGCTAGTGTTTGCTTATGTTTCGTTTTTTATCAGTCAGTAAGTTAGAATAGCTAAGTTTTAGATCCAATTCATTATACCATAATATTCATGAAATGATAAAATTTCTCTGCCATTGAAATCTCTTAATTCCACTTTGATACCTTAAAGACGTTTATTTGTTCTCAATAATACACAGGAACACTTGATAGTTTGAAGTTTAGCTTTTATCAGTGTATCTAAGAACGAACGAATCTTTGTTAAATTTACGAATACTTGCTTAAAATTATACGAAAGAGTTATAGAGAACTCTTAGAGATTAGCTAATAAATAATGTACTAAATAAGGCTACATAAGAATCAAGAGTTACAAAACAGTATATATATTTATACATTATACGATTTTATTATACTAATACGACAAATAGTTAAAATAATCCATTGGCACTTACAGATAATTTAGAAGAGTATTTACTCCGGCACAAGACAATACAAAGATCAGGTCGTTTGTTGCCAAGAAACTATGACGTCATATGTAAACCAGATAAAAGTGCCTTCTAACTCAATACGACCATCTGTTTAGTGTCTGGGAAGAACAGGCACTTGTTTCAGAAAAAAATTACCCCCTATACTCTAATATAGGGTAATTTTTTTCTGAAACAAGTGCCTGTGCTGGGAAGACAAACCTTATTGGTTGTTTTAATATTAACGTGACAAGAGTAACGTAAACAAAAGTTATCAACACGTAATTAAAAGATTAAAATATACAGAAACGATTATTACATTCATGGCTATAAAAAACTTACAAATGCAACAACAATAAATATAAAAGAAACCACAACACACAATAAGAAACACGAACAAACATAAACATAGTGGTGATATATGATGTCCCGGAAGGGTAAGCACATCCTGTCCTCCATGTAGTGACACCCTTCATGTAACTCCAGGTCACGACCGAGAGGAGTTACGCCATCACTATTGGTGTGAGAGATTCCTTATAAATGCAAATAACTGACTCATACTGCCTACATAATATCATTTATAGCAGCTTCAATACTGCTGAAATTATTTAAATCCATACGAATCTGCACGTGTACAAACTAATGACATTATCCCGAATAAGAATTTGTATTAACGTCACCTTTTGGCAAAGCTACTGGAATACTCCGCAGAGTTTAAAACTACCAACAAACATGCACCAAACATTATTCAATTTTACGATGTAGAATATGCTACCAACTTCTGACTATTTCGATTTAAATAAAATGTCATCAATCATACTAAGATTATACATTCGATTTGATATTTTGAATGTATCCGTTTCATCACTAGTTGTATGTATTGATTCGGTAATATGTGGGATCTTGACCTTGTCCAGAGGCTGAATGTTCATTTTTTGTAAATATAGGTCGTAAACCGCTGAAACCTTTCTCTGTGGTGGTTTGTGGTACGGTAAACATGAATTTGGTACATAAACTGGTCTCTTTTTCTTATAGTTCCGGATAATGAGAAAAAGAATTCCAATTAATCCTGTCGATATTACCACAGCACTTAATACTATTAAAAAGTAGTTGATATCAGTATACTGCACAGGTGCATAGAGGTTTTTCTCTGAAAAATATCAACATCGAATTCAATGGTTAATGCTGGAATATATTTATACCTTAAACAAATTTGACTGACCACTATATATTATACAATTACTGACTAATATAGGTTGCTATCACGATTTCTCAACCAGCGAAAATTAGTATTCACCGAGCAGCTAAACAATTTGAGGGTTGAGAAATACCGATAGCGACCGCACATCAAAGTCAGTAATGTTTCAGTACACTAATGTCGTCTTTCGTAGCAAATCTATTGACAGTACACGCGTCCATTGTTGTTGACAAGATTTTTGTGTTAAATGTGCATACATGAATCATATCAGGAAACAAGTTAATATTAGACTCCGCCCTGTTTTTCTGTATTGAACCTGTTTTTTCCGTATTGGCACTGTTTTTCTGTATTGAGCCTGTTTTTCCTGTATTGGGTCTGTTTTTCTGTATTGGCCTCGTTTTTCCGTATTTTCCCCGTTTTCTTTAACCGTATTGTATGGACAATTTCACATGTATTTTACTCAACTAGTTAATAATATGTGTTTTTTCATATTTGACCTGTATTATGTCCAAGGGAAGCTGTATTGGGTCGAGGATAGCTGTATTAGCCCGAGACAACGCCGCGGGCTAATACCGTTATTTGAGGCCTAATACCGCTTCCAGAGGACAAAATACAGGTCGAATATGAAAACAACCATATAATGACAATTTTATTAACCAGTTGAGTAAATTTTAGTACCCTTTTACCATTGACCAATATAACTTTATTGATCCAATATGAACAACCGTCAGTATGAACATGTAATTTTTTCCTTGTAAATTCTGCCATCATTTACGTAATGCTAACGAATGTTTTGTTTTTTAAATGATATTTATAAATTAACGGAAATGACATTCCTGTATTGGCCCTGTTTTCTGTATCGAGTCTGTTTTTTCCGCATTGGTCCTGTTTTTTCTGTATTGAGCCTGTTTTTTTCTGTATTGGGCCTGTTTTTCTGTATTTGCCCTGTTTTTCTGTATTGGGCTTGTTCACTAGATCCATATTATATGGACAATTTCACATGTATTTTACTCAACTGGTTAACAAAACGCATTATAAATGCGTAATACAAATATACACGCATGTTATGTTATAGAGTTTCTCACAATTATATACATGTAGCTAGCCAGCTAGCTAGTAGATAGGAAGCTAGCCAGAATAAAATGTAGTATCACGGGTTTAGAAATCCCGAAAGCAACTCGTCTCAGTCAGAAATTGTTTAATTACAAGAATAAAACCAACATATTCTCGTCTTTCGAATACGTTATTTATTAGCAGCAGACGCGTCCATTGTTGTTGACAAGACTGTTTTACAGACTCGTGCATGTATCGGATACATTGATCAGATGATCGAGATTGAGACGGTTATTCCGTTAGGCTACTTCAAAATTTTATTTTAGATCTATTTTTATGGCAAAACTAGTTAATATTGGATTCCGCTGGATGCGCTTGTTGTCTATTTGTTTGGAATTAAATTGTGCAAGTGATCGAAAACAATCGTATTTGTCAATTTTAGTACTGTTGTCATTCAACATGACTTGAATAGAGCTTTTAGACCAATCGAAAACGCGAAGAATTCTATTTATGTAATAATATTCTTTATTTATTTACTAGCAAAGTTCTTTGTATTGTTTTAGCGTATGATCAATACACAATGCGCGTACCCAAATATAGAACTAAGACCGCCCGCTAACTATAAATTTTGAATTAGATTGGATTGAAATTCTGCTCTTAGCCAATCACCGCTATTACCATGCAGCTGTCAAGTACCCATCAGGAAAAAGATACCAACATTAAATAGTTTCATTCGTTTTTGTTGAATAGATTAATTTTATCAGCCAATCAAAAAGTCTTACCAGCGATTTTCACGTCAATGTCGCCATTTGCAAATTTCAATTGGAAGTGGCTGCAGATCAGTGTGTGCAAAGTCAAGAATGTGATATTGTGAATATTCAAATTTCATTGTTTATAAAAGTGACCAACGTAACAAAAAACATCAAAATGTGTCAATAGTGACACGACCCCGAAATTACATAACATAGACTTCTACTTGTTCACAGTACCACTTTCTGTCTCCGTGTGCAGCCAGATAAAAAAATAAAAATTTAAATAAACGTCAATATACAGGAAATAATGAGAACTGGAGGCTAAAATGTCGGTCTAAATACCGCGGAAAGTTGTATACATTCCGAAATGGATAATAATGTAAAGTGGATATTCTTACGACAAATAACCCTTAACCATCCAATATGATCTGACTATACCTTCCTCTGCCCAATATTCCATCTGGAAGCCTCGATAATTGTTGTCAAAGCTATTTGCGTAGAAGTATACAGTGGCTGTGTCTCCAGAAAGCGTTACAATATCGGGTATTGAGTCGCCACAATACGTCTCCACTGTTGGATAAAGCGTGGACGGTCCTGCAACAAATGTATCGGGTACTATAGTTGTATGTTATACTTCATATAAAAATCATATATTGGATAATTAATTTGTAAAGGTCTTGTTTTCTACATTATTTATATTTTTTTCTTTTATAACGATTGTTCTAAATATACTTTCTGTGGAAAATATTTTGGTAAAGAATTTGTGTGGCGAATTTGATATTACTAGCATTGCATTACTGTCAGATTCATATTGGTTACGAAAATTCCATCGTCACACGCTAGTATACACATGTGTTATGTCTATCTGTACTATTCACCTCGGTTAATGAAGCTAAATTTTGATATAGCGGACTTGGCCGAATAGTCTGGAGCGCTTGACATAGTGCAGGCGAATAGGTACCAGTGTCACAACAGTGCGAGTTTGTATCCCGTAGAGGGTAAGCAAAAATATTTGACAGCATTAAAATATAATTCTAACAGTGTTGGGCTTAATTTGTAAACATGTATATACATGTCAATTAATATATAATTATTACACCATAAATCTTGGTTAATCTATTTCCTTATGTCCAGCGTCCCTATATCTTTCAATTCTTGGGTCACAACCACCAGAAGCCGTGTTGTCGTATGCAACATTTATATACTTCGTACTATCTGCACATTTCCAGTTTCAAAATTGATTACTCATATTACGTTTATTTTCAGGTAAAATTCAAAAAACTTATTTATTTATATAAAAATTTATTTTTCGAAGAGAAAGCTTCGCGATGGAAAAAGGCATATACGTTTTGGAACAAATACAACGGCACAGAGGGGAAAACAGGTATATTTTAAGCCATGTACACCTAAGGGTGTGAAAATGTCTGAATGCATTAAAACACTTTAAATACAGCTGCCATCAACCAACCGGAACCCAGGATTATTGTATAAGGTGTAATTAAAACTAGTATTTGTTCCGTGATAAAGATTCTTTTGAAATATACTTTGCGTTAAAACAGATTCAGGTAAAGAAAAATTGATGAAAATTTTAATATTAATTACTTCAACGTTAATAAAATTAGTTCTGTAATATGGATACAATATAAAATTATGCCCCACTTTGAGTAAGTAGTTCTTTAGTGACATAATGCTTAAGGGTGGTGGATTAATTCATTACCATGTGACATATTTCCACTGTTAGTTACCTACCAGGTGACATATCCTGTGCGGTTATGCCATTAATTCCTTACCCGGGAACATGCTGCATGCATGCTTAAATTTGTAATTAATTCCTAACCAGGTGACCTGTTTCGTTTACCTGAAGAGATTTTCATGTAATCTTTTGTTGTGTGACTAGTTCCTTTCCAGATGACATATGTTCCATGGATCCTTAACAGATGGAACTTAAAAAATAATACATAACAATTTCCGCATTTGCTCTGGTATTAGCCCGAGATGGGATGATATCATGGCATATTTGTTTTTTAAATGCTGTTTAACGCCACATTCAACAATTTTTCAGCTATATCATGGTATCCAGTTTTTATTGCAGGAGGAAGCCGGAGTACCCGGATAGAACCTCCGACCTTCAGTAGAAAAACTGGCAATCCTTGTCAATTAAGATTGGTGTCGAGCGCACCCTGTCCGCAGTGAGACTCGAACCGCAATCTTAGTGTTGACAGACCACGTGATCAGTATAAGACGAACTACCTTAACAACTCGGCCACCGAAGCATCTCGATGTAAGGATATTGACTTAGTATATTCAACAATTTCTAGATATTAATTTTTAAAAATATACATGGATATAGTTTGTACACATTGTGTAGGTACCCCGAAATGAAGTGTACATAAATATTATGATCGACTTTAAAGGGGTGGCGAAGCGATCCTTCTCACTTCGTAAGTAATCCAGTCAAGGTCATGTAACAACTATTGAAGTTGAAAAAATATGGCTTTGCGGCAAATGCATTGAATGGGGGTCGCTCTGACATAACCCTAATCCCGCATTCTGGCACTCTAACTCCCGTTACGAAAACTGGTTTACATCATCAACGTTATTTGTTTGCGACCACAATGTGTACGCGGCTGCGATTTTGGGTACAGCACCGGATTGAACTTACCATCCATAACGTCGACATGATCCTCGTAACATGTAAATGTTGTCGGCAACTGGATATCTAATATATTCAATTTAATAACTGATTTCGACAGTGAAGCGTTAGCTTTAAAATTCCATTCTATTTTGTACGGTCTGAAATAAAATTGAGAAAATCTTATATTTTTATGTTATTTAAAAAAAACTAATACCATTATGACGAGAGAAAAATTGAAACAACACAGAAACATGTACTTAAGTAAAATTATTAAATGTCTGCTTTTGAAACCGATCCACGAAAATTAAGCTTTTTTCTTTGTTTACAAATCTAACGTCTACATCACATCAGCGTTTTTAGCATTTTAAGCAAGGAAGTTAAAGGAAATAGTCGTCAATTCGGAACACAAAAACACACTTTTAGTCCAGTATGTTCAGGAGTTGGCGCAACAGCACAACGAATACACAATTATCATTAGAGAATACACAACTATCATGAGAAAAATGCAATCTTACGTTCCAATTGAATAAAATTCAATACAAAATAAAATTGAAATAAAATTTAGAATTTCGTAAAAAGCTATTTTCTTTACAGAAAAACAGATTTTATTATACATATATATTATACACTTGTATCCACATACATGAATAATATCAGTAATGTCGCTATTCTTATAAACATGTTATTTCATCTACAGCAGATAAAGTTTCATATATTGATACACAAAGATAAACTTACAATAAGTAAAAGTTAGGATAATCCGGGGACTGTATCGTTCCTTTTTCCCTTTCCGCCGTTATACTATATGAAGCCTCTGTTTCCGTCGTGCGGGATTGTCCACCGACTCCAGGTCTTGGACCAGTTACCGGAAATGAAACATTCCAAGATAAGCAGTTTAAACATATAATAGATGGATTGGGATATTTCGGAGTCTGTATAATGGGTTTAAAATATTGGCTGTCAGTTCTTGTTCTTCTTCCGTAGTCGTAATTTAATTTCTGTCTCGAGTTCTCGTACTGTTTTATGGAAAAAAAATTCGTAGCAAGTTTTAGAGACCAAAATGTTACAGAAAAAATTGGAAAAGAAAAAGAAAAGACGTTCGTGTATATAAGCGCCAGAATTGTTGGCTAAATCTAGGCATGTCTATAAGCTGTAAAATTGTAGCCGGCCATGAGTTTAAACTTTATTATGAGAAGTCTGAGATCATGGCACAGATTGCAACCTTCATCATTACAGGTAATTAACGAGGCCAGGTCGCAAATCCCATAGATTTTAACAGTATAAGCAATTTCCGTAACACGCGGTGACGTTCAACAAACATTTTTAATGTAAAAACATTTAATAGGCGCCTATACATATAGAATATGTTAATAAAAAACACACGTGGTAGAGACAAATGTATTTGTCAGTAAGAAACGAAGTCAACAGCAACCGGCGCTGCTTGATGAATTCTAAATCGAATTTTTCGAAATTTTTTTTTTTTTCAAATAGTTGTATACACGCACTGTTTTGTTTGCAAGAGAACACACTTGTGTTCATGACAAAGCCATAATAATTATTAAAGTTATCTGTTCCTTTAATTTGAAACCATTTTGTACGAATTGAAGTGTCGGTCCGTCCTTTTGTCCCCGTTCCTTTATTGTTTAAAATGTTGTGATACGGGTACCTTCTAGTAAAAACAATAAACGTTTCTTGACCAGATTTATCAACACGTACATTGGCTAACCGGCCAAGAGCTGTTGAACCCAAGATCCTGGGATAGGACAGTATATTATGAACCCAAAGCCATTTCAATGCAAAAATAAATTCAGACGCTCAAAACGCAATTAAAACGTTTGGATTATACAAATTATAAAAGAAAAGTATTAAGAAGAATGTACAAAGTAAAGACTTAAACAAGCTTCCTCTAAATTACAAAAAGTTGTATATCAATCAAAAAACTTAATCATACCTCAACAATTTATATATAATATTCATTTTATTATCTTATTATATATGTTAAATGTTAACGTGTAATGGTTAATTCATATAAAATTTAATTTATAAAAAATGAAATAACAGATTTTATATATCAATTCATATATTACTACATAATTTAAATGAATACACGCAGTAAATTCTTACCTTTACAAGGCTGTATTAAAAATAAGAACACACCGAAAGAAGTGAATTTCATTTCCAATTAAATTGTTTAGTCAGACAGAAATAATCGTAATAAAGTATAAATAACATAAATATTGGTATGAATTACATAAGTAGAAACTTAATCCCTAAAGTATTGTTACGACCTGACAATGGACAGGGTAGATCGGCAAGGATTAGCTAATTTAATTATATACATTATATTCAATTAAACAAAAGGCTTCGGTGGTCGAGTGATTCATGCGTCTACTATCGATCACGTGGTCTGTCAAAACTTAGATTGCGGGTTCGAGTCTCACTGCGGGTATAGTGCGCTCGACTCTAATCTTAGTTGACAAGGATGGCCAGTTTTTCTCCGGGTACTCAGACTTCATCCGCAATCACCAATAAAAACTGGACGCTGTGATAACGGCTAAAGTAGCGTCAAACTAACACATATCAATTAAACAATACTATGTGTTAAAAAATATATAATTCCTTTTACTTTGACATATTATCTGATGCTGGATACGAGATTCAATCATGACGCTGAGGATCGTTCATTGTTTAACTGTTGTCGGTACTTTGATGTTCAGACATCCTGTGCAAGAGCCACAAGACAACATAGCAGCACTCAAAAGTCGCCAGAAACAGAATAAAGGAAATACTGACAGGGTGATGTTAATGAGAGTTCTGACGATACACTTACGAGAACACTGCCGATTTCTGTTAATCTTACTGTGATTTTAATTCACAGGAACAAGTATATTGGAAATACAAACATTTCATCTGTTTGTTTGTATGTTTTAATGTTGTTTAACGCCACTTTCAGCAATTTTTCAGCTATATCATGGCGTCCAGTTTTTATTTGATTGATTGATTGATTGGATGTCTGCTTTACGTCCAGCGAGCAGTATTTCAGCTATATTCACGACGGTAACAAGTTAACTAAAACAATAAATCAACGGAAAATGGGGGTGGGAGATGTCACAGGGAATACAATTTTGACTGCCACTGGAAAAGTATGGAGTTTCGAAAATTTAGCCTTTTGTAGCGGCTACATTAAGCCTACTCTTTTTCGAAATCTACAAAAGGGGTCTTTATCGTGCAAGGAGCGTGGCACTCTCCAAACACGTTACCCACTACGGTCCGCGGTCAGGCTTTCCGTATTATGACCTGACAACCCCCCAACGAGAGGGTCTCCCCTATCCACCACCCGGGGACGCGCTGGGCTGCTCTGTGGGTCGAGCACTGGGAACCCTCCCGGTATGGTCCCAGCAGTTTTTATTGGAAGAGGAAGCCGGAGTACCCGGAGAGAACCCCCGACCTTCGGTAGGAAAACGGGCAACCTTGTCAGTTGAGATTGGAGTATTGAAATATTTTTAAGGTTATTCCTGGTTCTCGATTTTTACTTAACAATTAGTAATAACTACAGTCTACTATGTATAAGTCCTGATGTAATTTGTTAATTGTTATGATTCAAAGGAGATAATCTTTTTAAAATCCTTACTTACAACAAAGTTGTGATTTTCTTAATAAACAAGAATTATAAAATCAAGCTATCCGATAAGTCAAAAGTACTTTATTATGTTCTATAAGTAATCAGGGGATTATTTTGTTGAATTTCCAAACAAAACAAATATATGAACGACAGAGCGATTTTTGTCCTTAAAAGACTGTTATTTAAAGTTGCGTTGTTTTTTTTCCGTAAACATTAATATTTAAGTTGATACAATCCCATCAAGATTTAATACACAGGGATTGAATTGTCGAGTAAAAAACCTATACAATTTCTGCCATGCATTTTAGCATTAATTTCATTCATGTTCTATACAGAACACAATTCTGTTGTTTTGCTTTTGTAGTGGAGAAAACAAACTATATGCTTAAAAAAAATCTTGACCATTGGTTGTTTAAACATATTATCAAATGTAATCCATTGGTTAATCTTGATAAGAAAATTCCTTTACGGGCTTTTCAGTGTCATAAGGCATGTATTTCACAGATCAGTCAATAATTGAAATAATTTCTTATTCTATTCCCCAATGGTTTCTACTTAACGAATATATGTAAAAACAGTAAATGTAATAACTATGAATTGCATTGTTTATATATAGGAATTAGTTTAAACGTTAAAAACAATTGAAGATCGTGGATGTTATGTGTGCAGAATTTTTTTTCTATTTGTTGTTTGGCACGAATAAGCCGTCGTACGTAAGTATTTATGTTGCGTTTTTGTTTTTTTTGGCTTATTTACATGTAAATTTAGAGCAATAGTGTGTTAATTAAGAAAAAGTTTACTTTACATTTATATATATTTTTTAGTACAAATTCTTTACTGACGCCAATTTTTTTTCTCGCCAGTGAAATAAATGGCAGATGATAAGTCATGCAATAAAAACACAATTTCCTTGTAACTTAACTAATATTGACTACTTTTTATAATAAAAAATGAACAAAAAGCAAAATGTTAACAAATAGCACTTGATGACGACTTGGTTTTGAAGACTGTCACGTTCTTTGCACTAATAAAGCCCATTTTGTACATTTCGAAAAAGAGTAGGCTCATTTTAGCCACTAAAAAGCTAAATACCCAGTTTCAACACAATACTGCATAGTTTATCCAGCAGCATTCAAAATGATGTGGCTGTTCTATTTCCTTGTTAATTATTGTTTGTAAACCTGTTATCATCCTGAATATAGCTGAAATATTGCTTTAAACGAATATCCAATCGATAAACATTAGAAATAAGTCATTTACAAAGAAAGTTTTGTAGCTGGCATTAAAATACTAACGAAACAATGAAACCGGTGTCTTTGTTTACCTTGACTATATTTAACATTTATTCTAGAAAATTAGATTATGTCTACATTTCAGAATAAACGTTTTAGAACATTTGCGTGATTGACATGACACAAGGTCTTATCCCCGGCTTGCAACAAATGCGGACTTTTGATTGGTTGGTTACCCGTCGGTACAAATCCCATGCCCCCGTCTTCGTTGCTAACGTCGAAGGGTGTATTGTTTGTGCGTTGCTAATGTATGTTCTAGAATACCAGTGTATGTTATTCCACAAATGAACATTTCTGTCTTTTTATATTTGTATTTGTACTTCGTTTCAAACACTGTAGATGCCCTATATTCACACTGACACACATAAATATAAATTAAATCGGAACTTGACGTCATAGTCTGTTGACGTTATGATAGCGTGACTTGAGGCGCCAAAATACCGAAAGTAGGAAAAACAATGTAAAACAAAATAAAAACTCTTTAAACTCGTTAAGTCTGAGGTTGTTACCAAAGGTAACATCCTCGACTTGGTAAAATGGGCATTTTGTTCATAAAAAACGTATAATTTTTTGTGAGCAACTGTGAAGACGTTGTCCATTTACCATTTTCTGACGACTAAAGAACCTATTTTCAGCCTTTTACACTTGTTAGCCGGGGATAAATCCGTTACCTACGTTATAACCCGGGTGTATGGAAATTGTACCACCTGAAAGTACTTCTGGACAGCCTTCGGCTTCGCCTCAGGCTGAACAGAAGTACTTTCAGGTGGTACAATTTCCATACACCCGGGTAATAACGTAGGTAACTGATATTATCCCCGGCTTGCAACAAATGCGGACTTTTGATTGGTTTGTTACCCGTCGGTACAAATCCCATGCCCCCGTCTTCGTTGCTAACGTCGAAGGGTGTATTGTTTGTGCGTTGCTAATGTATGTTCTAGAGTACCAGTGTATGTTATTCCACAAATGAACATTTCTATCTTTTTATATTTGTATTTGTACTTCGTTTCAAACACTGTAGATGCCCTATATTCACACTGACACACATAAATATAAATTAAATCGGAACTTGACGTCATAGTCTGTTGACGTTATGATAGCGTGTCTTGAGGCGCCAAAATACCGAAAGTAGGAAAAACAATGTAAAATAAAATAAAAACTCTTTAAACTCGTTAAGTCTGAGGTTGTTACCAAAGGTAACATCCTCGACTTGGTAAAATGGGCATTTTGTTCATAAAAAACGTATAATTTTTTGTGAGCAACTGTGATGACGTTGTCCATTTACCATTTTCTGACGACTAAAGAACCTATTTTCAGCCTTTTACACTTGTTAGCCGGGGATAAATCCGTTACCTACGTTATAACCCGGGTGTATGGAAATTGTACCACCTGAAAGTACTTCTGGACAGCCTTCGGCTTCGCCTCAGGCTGAACAGAAGTACTTTCAGGTGGTACAATTTCCATACACCCGGGTTATAACGTAGGTAACTGATATTATCCCCGGCTTGCAACAAATGCGGACTTTTGATTGGTTTGTTACCCGTCGGTACAAATCCCATGCCCCCGTCTTCGTTGCTAACGTCGAAGGGTGTATTGTTTGTGCGTTGCTAATGTATGTTCTAGAGTACCAGTGTATGTTATTCCACAAATGAACATTTCTGTCTTTTTATATTTGTATTTGTACTTCGTTTCAAACACTGTAGATGCCATATATTCACACTGACACACAAAAATATGAATTAAATCGGAACTTGACGTCATAGTCTGTTGACGTAATGATAGCGTGACTTGAGGCGCCAAAATACCGAAAGTAGGAAAAACAATGTAAAACAAAATAAAAACTCTTTAAACTCGCTAAGTCTGAGGTTGTTATCAAAGGTAACATCCTCGACTTGGTAAAATGGGCATTTTCTTCATAAAAAACGTATAATTTTTTGTGAGCAACTGTGATGACGTTGTCCATTTAGCATTTTCTGACGACTAAAGAACCTATTTTCAGCCTTTTACACTTGTTAGCCGGAGATAAATCCGTTACCTACGTTATAACCCGGGTGTATGGAAATTGTACCACCTGAAAGTACTTCTGGACAGCCTTCGGCTTCGCCTCAGGCTGAACAGAAGTACTTTCAGGTGGTGCAATTTCCATACACCCGGGTAATAACGTAGGTAACTGATAATGTTCACATTTGAATGGGGGTCTAGGTATCCGAGTGGTTACGGTAGTTAGTCATTAACTAATTATCACATGGTCTGTCAACACCGAGGCTGCGGGTTTGAGAATCACCAAGCCAGGGTGTGCTCTACTCCAATCTTAATCGATAATGATAGCCAGTTTTCCTACCGAAGGTTGAAGTTTCCCCGGTACTCCGGCTTTCTGCACTTGCGAATCATGATTGATCTTTATGCATGTTTAATGGGTATAAAAGACACCTAATGGTTTAGAAGAATTTAGCCTTTTTTTCTTGACCCTGCTAAGGTATGCTTATACTAGACATAGCCTACTAAATTACATAATTCAGTTTCTTGTCAATAATGTTCTCCAGACTTGCAACGGTACCAGCAATCCGGTACAACAGTTGACCATCAGATTCTGACAGTCCTAGAATCACAGTAGCAACCCACTATAATAATAAACCTTTCAGTAAGGTCTGGAAAATGAATGAGAAAGATTTTGTAAAGACCGTGTTCGTCGAGGGATCGAGTCAATGCACTTAGTGTTGCAGGCTAATAGTAGGACAACACATTTTGACTTTAAAGAGACATAATGCGAATGGTATTTATTAAGTTTTAATGTAATGCTATTCTTCATCTGTTTTTAAAATATTGTTGAATATTTAAAGTAAAATATAGTTTTCTCAAATGCTGCATTTCTGTTTAATATTGTTTGTTTGTTTGATGGTATTTAACGCCACTTTCAGCAATTTTTCAGCTATATCATGGCGTCCAGTTTTTATTGGGGGAGGAAGCCGGAGTACCCGGAGAAAACCCCCGACCTGCGGTAGGAAAACTGGCAATCCTTGTCAATTAAGATTGAAGTCGAGTACACCCTGCCTGCAGTGAGAATCGAACCCGCAATCTCAGTGTTGACAGACCACGTGATCAATAGTAGACGAACTACCTTGACCACTCGGCCACCGAGGCCCATTGTTTTATAATATATGTATATATAATAGACACATATCTACATGTAATGCATTATCTTATAATATACTATATGAAATATGGGCAACATACATAATGTATCAATGATCCCAATGAGATTGTGTAGTATATGCCAGTAGAATTGACATACGGACGAAGCCTCTTTATTTGCCATAAATATTTGGCAAAATAAAAGCTAGTATAACTATTAAACATGTGTTCGTTTTAAATTATTTCTATCAAAGGATTATTGATAAAATAAACGATCAATTTAAATTTCACGTAGATAAACATTTTGTAGTAACTGAGAGATATACTTATACAGAACTTCCTGGTCGGACAACCCCAACACTTCAAGCCTTCTTTAACGAATAGACATAACCATGCGACGTTGGCATTTGTGTCGTAAACAAAGAGATCGGTAACACGCTAACAAACAAAAAGTCATCTGGGAAAGGAATGGATGGACCAACGGCAATACAATTGGAACTGCCACTAAAAAAAATTGGACTATTGAGTATAGACATGGAATTTAGTCTATTATAGCGAATATAATGTGCCGCATCTTTTTTAAAGGTCTTTAAGGATCACGAAAGTAGCGCGACATCTCCCATCTCGGTACTGTTCATCGTAAGGTTTTATGGTATTTTTACCTGACAACACTATTGGAATGGCCTCTAATATCAACCACCTGTGACTGGCAGGAACAGCTCTTTATGTCGAGCACTGGAAACCCTACGGGTATAGTCTCAGTTTAACCGAGAAACAATGTAATAGATTTACAAGTTAAATGATTGCCAAGTAAACATCGACACATTTAATATCACCGAGAACTAAATTATTGAGTATGTTCCAATATGTAATACTCTCATAGAAACATATTAACATTTGAGATTTTCTTACCAATACATGTAACATTTAATGCAATTCATAGCAATTAATAAATTTTTTTTTAGTGTTTTACTATTCCATCTTCGAACGGTATTATATGTTCCAATTATAAATGCTTATTATCCACCTGGGGTATGAAGTGTTGGGTTGGGACACAAATTTAGCCTACAATGAACTTACATGTACCACAATGGGTCTTTAACGTACAAGGGGCATTGTACCTACCACACCCGTGATGGTCCGCGGTTAGTCTTTCTGCATCATAACCCGATAACCCTTAAAAGGGGGCTTACCATATCCAATCCACAGGGATGCACTGAGCAGCTCATTCGTTCGAGCAATTGGAATCCTACCAGTGTAGTCCGATGAAGAATAAATGAAACCTAACATTTTTACGATTAGGCAGATCTTCATTTAGAATAACACTCATTTTGTACATGTAATAAAAACAAAAGAGGACACAATATTCAAGATGGTGGATAAGATGTGAATTGGCTTCTCATGACATTTCTTTATAATAAAACGTACTCCATTGCTGCCAAACGAACAAGTTAACGTCATTTACAAAATTTATGACTAAAGATGTAAAAATGTATAACATGTGATTCTAGGTATGGAATGCTAAAATATATCTGTATTTTGTTGTACTGCATTTAAAATCGTATCTGCACTGTATCCATGTTTACCTGGAGCAAGAATGAAGTCGCACCTTACTTGGTCAATAAATTAACATCCTTAAAAATTACGACCATGTGACCCATGGTTGTATCTCATGTTGATCTGAAGTCACAATTTAAACAACTGTCACAAAGTTTAGTCAAAATGATTTACTATTAATTTCTTACTAAATAAATTTTTCTTTAAACTATTAAAAGTATGTATGAGTATGTTCCTGTTGTCTCAGCGTTCCATTTGTATACACAGCTTTGTGAATAATTTCTAAAACGGCAGAAGTCGGTGTCCGCGCATAATTGTCCTTTCCACTCTTGTGTTTGGAATTTGTCCACAGAAAAACGTTAACTACATTTTTCGATGCTGCTTGGGAATGTCCGAATGACATATTCCAAGATATATTTCTGTAGATTATATTGCAGTAGAATACTAAAATGTCTGGTATGTTACATAATTGTATACGGTTAATGTGCGTTAGGTACGAAAATAGACGGACATAAAATATTTGTTTTACCAAGTAAGATTCTTATAATTAACTCAGTTTTTGTAGGAAAAAACGTTTTCTTTTGAATTGTAGGGGTGATAGGGATCAGTCAAAATAAACGTTGGCAAAGGTCTGATCTATAGTTAACGATACCGTGTCTGTGCGACGGGCGTTTGCCTGACAAAATGGAAAACTGCTTTCCTCGTTTGGTCGAGTTTATGTTCCTTTAGTAGATCTACCATTATTTGAAATTATCAATTATTTAACAGTTACTCCCTGTTTTGTAATGCGTCGTTTTTTTCAATTTTGAGAAATCGATTTAATCCGAAAAGCTAATAAATGAATAAAAAAGCAAACCACAACTGCGTTTCATCGAGAACACAACTTACTATAAATGAATACAAAGTTAACAACAGCTAGTTAGTTTTAAACGTTTTAGGGAACTGGTTCTCAAGATTTCTATTTAGAATATAATTTCGTCAACCTACAAGCAGAAAAACTTGCATGTATAATCAACTCTCTACAAATTGTTCGTCGTTATTATTATTAATAATGGTTCAACTGTTGAACATCACATACTGTAATGCACCGGATTAAGTTTAATTTTGAATCAAAGACGCAGTACATGTGAGAACCCTGGTTCTTCCGTAAATGGCCGATTTCTGGTACAGATGACCCAGTACAGATGAGCTCACGCGCACACATCTGTACTTGCATCGTCATCCAATCAAAACGCCAGAAACAAGAACGTTGTTATGGAAGCATAACAACGTTCTTCTATGACGTTCTTGTTTCCATCGTTCTGATTGGACGTCAGAGACAATGGTGTCTAAAACAATGGAGAGTCTATATGTTGTAGCGATGTGAAAGTTGTTGGTTTACGGAAGAAATAGGTACTTTCATACGTTTTTTGGAAAGTCCGTGTGAACTTTCACTCATGATAGAAATTTTTATGTCTTTTGGCTCGTTTCGCTGCGCTCCACTCGCGAAAAGACATAAAATTTCTATCACTCTTGAAAGATCAACCGGTCTTTCCCAAAAACGTATGAAAGAACCTATTAAACTTTGGTAGAAATCTCGAAACCCTTTTTAACTAGGATTTGAGTCAGGTACATTTCTTGCTGCACTCATGTCAGACGTAACGTGTTCTTATTCAGCTGATCGCGACTCTAACACTGTACATAAGTGCATGCATGCAACTTTCGGATTTGAAATCATCCCTTGAATTAGAGCTATAGTTGTTTTGTTTAGTTGTCTTTGCAATTATCTTGAATTCTCCTGCAATATTAACGTGACGCAATGATATACAATGTAGCTGCAATAAGTGACGTCTAATTTCTTATCGTTGTTAGATACGTTTTTACAAAGACGTTTGCGCCTCTTATCATAATAAATGTGAAAATTGCTTTATTGCGGTTTATATAACTTCACACTCACACTGAAATGATGAAAACGTTTAAATAGAGATTAGGGAGTTTTATAATATAAGACCTCATGGCCTTTAGTTTTATATCTTCATATTAGTTTTTTTTTTTTTAAAGTTTCTAGTTCTCATTACAATGTAAATCAATATAAACTTATGCATAACTATTTGCCAATAATAATTAAAACAATATGTCACCGAAATTTTTAGCAAATTAATGAATTACAGAGTACTTTGTCAGTTTATAACGGAAGACAACCAGAAATCAATAATTTTGTGTAAATGTATAATTTTAAATACCTACTTCTTGTATGGCTTCTTGTGCAACTTTATTTTGTTCAGGTACACCAAAAATAAGGAAAAAGCCAAGAACACAAAACTGTGAAAACATCAAAAGGGGAAAATATTTAATTGTTCACAGCTGATAACCTGTTAGGATCATACCATAAACGTTTTTTCGTGTTTTGACTCAACCCTGATTTTTTACTATCTTGTGGTTTTTTGTTGACCGATCAGTTTTCTTAAAAAATCACAACTCAATTTAAATGCGTTTAAACCGGTGTTTATTGCACACAATGTAAGAGCTTTGCCTATCGTAGCGTAAGTGTTATCTTGTAAGAATGTTGAAGTATTCTATAAAATCCATTCCATTTGCTTCAGGTAGATTTTAATTCTGGAATCACATAAAACTTTGATGTTTCGTGTCATGAAAATGATTGTATCTTTGTTACTACTAGCACAAAAAAGGTTGATGATATAAATATTTTAAAGAATCTGATTGTCTTGATGAACTTTATTTTACCATTGGTGTTTTCTCCCTTGACCTAACAGTATTATTATCTTGTAATATTATTTTGAAGACTTAAATAGCTGATAGGAGTGCATGAATATCTGACAAGAATATATTATTTTCTTATACACAAAATATTCTTAAGTGCTACATATTATATAATCCACAACATTATAATTTTTACTCTATAATTTTGACTTTATCAAAAACGATTCTTCCATTATCGATATACATAATATTAATCCTAAGAAAAATTTTCCTAGCTCAGTAAAAAAGTCCGGTTATTTTTTAAGTATACAATTTAATTTGCTACATGACTTATTCGCCAGTTATAATTGCCGCTTCATCATAAATGAATACCAAACAAGAAATTATGGAGACTTGAATAATGTAAACAGTAAAAATAATACAAAGCAATACTATATATTTCTCAGAAAAAATAGCATGAAAAATTTTAAACAAAGGGGCCACCGATCATTTAAGTTTCAATAAAGCTGAACATTTTTACTTTAAGGGTAATTTTTACATAGACTATATTTTGTAAAATCTTTATGTTGGTATCTTCAATTAAAGCTTATTTGCAAGGTTTCTTTTCATCCGTCATCAACTGTATGAAATAAAACAAAAACGTATGTGGCCACCGCTTTATTTTTGTTAGACTGTAGTATTGTCACTTTTCACTAGCGTCTCTATGAATGTATCACGTTGCAATATATCCCTTTGAAAAATTGCTGAAAACTGTGTAACAGTGATATTTTAAGTAATTGATAATCATACATTTAAATTAAAAAGGTACCAGTGAATCAGAAAAAAGCCGTTTTAAATTAATTGTACGACTATTGGCCTGCCACACAAGTCAGTTTGAACATGTTTTTCAGAGCTAAACACAACACAAAAAGATGCATCCCGCACATGAAGCAAAACCTATACTAACGAACGAAGCAATAAATAATACAATAATTATTGGCAGAGCTATTATAAATAGCACCTTCAACCAACAGGGCCAGTCTGGACAACAAGATCTGAAATCAAAAATCGAAACATGCCATTGTTTATTGTTTTTGATTTAAGATAAAGTGAATCTAATTCATTCAACTGTTGGAACCAATATCAGATAACAATGAGGTTTACACATTTAAATAAACATAATTATGTATAGAAGTCAGTCGTCACAGTTCATTGTTACTTCAAACATGGCTACTGTAGCTTGAGTATGCCACTTTATTGTGAATCCCTTACGCTTCACTTCTGTTATCTCGGTGCCCGAATGGTTAAGGTAGTTAGTCATTTACTATTGATCACATCATCTGTCGACACTAAGGTTGCGATTCAAGTCTCTCTGCGGGCATTGTGAAAAAGACACCAATATTACTTGACAAGGATTCCCAGTGTTCATACCGCAGGTCAGGAGTTTTCTCCGGGTACTCCGCTTTCGCTTTCAAAAACGAGTAAACACATCTTCTATACGAATTGAACAACCTTACCCAGAGTCTGGTTTTTCTGTTTCGACTATAACGGAGTGTGTCGGGTTAGCTTCCATGTAAATCACTGTTGCCTCAGTCATTGGCTGTGAATGAAGTTTACTTTCCATTTATTGTTTTACTGAGTTTTAATCTGAAAAATCGTTTAAAGGTAAGATTCCTATATAATTCTTAACAGAAAAGGGTTTAGGTGGATGGTGTCTATACGAAATGGCAAACTGTTGGTTTTTCGCATCTTTTGTTTGTAGAATAATAGTAATAAGTAAAAAGGAAAATTGTTTGGATATAATCTTATTGTTTTCTATTTAAATACAAGATGACAAAATGTTATACCGGCACAAACTGCAATTGCATATTTTTAGAATTAAAAAAGGTTTCTACAGTTATCCTATAAAAGGTGAATGACTCCTATATAAATAGAGTTTTATAGGTTATTATTGTTGTAAAAAACGTATGTCAAACGTTCTCTATTCCAAGATCTCTAATATATCACTAACAGTGATAATTTATAGGTCTGCAATGTATTGACATGATGTATTGTTCACCGTAGTCAGATAGTTTATTCTGTCTAAAAGGGTTAAAAAGAGAAAAAGGAATCGGTGAGTAATGGTTTTAAGTATATTAAGGCTCGTATTTACCTCGTCAAAGATTATGAACGTTGTTGATTAATCGGCGCGGGATTATTTTATGACGGGGCTTTAGTAGAAATTTGGTATTTTGATCAGCTGAGTAGATTTTGTTAACAAATATGAAATTTAGTTTTCTATGCATATTGATTGGGTACAATTGTTTGAATCTAGTTACCACATGTGCTAACCATATCAATACGATGCATCTTCTCGCGTGGAGTAGCAATTCGGTTCCCACAACTGTCAAAACATTATAACAGGTAACACATGTACTTTTTCCATATTTCGGACGGGATTATCATCTTATCAATACAAAAACCCCATTTATGTAGCTTTGCCTTTACATGCAAAGCTATTTGTACTATGCGCATTCTGTTTTGGGTTAAAAAAAAACTTCCAAAGACACATTATAATCTAGTAAAAAAAAGGCTACATGTAATCACGTTCTCAGCTGCCAACCAGGAAGTCATCGCACGTTCTAATTGCAGATAAAAAACTTGTATTTACTTTGCAATTCATTCTGTCTTGTGAATTTTCTGCCAGGGTATTTTTCATAGTTACTTACAAAATTAATCTATGTTAAATTTATATTAATCGATTCATGTAAGCAACAGGCATGTCTTTCGATATTGATTTACGATTTACCACCTATCTAATACTGTTCTCGTTAGATCTGGCCTGTAGAAAAGTCGTTATTACCCCTAATGATTTATATTAAACTATGCAGTTCCTTTTTATGTTTGAAGGTGCAAGTGTAACAGATTCTAACATATATTATTTTAAAATCAATGTTATTAAGACTATATAATAATTTATACGGTCATTTTTATAAATTAATGGTTATTTTTTTTATACTACCATCCGAAAAAGACATCGATTTACCACCTGTCACAGGACGGACGGGTGGATGCAGTCATTCAGTATATTCATGATTTTGAAATACTAGTCTTAGTTAAATTAACAATTTTAATAACAAAAAAAAAAAAACAAACAAACGCAAAACAAATAGGTGTTGAAATACAATAATTATAACTACAAAATACAAATGTTCAAAATGTCCAAATAAGCCGGTAATCAATTCCTGTTAAAATGGATCCATTAATTTCTATGACGAACTTTTGAAGAATTTAATAACTTAGTACTTTCCTCGACAACATTATACTGGTCTGGTTTCAAATACAGTTCAGTGGTACATATACAGTATAGTTAGTTTGCTGTTCCACTCCATACAGTAGGACAAATATCCATACTAGGCTAGAACCTGATAAAGTAATTGTACAATAACTTTACGACCATTATCAATTGTCACATTGGCTGTTCAAATATTTATACAAAAATATGAACTTAGTAATTCACGTTCAATTACTGAACAATATATATTTGGTTATGCTGCTTATTACAAGTTTCATGTGAAACAAATGTTTGTTGTGTAACAAAATATAACTGACCATATTTGCATAATGCCACGTACAAACGAAAATGTATTTACGCTTGTACTAAATTACCACGTACATTTGATTTGTACTCAATTTTCACGTACACTCGACATGTACAATACGTAATTAATATTTAATACTAATAACGTCTCATGCACGTACGTATTATCCGCACAGTAGTTACATTCATATAATTGTACACAGAATTTAATATATTGGTAAGCATAATTCATAATTTACTGTTCAACAAAAACGATATTTAAAGGCGAACTTAACTGTACAATTAAATAAAAAAGTTTGTCGGCAGAACTATGAGAGTTTTAGAATAACGTTCAAAACATATGCAATAATTTTAAATAAAATAAATAATGAACACTTACCTCAGAATTAATGCACATTTGCAAAACAGTATATTACATTTCAAATGAAACACAATTCAAAACTATATACAACAGGTGCGACATCCTTCCACCTGGAAAGCATGAGCTGAACTGATTAGGAATCGGGTGTTCCTAAATAGGTGTGTTACCTGTTTGAAAAACTCGTTTGACTACTCTTATTTATAAATAGCCAACAGGTAAAGTACATATTAAGGCCACAACTATTCAATGCTGCAATTTACACAGCGAAACTGTACTAAGGCCAAAGTAATAAATAAATAAATATATCTATACATGGCAAATATGCAGAGACTGCAATAGCAATACAATGCATACGTGTATCGGAAACAATATAATAATATCTATTTACAAGTAAATGTTAAAATTTCATGTAGGATCTTGACACCACCTATCTTATACTGTTCTCGTTAGATCTGGCCTGTAGAAAAGTCGTTATTACCCCTAATGATTTATATTAAACTATGCAGTTCCTTTTTATGTTTGAAGGTACAAGTGTAACAGATTCTAACATATATTATTTTAAAATCAAGGTTATTAAGACTATATAATAATTTATACGGTCATTTTTATAAATTAATGGTTATTTTTTGGACTACCATCTGAAAAAGACATCGTACATGTTCTAACAGTGTTAGGCTTAATTTATAAACGTAAATATTTGGTGTTAACTATTTATTTCTGATATTTCAACAATCCGCTGTATGAATATATTGTATGGTTGTCACAATACTTAGACGTTTATAGATAATTTACTTACTGTGACTGCATGACAAGTAACTTTGTCATCCTATATAACATATATACAAAAATTCTGAATTAGATTAATACGTATTGGTTACGAAAATTCCATCGTCACACGCTAGTACACATTTACTATGTCTATGTCTACGATTCACCTTGGATAATAAAGCTATATTTTTTAAATAGCGGATTTGGCCTAGGGTTCTAGACAGCTGGACATAATGAAGACAAATGGGTGCCACTGTGTCACAACGGTGTTCTAATCTCGATGAGAGTAAGCAAAAATTTGACTGTATTAAAAATGTAATTCTAACAGGGCATAATTTGTAGACGTATACAGTCAAGACCGGGCAAATAAAGACATATTCAAAATGTGTATCAAAATACAACATGGGAGAAAGTCTTTGTTTATTCATCTTGTAGAATACCGCATGGAACAGTTTGCACTTGTTTACTATGGTACTGGAATCCAACGTACACAAATTTAAAAGTATCCCTTATATATTTTATTATCTCATCAGCTCAAATGTGACATCACATCGCCTCTAAATCGTACATTTAAATTTTGTAACACATCTAAAAGAAGACACTTTGCAATTACAATGTAAACATAACAAAGAATAAAAATGTATCAATGCATCCAATGGTGTGTTCACAGGGTGTGGAAAACATAGGATGGATTATGAGTTAAATATATATCTACTAAATTAGTTCGATTACACGTTATTTGTCTGTCTGTAAACTAATTCGATAGATATTATTATGACACATTTATCACAAACGTTAATTTACTTACTAGGCGAAACTTCTATACTTCCTTTTTTATGACTTGTGCATATACAGTCAGTTTGCAAATTAATGTACTAACCTTAAACAAATATAGACTTGATATATATATATGATAAGATTATGTTAAGAAAAATAGTAAATACTGAATAACTCGACAAAGTGTAATTTCTTCCCAGTCAATTATTATTGGTGGAATATTACAATAGTATCTAAATCAGCTGTGCGGTTTGTTTGGATCATGCTAAGACACTATACTGTCGCAAAGCAATATTATAACTGATCTTAGTATATCTAATTGATTATGTAGTTAAACGACATTAAACCAAAATAAATTGAATTGTAGCATCCCAGAACTGTGAAAATTAAACCCCCTACTCATGACCAGATAACATACCTATACTCACTCAAAAAAGAAACGCAACATACAAAAAATGGGAATTTTACTTCATATATTATTTTAACAATTTATCATATAAATAATTGATACAGAAATGTAAAATTTGCACACTTCTTGGTCATGAGTTCTTTACAATGGAATATAACATTTATTCTCATATTGTCAATAAATCACGCAAAAAATGTCACTATATGTTGTGCCCACTATTTGCTGTATGTGGTCGGGCATTGTCGTGTTTAAAATGTTCTCGTTGAATGTCAGTTGCGGGCAATAAATGCGGCCGTATAATTTCGTCTCTATACCTAACAGCGTTTAAATTGCCTTAGATATGTATCAGCTGTGTGTTCCTGGCGTAAGAGATAGCGATCCACATCATAAAACTGTCTCCGCCGAAATTGTCTCTTTCTACAACACAGTTTTGCGCAAAACATTCATTTCGGCGCCTGTATACTCGTATGCGACCATTTCGCTTTTCAAGCTGAAAACGTGACTCATCGCTGAACCACGCTCTTCTCCAGGTCTGTAAATTCCATACACGAACGGTAGTACACCATCTAACCCTTGCTCGGCGGTGTTGGCGTCTCAGTGTTGCTCCAACGTAAGGTCATTTTGCCCTGAATCCATGAAAGTAACCTATTGCGTACTGTCTGTGGTGATATACGGCGCAACCAAGGGACGTTTACAGCTGTTTCTGTCGCAGCAATAGTCCTGTTCCGTAGATGGAATAATCTAATGTAACGATCCTGCGCTCGAGTTATAACACGCGGACGCCCTAAACGTCCTCGGTCTGTCGTAGTACAAAGCTGCTGGTAGCGTCTTAAAGGCTACGATGAACATTGTTCGTTCTGGCAGCAGCATTCTGCGATTCCCCGGCCTCGATTCGACCGATAGCGATTTCGATATTCCGGGTAGCATCATCTAACCTTGGCATAGCATCACCTCATCAGAATAGCGGGGTTTAATACCGATTGTCTGAGTTAAAAAAAATACCCATGATTTGCACGTGAAAGTCCACCCTGTTTTTAGCGAAATTTATAGTGTGTTCCAGATTTCGACCACAGTCGTTCACGGGCGGATGAACTTAAATGCTTTCACCTGGTAACCTTTAATTAAGGTATTATTATGATGTTGTGTATATATACCGGTATTTGAATATTTATAGGTTATTTGTCCGCAAAAAAATGATTTGAAAAATAAATTATCCGTTGTTGCGTTTCTTTATTGAGTGATTGTACATACAGAATGACTGATTGGTTGCTTCAAATCCAGCGAACCATATTGCAGTTGTATTACGAACGACAATCAGTTAAAAAATCATTTTGAATATAGGATGACCCAATAAGCCGAATATTGCTACTGCTTCTAGAAATGAAGATATTAATAAAATACCTATAAAATTTCAAAAAAGACAATCCAGAAAGTCCGTGAAACCGGCAAACTCCAGAACCCAAAATATAGTAATTACATATAAAGCAATGGCCCTGACTTGGTACAAACATTTCAAAAGAAATGGTGGATTACTCTGATACGAAATTGAAAAAAATCAGTGGTCGTTATCGTTCATGGAGTACAACCCCGTGAACTCGTTACCCACTCCGCGGTCAAGCGTTTGCGACATTTACTCTCCTGTCCGTAATCTAACCACCTTTGTAAATATATTTCTGACAATTCTTTGCAATGACAAGGTACAAATTATAATGCAATCACATTACATTTGGAAACATACACATGTTTGAAAATTTTTTTATCTTTACTTTTATCAGTTCAATGTTACTTTTTTAGAAATAGAAGAATTTTACATTCAATTATTTGAAAAAATTAGTATCGTACCTGTTTTTCTATGACACATTTACTATTTTACTTCGAATGTGATAATTGTTTTTGTCAATTTGCTCCTTGTTTGTCGAAAAATACATTTATTGCAAAATTAAAAAGTTTTTATAGCAAATTCCTTTAACATTTGTTCCACTTTTATTATGTAAAGCATGTGCAGTTGTAAGTGTATTACATAAGACACAGTTGTCTAAAATTATGTTATCAGTGTGTTTTGCAATGTGGTAGTTAGTATTATATAATCTGCATAGACGTTATCTTTGATTTATGTAATACGGGTAGAATGGTCAGCCACCTGCAGTCAAGGCATAATTAGTCAGTTACTAGGATGCTGATTGGTCAGTTAATTTACTGTTAATAAAGATTAAGAAACAGCTTGTAATTTTATATACAGTCATTCGGCCAATTTACAATGAAAGTGAAAGATTCATATTTCGATATTACCAATCAGTTTTGTGAAAAGTTAACGACAAATTAATGGTATTCAGTTGATGCCTTTTGACTGAATTAAGTGAGGATGAACATTTTGTGACATTTTGTGATTTTGCAGGATAACTTAGCAATATTGAACAAGGTAAAGGTGAACCCTATAAGACATTTGTTTGTGTCTTAAGTTGTATCTTCGTTTTGAAGTATAATACTTGGTGCTTATTTCGTCATTCCTTTGGTCGCGGATTAGAACTTTAACCTTACACATCCGTGATAGCAGTTGGCTGAATTAAGTTTGGACATATTCTAGTAAAAGGTGCTGTCCAGGTTCAAAATGTATTCAAAAGCAAGATATTATTTATATTATCCATATTTATAAGCTTCATTTTATTTTTCTTCAGTTGGTAGTAACGATTTAAATGCCGAACACGATCCTGCCAAGTTATCTGAAGACATTACATCACATGTTACTAGGCCTTCACTTGATTGCCTGAAATTCTTCTCTATGGGTTCAGTAAAACTTGTAAACAATTACAATCAAAATGTTGGTGCTATTAAACCCCCACCTTTGCTTATGTTTCATTTTATGTATGTCTACATATTAATCGCTGTATGTAAATAAACGACATTCATCTCATCCTGTTTGTTTATTACAACCAGCAATCAAATGACATTCGACTCAGCTTGTAGACAAAACAATGATTCTATTTTTAGTGCCATATTTTTAGACCAGGAAATCCATGCAATCAAGTCTATACTAATAAAATGACGTCACAGTAAGGTTCTCTCTTGATTCTGCATAATACTAACATTTGTTGAATTAATTGATAAAATAAAATATTCAAATGTAAACTTAGGTACCAATTTTAATACACTTCTTGATATGAACGGAAGTAATTTTTAAGTCAATTAAAATATCATCCAATCAAAAACTTTCGCCCATTTTCGAGCGTAATGATAACGAGTTTAATATAGCGATGAATTCAGTAGTACAAATGTAATTAAAGCGTCTGGATGATCGAAACTAGGTTCAAGTCTCACTGCCGGAAGAGTGTGCTCGACTTTAATCTTAATTGAAAATGGTTGTCAGCTTTCCTATTGAAGGTTGGGTATTTTCTACGGCTTCCTCCCCCAACAAAATCGGGAAGAAATGATATAGCTGAAAAATGACTGAAAGTGCCATTAAACAACATTTAAAGAAACAAATAACAAAACAAAAAACAAACGAACTGACATTAAACTTATTAACCTTGGACTCTTTGATGACATTTTATTAGAAAGAGGACTGCAATTAATATAAAACAAAGGATTTCACAATTTTAGTAAATGCCACAAAACAAAATATTCGCCAAAAAGACATTTTTGTCATTTTGTCGATTTCAATACAGTAGAAAAAGTTTTTCATTTCTATTTAATGAAGGTTAACATGTCTTTTATGGGATCTTAACTAAAAAGAAGTAAAATGTATATTTATAGAACATGATAACATAAATATCAACAAATTTATGGAAGAAGAATTGAGCGTACATATAAAATATTATATTGATTAGATGTGTGCTTTATGTACAACGAGCAGTGTTTCAGCTATATTCAGGACAAGAACAAGTTAACCAAAGAAAAGGGATGGGATCGAACATATGGAACAAAAGAAAATTTGGACTGCCACTGGGAAAGTACGGTGTATGGGTAGACGCTGCGAATTTAGCCTCTAGTAGCTTAGACAATGAATCTACAAAAGGGATCTTTATCGTGAAAAGAACGTGACAGTCTCCAAATACATCACCCACTACGTTGAGCGTACATATTAAATATTAGATTAGGACAACATAGATAACTCAGAGATATATAGCTAGTATATTCCACTCAAATTTCATTACATACATTATTGAGGTTAATAATGCTTACAGAACATTATTTGAATCGACTAGAAAATAAAACAACATCTCTTTATAAGACAAATAGGAAAGAAAACCGACCGAGCATCAAAAGCCAAAAGTAAAGGGACAGTTATAAATCCGGATATAGACAAACATACACAACACAAACACAAAAACCAAATCGATAAATAACACGTTAACATACAAATCAACGTGACGGACAAATAAGAACATTTTAACTGCCACTGGTATGGACTATTTGTTAGGAAAATTGGGCTTATTCTTGTTTAAAATCTACAAACAGACAGAAAAGGTCTTTATCATGGAGCGTGACAATGTTCAAACACGTTGTCGTCCATGGTCATGCTTTCTGCATTAAATCCCCCAACGAATGGGCTGTCGCTATTCGCCACTTATGACACGCTGGACAGCTTTGTGAATGAGCACTGGAACTCTTCCAGTATGGTACCAGTCAAACCAACAGATCAACCAACAAGTAATACACTTAAATACAATTGAAGAAAAGAAAGCGTTTTTACTGATTGGAGGAGATAATTAATCGGTTACAAAGATGAATAAGTTAATTACGAAGAAAAGTTAGCAAACAAAAAACCTATTGGAAAAAAAGAACGGCAACACGACTGGAAGAATATAGAATATTGGGTAAAGATGGAGAATTTTGCATACAATAAACCTACAATGTTTAAAAAATCTAAATATACGTCTTTATCACGAAAGAAGCGTTGCACCGATAAAACACTTAATAATCCGCATTAACGCTAGAAGTATAAAAACTGAAATCCCACACTAGGCAGATATGTGGTTGCGCACTTAAATTCCTCCCAGTATAGTGTCATTATGTGTAGAGGAAACGAGTGCATTTTTTTATTTAACAGATATTTATTTATAATAATACTAATTGTGTACATACGATACATGAAAGTAAAAACAAAATGCCAAAGGACACTGTATATAAAGGCAATCAACAAATGAAGTCTAGACACCTTCGAAATAGACAACCAACAATAAAAACGAGCAACTACAGCAATGGTCCGGAATTAGTTTAAGCATTTTACAAAGAAATACTGTAGTGTGTGAGTTGAAGTGTCATTAAAAGTTTACCACTACTCAGTAATAGGTGTATCCAAGGACCATTGCATCACAATCCCCATCTTCGGAATTCCATAACTGGGGACAGTTTGTACAATTCTGATAAACTAAAAACACATCCGTCGATAGTTACAAATATGTTATCAAAAAAATCTCATATACTCTAAAGCTATTTCTGGTTGTAGCATAACTTGCCTTTATTTCTTTAGTAAAAAAATACGTATTGTAGAAACCTAAAACTACATTTATGTAGACATATCTGGAAGCTAAGGCTTTATGTATTATTTTTTAAGACGAGATTTTAGTTCGTCTTGAGACAAGGTAGTATAAAAATTAGAGGTTCTAATTCATCAAATGTTTAGATAGGCATCTTAATTTGTTAATGGTACAAATGTTTTCAAAATCCAGATTTTATTGAAATTTACTTCGCGAAAACAGTTTCACATTTTTTTCTGTTGTTCTTCTTTTACTGTAGACAATATCTTTGTCAACCGTATTGACATCTCTTTGGTAGTGCACATAGATGACCTTTCCTCGTAAGGATCGTTAGGTAATGTTGGAATCAAATACAAATATGTGAAGTCTTCATACACTTTTTTCGCCAGGAACCTTCAAAGAAGTAAAGAAGTACTTCTGGTTTTCCAAGATTTCATTTTTGTCAAAAGTGGTAATTTAGCATGTGCAAAATGAAGACTCATTATGCCTAATTTTCATCTGACGAGTCTCTTTTACACGAAAACATGTGTCTATGACGACAAACGGACCGTTAATATAAATAAGCTAATGTGATGACCAATATTATTATATCGTGTAATAATTATGGATGTTGGCGTGCATGCTAAAATAAATTATAGAATAAACATCGGTATAATATTGCAAATATGTCGGTTTGAAATCCTTTTTAGCTATGAATTATTCATAAAATAAATGAAAAATTTTAATTTAGGTTATAATTAAATTTTTAAGTGATTGCGACACATACATTTGCAAAACATAAATGTGATAAAAAATGAATTGAACGGATAATACTTGAATATGTTGCTACACTGTACTTAGAACGACCTGGGAGGTAAACCGAATTCATGCATAGTTATTTTGTTTTGATTGGTCTGCAAAACTGGGTGATGTAAGCTTCCTAATTTGAACATTGTTGGCATTGTAAAAGTGATCAATTGGTCCTGGTAGAATTAGTCCAGACACCAATATTTCGAGGCAATTTAATATGTGGTTATTAATTTTATTTCATGTCTAGTAAATCTAACCCAAGGATGAATTTTCCTGATAAAATATGTCCGAACAGCTATTTAAATATTGATAATTGAGACTATTTGTACTATTTAGAATAATAGTCTGACACTAAAATTACAAGGATAATGAAACATGCAAATACAATTATTTATCAATCCAGTTGTTAAACGTGTAATAAATTTATGGTAAGCGTAGGTTCTGCAAGTAGTATATAAAATATCAAGTAAATAATGTATAAACTGTGTTACCGCACTTACCGGCGAACAATTTTGCACCTCCTTGTAATACAAATTAGGTTTAGAAAAGAAGCTATTCATATGAAAAAATGGAATTTGGTGAATTTTCAAAACTGTGTCTATTTTAACAGAAAGATATGACAGTCAAGTACTATACATTTAATCTTTCTAGACATGATAATATGTACTTTCTGAAAAAATTTTGATATATAAGAAAAATTGGCAACCTTTGACAATTACGGATGGAGTCTAACCCATCCTGCTCGCAGTGAGGAACCAAAGCAAACCTCAGAGCCGACAGGTACATTATCAGTAGTAGATGACGAACTACCTTTACCGTTTCTGCCACCGAGGGCCCTTGAGATATGTACAGACGTATGTACTTAATTCTGAATTTCAATATGTGTCGCTAAATTATATTGTTATACAGTCCATTCATTGTACTTTAATTTGTATTTTTTTGTTAGAACCGCTTGTTTCGGTTCACATTTATTACGAAAAGACAATGTTAATTAATAAAACAAGTCCTCGTGTTATAAGATTTATACTTGGTCCATTAACGAATTATCTAGTATAAGTACCGGAAAATACCTAACATAATTCATTATTTTTTTTAGCCCGAAATATACGACTGGTACCACGAGTAGAGCAGGAGTTGCTTACTCGTCTAGAGCAACTAGATTAAACCTTGGGTTTGGTGGGGATTCGTTTCGTGTCGCTCCATTTTTGGATTTTATTTGTGTTACTGGTTGTTTAGTTGTCACCTCGATTGTTTAACCATGTTTTTTCCCTGCTATTCAATCTTCTTTTTTCTACGTAAGAATTTGAGGTTGAACCTGTTGTGTTGTATATATATATTTATGGCTGGTTTATATATCTTATCTTATTTGAGAGAAATATGTTTTAAATGAGTACCTTGTGGTTGGTGTCTTTATTTGTCTGAACATTAACGATACAACTTTAAAAACATCGACATCAACTAAAGAGATGAGTATAACCCCAGAGTCTCTAGTTTATATGTACGTATACGGTTTTTATTTAGTCCTTATTTAACATTTTAATTTACAAGTATCAATGCAATAAATGTACGAATTACTATTTAGTCCAGTGCCAATTACTATTTAAACAATTTGTAACAGATATCTTCAGCATAATTATACAGTTATTTTTAATTTTGTAAAGAAAGTCAACCACAAACCAATACTTTGTGACAAATGTGTTATCGCAATATTTCAAATACATACTTATTGCATGACTTGTTGATCAACTTTATTTTGTTCAATTTTTACACCAAGCAGCGTCAAAGCAAGAGCACATACCTGTAAAATTATTTCAACAAAAATTATAGAAAGACACAAATTATTTGAATATAAATTTAGTAACGCGTGCGAATAATGGAGTTTCATTTGTTGTATTTAAATATTTTTGTTGGGCCGGGGGTATGGGGGTGGCACAGTACCTGTGTGTTTGTTCAGTAGTTTGAAAAAGCAACATAACAGAATATTTCAACATGTATCTATATGTGTATTATTGTGTAAAGTCAACACAAAAATTGATGCAGATATTCATGGGAGTGACGACTATGCATGAAAACGAAGATATTAACCTACGACAAAGGATAAAACATTACTTAATTTTCTTAGTAATTTAATTCAATTTCATGTAATAAGTTCTTTCTTGTTTGTGCTATATGATGACTTTGATGATGACAACGCTACTCAAACGGAGGTTTGTTTTACTTATGTTTATTATTCGTTAAGAAGTTCTATGGACGTTACAACGACGTAGTTGGTTGTTATGCAAAAATAATTTTTCTTAATTCGATCAAACATTTGTTCTGACCCTTAGGTAGGTGAGCAGTTTGCCCATATGGCTTAAAGGATAATAACTTTATATGTATTTTACTAGGAAAGCGTTGCTTACTTTTCAGAGCACCTGAATGCACCAAAGATTGTGTTCGGGATCTTGTTTCTTCTTTATTTCAAACTGGAATTTCTTACTGCCTGTTGTTTTCATTCTTGTTTACCGGTCGGTTTATCACCTTTTCTATACAAAATTAAGCTTATTGCACGTATGCAAACAAGCGTTTTTACGTACTGCATGGAACATTTTGTTTTGAATTGTTATCCCGTTACAGAAATAGAAACAAATTGTCGGAATTTACTTTGAATGGAAGAGTTTGATTTTGAAAAGGTATTTGCGTGTTTACGAATAAAATGTCGAACATGGAAGATGCAATATGTTGTCCTGATAAATATTTCTCTATTTCAAAAAAATCACTGTATTTTGGCACCAATTTACGATTCTAATGATTCGCAGTGCCCGACACAGTAAAAGCCTAGTAAAACACTAAACAATCCCCCTTCTCATTAATAGCAAAACCTATACTTACGGAGAAAACAATAAATAAAACAATAATTAATGGTAAAGCTATTATAAATAGCACCTTCTTCCAACAAGGCCAATCTGGGCAGCAAGATCTGAAATAAAAATCAAACCACGCCAGCCTTTATTGCTTCATATTTACATATTTACACAAGTACATTTATTTCCTTAGCAAATTGCTTAAAGCATATCACCAATCAAAATCAAAACAATTCGCTAATGAAGATTCAATAGTTTATTTAAGTCTCACCACATACATTCATATAAAACATCAATACAATAAAAGATAAAACATACAAATTAAAATGCATGAGCCATTCTAAAAGGAATTATGAGAGACTATAATATATATAGTACAACATGTACATACATGACATATAAAATACATTTAAACAAAGGGTATAATTTGTAAAAGTATCATAGATTAATGATATAAAAAGCTATTTCTTCTTAGTAAAATACTATGGCAGGTTTTGGCAACTAAACTACATACATTTTCATTATTAAATAAAAATATAAATTTATCATCGTCAGACAATGACATAAAATTTTCATTATGACTAGTAATGTCTAAAAATAGTGACTGTCTTAAATCATCATATAATGGGCATGATAATAAAACATGTTTTTCGTCTTCTATATCATTACAACTAATACATATTCTTTCATTTAATGCTAACCTCTCATAACGACCAGTTTCAATCTTTAAGGGTGCTACCCCACATCTAAATTTTGCGAAAGCACTACGAAAACGTAAAGGTATATTTTGCAACAAATATTGTTCAGTAGAATATGAAAATTTAAATAATTTATATGTTCTTAATTTGTCACCTTGTCCATATTGGTTCATTCTATTACACCAGTCATTTTTATATTTATCGAACATTTTTTCTTCTAATTGACATATAGTATTTTTATCAAGTACATTTACTTCCATATTACAAAATTGTTCCATATTATAAAACTTTAACATTTCCATAACTTGGTAACTCCAATTTTTAATTCTATAACTGCCTTTTCTAATAGACCACTTAAAAACTTTATAATTAATTCTATCTACATCCATTTTACTACATCTAGACCAGTGTCTAAAAACGTTAACCCATTGTCGAACGTATGACGGTTTCCAGCCCATATCACCGGCTACTGCATCATTAGGGGTATACTTTCCAACCCCCATATAAAATCTCATGGCTCGGTTCTGAACTGCTGAGATACAGGAGAACTCCTTTGTGCCCCAAATTGCTGAGCCGTAATTGATTACTGACCAAACTAAAGTGTCAAATAATTTAGTGAATATATTGTGTTGGAAACCACCATAAGTTTTACATTTTACAATAAGTAACCCTAGAGCTCGACTGGCAGATTTAGCCACTGCTTTGGCCATTACATTATAATCTAAAAATTCATTTAAAACCAGTCCCAAATACTGATAACTTGATACATATTCTATATTTTCACCATTGATCTTGAAAATACAATCAGATCTTGATATTGATTCATTTCTAAAATGAATCATTTTAGATTTACCAAAATTTACATTCAAACAATTATTATTACACCATACACCTAAGACATCTAGTAGTCTTTGCATATCCTCTTTATTCTCTGACATTAAAATTAGGTCATCAGCATATAACAAAATAGCAACTTTTTGACCATCTATATCTATACCAATATCCAATTCTTTTACATCAGTAATTAAGTTATTAATAAAAATATTAAACATTACAGTTGACAAAACACAACCCTGTTTCAAACCAGTATTTACATTAAACCAATCAGTAGTATTTCCATTCAGGCGAACACAACACTCTACATTAGAATAAATGGCCTTCAAGGCAAACAAAAACTTCGTACTTAAACCCAAATCATTTAATTTATTAAACAATAATGATCTGTCTATAGAATGAAACAACGAAGTTTAATTAGAGCGTAGTAAGAAAAAGATAAATTAATAAGTCGTTTTGTCACTTCTTCCATAAGAACTGACAAAACTTCGAATATTACACAGAGTCCGGTTTAGCTTCGTATATTACGGTGTCTGCAGGGTTAGCTACCATGTCAATCACTGTCGTTTCAGGAACTGGCTGTGAAGGAAGTTTACTTTCCATTTAGTGCGATAAGTCTGTTAATCTGTAAAAAATCATAGTTAAATATTTTAATTTCCTTTAAATACTCAATAGCTGAGCAACATTTTCCATTTAGTATAACCTAACTTGGTATTTCAACACGTGACTGATTTTAACGTCATAATTATATGTATTGATGACGTTGACCACAACTGAATTCTTCCGCAAAAATAAGCGACGACACAAAAAATTGCGAATTGCAAATATTATTTGGCCACTTCTTAAATATTGTTTTAATTTCTTTTCACAATATTGAATTTAAAATATAAGAATTGTTTTCAATTTGTTGGTTAGAATATTGGATATAGACGACTTTGGGTGGGTTTACGCTGTACATAAAACGCTTCGCTGTTCATTGGCGTAAACCGACCCAAAATCGTCTATATTCAATAATCTAACCAGCAATTGAAAACAATCCTTAAATATTTATAGTACTGCTTACCACAATTATAATGTTTACGGGAAGGTTTTCTTTATGACGTGCAAAGACAAATAGCAAGGGAACCGACAGAACAACAACAGCTTAAAGTCAGGGGACGATAAGAAATCCGGATGCAGAACAATAAACAACACGAAACAAAAACCAAAAACACAAAAACAGAAAGTGAACAATCCGAAGTCAATAAGAACCATGGGTGCACTTACGTCCTTAGAAAGAGTAAGCAGTGCCTGACTGCGACAACCATCGAGTTACACATTGTCATGTATATAGAAAACTCAAATCCAGGAATAGGAAATACTATCTATGACTCAGCAGTATTAGGGAAATGGATTTCCCATAACGGTCAATTGGTGACGACTACAGACTTCTACAAAACCCTGTGTCTGTTTACCTCAATAGTCAACAGCAAAAAAAAATTAAAGTTATATTATTTGATCTTTTTCTTTACATGGCGAATACGAAAACATTTTACAATTGTGAAAAAATTGGAATTGCCAGTTTCAGATATAAAAAAAGAAATTAAACCAAAGAAACGTAATCCTTATTAAATAATGTTATATGGTATATTCTATCCTTTTAACTTTTGCAAAAAGAATACAAATATTACTGACTTATCAAGGCATACATGTGGTTTATAAAATGTAGAACGCTTGTTTCTTGGGAGATTAATATTTATACATATTGTGTTGGGCAAGCTGTTTAAATTCAGTTACCACATTTGTCATATATGGTAACTGTATTATTACGTGACTATTTGGCGGCTAGAAAACATGTTTACGAGTCTACCATACATCATTTATGCATAAGGGGTAGACTGAATCAAATCAAAGTCGAAGATTGTGATCTCCCCTTATTGTATTGGATACCAAAACTTCACAAAAATCCATACAAACAGCGTTTTATAGCAGGATCGTCTAAGTGTACTACCAAAACACTATCGCAACCCCTGACCACTATTTTAACAACAGTAAAAACCGGGCTTCAAAAATACAGCAACACTTTCTACTCCAGGGGTGGAATAAACGAAATGTGGATATTAAAAAAATTCAAAAGACCTGATAGACATCTTGAGGTCTGGATCTCTTTCCCATTGTAACAGCATTAAAACATTTGATGTTTCGACACTATACGGCCATCCCTCATATGCAGCTTAAAACTAGGCTTAAAGATCTTATAAAACGCTGCTTTTTCAAGAAAAACGGAAAGAGACATATAAATACCTAGTAATTAGTCATGACAGAACTTACTTCGTCATTAATGACTTTAAATCTAACACTAAATATACTGAAGACCAAATATGTCATGTGTTACATTTTCTGATTGACAACTTATTCGTCATGTTTGGAGGACATTTTTTTCAACAGACTGTTGTCATTCCAATGGGTACTAATTGTGCTCCTCTCCTCGCCGACCTGTTTTTGTACTCTTATGAGGCTGATTTCCTAGAAGGCCTGCTAAAGAAGAAAGAAAAGACACTGGCCCACACCTTTAATTTAACATTCCGCTATATTGATGATGTTTTGTTCCTCAACAATGCTAAATTTGGTGACTATTTACATTCAATTTACCAAAGCGAGCTTGAAATTAAAGACACCACCAATACACTAAGCCAGCCTCTTACTTAGACCTACTTCTAGAAATAGACTCAGGAAAACTACAAACTAGACTACGACAAACGTGATGACTTCAACTTTCCAATTGTCAACTTCCCGTTTATCGACAGCAACATTCCGGCAGCTCCAGCGTATGGTGTGTACATTTCACAACTTATACGTTATTCTAGATCCTGCGATCGGTATTCCGATTTTCTAGACCGATCCCTGCTGTTGACTGCTAAAATACTCAAACAAGGGTTTGTTGCACCTAGGTTGATGTTATCTCTCCAGAAGATATATGGTCGTCACCATGACTTAATTGATCGTTATGGGAAATCAGTGTCTCAAATACGATCTGACATTTTTACTGAGTCATAGGTTGTGATTCCTATTCCTGGATTTGACTTTTCCCTAGACATGACAATGAGTAACTCGACGGGTGTCTTATTGGAGGCAGGTACTGCTTACTTGTCCGGAGCACCTGAGTGCACCCATGGTTGTTTTTTGTGTTTTTGGTTTTTGTGTTGCGTTTTGTCTATATCCGGATTTGTAACTGTCCCTTGACTTTTGGCTCTTGTTGTTCGGTCGGTTTTCTTTGCTATTTTTCTTCTTCATTTTTCCTATTATGTCACCAATTATGCAAAACAATATTCATCTTTTAATGCCCTTAAACTTATTTCTTTTTTACTTTCAACTGTGCGCATTACCTTCTTGGTTTAACAATAACTATGATATATATATGTAAGAAGTAAAGATATTGATAAGCAGTTTCAACTCCTCTGAATAGAAAGTCTTTGCACATTTGTATTTCAGATAAAAAATAGCTTGTATTTACTTTGCAATTAATTCTATCTCATTTTCTGCAAATGTGCATTGTACTTATAATAGTTAATTTATGTGAAATTGAAATGAAGCGTTTAAAATAGGAAGAGTTTTCAATATTAATTCTTAATTTTTACCACGCTGCGGCTTATTCTACCGAAGAGCATCTGTTTGATCTGAACCATTTAAAGTCATCATTACTCCCTTTATAGACTTTGTCTTTGTTTAACATGTTACCTGATGCGTTCCTGGCACGTTTTGTCCCGAAGTGTTAATTTGAAACAGATGGTAACATAAATAATATTACAATAAACAAGCAGTTATGATTGACCACGTTAATTTTCCTCAATTCTATTTTAACTATTATGAGGTCGCTAGATGTTTAACACATAAGGTATTAGTAACGCTAAGTATACCTACTATTTGAGTGCAGTGGTAACGTTTAGTAGTCCTTTTATCTGACTGTAAATTTTTCTGCGGTAAAGTTGTATGTTATTATGGCACATATATCATAAAACTATATAAATTAATATATATACTATATAAAACTATTATACTTCCGTGTTTTTATAGTAATTCTTTACGTTGCTGTGTATATCTTGAAATTGATTTATAGATGTAATGCTAATATGTAAAATTATTGTTATGGGTAAACCTATGAACACGACTAAGTAGAGTTTTATCCTGTTAATTATTATTGGCGGAATTTGATACTAACATTTAAATCGGCAGTGCTTTTAGTTTTGTACATCCCGAGACTCTATAACATCACAGAGTTATAGTATGTATATGTGGTTTTAGGTCTTCTTAGTCAATTTATTTATTTTAAACAGTACAAAATCATCCAAAGAAATTGAATTGGACAATTGATCACCACAGTCAAATGTAGATTTATGTAAATTTAATGATTGAATGGTTGGGTAACGACCAGCAAACAATATTTCAGGTATATAAATGACAAGAACACAATTTTAAGGATAAACCAATAGACAGATTATTAGGACGGGTACTAGAACCGAAAAGAATATTCGATAACCATAGAATATTTCGTCTTTATACAACATGCCTAATTTTCTTTAAAAATGTACTACAACGAGAGAAGCACGTTACAGAATCGTAACGCACTTGGGTTTTCATAGTGTTTGTGTTCAACATTGGATGTTTTACTACTTTGAAAATGTTTATTTTGTTTGACAATTTTCTTTGGTTTGGAAAATAATATTAACCTTAGAAGTCAAATTACATGTTATAAGGTATAATTTCAATTAATCATTGGAAATTACATGTAACAGATAAATCAAAAAGTTAGAATGCCAAACTACTCAACAACAACATTTTAGCAAAACATTTTCAATTTTAGCCGCTTACTGTACTATTAACTTATATTTAAAACTTTCGATGGCAGTTTGGTTAAACAGCAACTCTAGTTGAATGTAATAAATTTAAAAAACAATTCCGCAAACTAAAATTGTATTGTACAAATGACATATGGTATTGATTTTATCTTTTCAGAGTGATTTAATATATTTTATAACTTATAAGTCGGTTTAGAATAAGATAAACATCTTATAATTGTACCTCCGAGTTTAAATAAACACTTTATTATAGTAAGCGAAAACCTAAAAGTAGCACAAAATAGAGAGTTAGAGGATACAACTTCGAATTTTAAAAACCTCTGAAAGTAAATATCTCCCATGCGATCCATCAAAATACCATTAAAATTTGACATACAATTTAGTGGCCATGGGGAGAAAAAACGACTGTGCTTTGTTTTGATAAGAAACAGTTATTATTATTGTATACATGTACATTATAAAATAATAAAAAACGATTTAATGACGATAATGTGTAAATCCTGAGCTGCCATCCACTAATATGTAATAAATATGACAAAAAAGATATTCTTATAATGGTTGGTAATACCGATTTACAAAAAATACGTCATTTTTAGAAACTCTACAGGCTACTTTGAACCTGCCGTCTCATCCGGTAATCTAAAATGACAGAAATATCTAATGCAGCTGTGCAAAATGTCTAAATTTAGATTATTTTTAGTACTTCGTTTCCGATTGTTAAACATTTTACTCCAAATAATCTGTTTTAGTTATAAGTGTGTCGGCAAGCATGAATGACTACTTTGAAATTAAATTTAGTGAGATATTTTATCCTGGAAGTGGATATGTATTTGTAACTGAAAATGTCCCTTACTTGCCTGGAACAATGGATTTTTTTATTTTGGGAATACTATACACAGGTAAAATGTAACGAATTATGCGCTTAACAAGACATGAAATCATATTAATTCTCCTGCAAATATCAAAAGTATTATGCGATTTTAATTTCATGTTAGTGAATTATGCACGAAACGTAATCTATTCATATTAAAATGTATCACTGGGCAGTTTTTTAGTCGTTTTCCCATCACCGAAATAACACTGTTTCCGTTGAAGCAGAATTTCAACAATAAAATATATCATAAAATATAACTGCTATTACGCTTGTAAGAGAGGACATATGCATTATACATACACCATATACTCTTTTCGAAGACAATTTAATGGGCGTAGGTTAAGAGCAAGATAAATTATGAATTAGAAAAACAAATGGTTATAAATTACTTGAAACAAACCCTTTGATAATATTATTGGATTAAACTAGTTTAAAAAGGTACTCATATTTGGTCAATAATGTGAATTTTATTTGCCTATTTATCACGTGTTATCATATAAAAAAGACATGTTAAAGTCTTATAATATATATTCGTTTTTATTTTGTTCCAACTTTATGAGAAAATCATACAAAACATTTCATGAAATTTATGTGTAGCATTTTTCCTGTGTAGTACATTCATACAATCTGTAATGTTCAAAAAGTAATTAAATGTTGATATTAAGTTCTGTTAAACTTTGTTCGCTTTTGTAAGACGGGCGATACGGGAATTCACACGAGATTCCCGTGTGATACGTTGATGTTATATTATCACAATAAAATTGATTGGTTACTTTATGAATATTAGGCTTTTTTACTGGAATAGTTCGTTTTTTCAAATTATAGTGCTGCTAATATATACAGTAAAACATTTGTAAGACATTGCCATTGAACCTATTAATATAAATGTCTTAAAAAGTGTATTTTCTACCTGCACACTAAATATAAAGGTATCCGACACATAATTGAAGTCACAGTTAGTTTTTTTTCGAGTAAGAGATTCAGCTTTATGTAATCAATCGATTACTTATTAATGATACAAATAGTATTTCCGATTTTTGCCGAAGATTACCGAGGTCTGAACCATTGAAAAACAATGGACATCCGGGACACCAAATATGATCACGTGGTCAGTTGTGGTCCGGATAACTTAACGCCTTCTCGGACTTGCTTGTCCTTTTTTAAAGATTATGATAATCCTCATTGGCCTTTAGGTCACCACACTTCTTGGCAACTTAAAGCTTGCGCGATCGAGCCTAAATTCTTGCGGTTTGCGATCAAAGTATAAAAATGCTTGATTGCAAATTTAAGACAATTTTGCCATTTCAAGTTTTTCACATATCATTCACATTGTTTTTCACAGAAGATGCATGTTTTTTATGTTTGTTAATTTCGTATGATTTTTAGGTAATTGATTGAATGTTTGCTGTAAAGCAACCAATATTTCAGCTATATTCATGACGAGAAAAAATAAACAAACAAAAAAATCAAAGGGGACAGGGATGATCGAACGTAAACAAATTTGGATTGCCGCTTGAATAGTATTGAACATTGTGTAGATACGGAGAAATTGAGACTTTTGTTGCAACTGTTTTGAGATGGTGCTGGAAACTCTGTAGAAATTCCTGACGTTAGACAGGAAATCTGGTCAAAGTATAAGAAACAAGTTAAATCCAGGAGGAGGAATTGTATCGATTGCACCGAGAGCATGTGTAATTTTATTTCAAGAGATGAATTTCCCATCATGATGATCAACTAAATTATGCTAAAGGTCGGAGAACATCTAATGGGACAACATTTCATACCGCAGGTCAAGGCTTTTCTCCGGATTCCTCCACCCAAAAATATGAACTTTTTGATATTGCTGAAAAATTTCTTAAAATGGTGTTAAACAATGTTCAAGCTATGTAAGGCAACAACAGTATTCGACCGGTAATTCGTTAGATCTAATAGCAATGTCTATATGTGCAATTCTTTTGATAAATCTCGATCGTTCGGAATGATGTCAATATTGACAAAAATGTAAGCAATTGTATGTAAGCTGAATTACCAAAATGCGTCTTTATATGTATCTTTATATTGTATTTGATAATTAGATTAACAAATACAATATAAGGGTGCGACCTCGAAAAAAAAGAGTTTAACTGCCACTAAAAAAGTATGTAGGGCGGAGAATTTATCTTATTTTAGCGATTACAACGAGCCTACTCTCGAAATCTATCGTGAAAGTCGCCTTACGTTCTCCAAACGCTTTACCCACTATTTATTTGAATAAGTCTATCTTTAACAATTTTCCACCTAAAATTATTATTAAACCATTGAAAAAAGTTGTCCCGTCCATTAACAATTACTCTCCATTAGTTTTCGGTGTCTGGGGACATAACACTGAACATATTGTTAACATGATAGACAAGGTAAATTCCGTTAAGACAAACAGTGTTTACTACGGGTCACAAATCATCAATCTGATATGGTGCGTTCTTTGTAAACGACCAAGTTTTCAAAAGTGTGTAGAGCTGGAAGAAACAAATATAATCAAGCAATAGCAAGGCATTCGCCTTGGAAATCGTCAAAATCTTAATAAATGAAGTGACGAAGCAAATGTAGATTCAGAAGCGGACAATGCAGCAACCATAAATTACCATTACACGTATAACTGGCCTTTTATTTATTATCCATTTAAAGAACAACTGTCCCACGTGATTGTTTAGGTCATTTATAAAGTTTACTTCCAAACAAATAAAACATACAACAAAGTGACAAGGTTAATTTTATTATTGACATGCTTAAAAATTTTGTGATCGCAACCTTGAAAAGAAATCAATACCTCAGCACTACATTAAAGACAATAAATTCCTTTTATTAGGTAAATGCTTAATTGAAATATAAAGTCGGAGTCAAGTATACAAGGTTCCGTTATATTAGGTCGTTTGTACTGAAAAATGTATTTCAAAAGGTGCATATTTCATTATATTTAACCGTATGATGATTTCGACCGTACCCAGAATTAGAAATAAATACTTTTACTTGTGTAATTTAATATTAGTAAAGCAAGCGAAAATTTCATTAAGTTATTATGTTTTACCTATTATAATTGCAGAACAAAAGGCAACTTGGTTCAAATTATGATTAATAGTAACTCAATAGTTTTTGTGAAAGGACTCATACCATAATGACATATATTAGTTTACCCTATATTTATCTTTTAGATAATCCAATGAAATTAAAGAATTAACTATACACACTACTTCCTTAATTACAGTATAAAAATAATAAGATTGGTTTCAACTTATTGGCCATAATAACAGGTCCATACTGCTGTAACATCACAGTCTTAGTATTATTTCGTAATTATAACTCACTCACTAACAACACGGTGCCCTCAGAATTGGATTTATGTATATATTTACACCGACATCATATGACATTTGAACAAAATCAATGAAATATGTTCCATTGTATTCCACTAGAAATTTGAACGAATATACGGACAAACATACAAGCAAAGCGGGAATAAGCCTCAATGCGTTGGGATAACAATATGGTAAAAGAACGTGATTTGACTAGATTGTAAGAATTTGTTTGAATAATTGTTGGTATACTTTTGCAAATATGTCGTTGTTATGGACTTTTTAACTGGATAATAATAACCGTGGAGCATATTCAGCAGATGTGATTTAAATCGAGAGACAAATATGCATAGCCAATAAAGTAAAATGGTAATAAGATGGGCTATGCAAAAGTAACAGGGAGTATTCAACTGAAATAATACATAATACATAATAATACAAGTCTGCTAAAGTTACGTCAAATTATATACCTAACTGTGACTAGGCAAAATATACAAACATAGACTTTTATGTCTGAAACTTTTACATTTACTGTGCATTAAAAACGACGAATAAAGTTTTGTTTTAATCTATTATTATTCACAACTAGTTTCCTGATACACATATCTTTACGAACATCATTATTTATTATTATGATTTATTCACGAATTGTTGCTGATTACGTTAATGGTTTTTGATGCCATATTATCACTCATTTACACGCCTTACTTTTCAAGCAGGAAATAGTATAGAAATGCTCTTTTTTCGTTATTTTAAGCGTAAAATTTGTTCTTTTGTTACATGATAAAACTATATTATTACATTGTTAAAACATATATAGTGCATTTGTACACTTTGAAATATGGTATCGGTAACATGTAACTTTCTATTTGTTTCTGTTTATGTGCGTATTGTGGTCGTACATACTACAGACATGGATGTAAAATACCAGAATTTAACATCTACCGATGCCGACTGATAATATTAATACGGTCTATTCAGCACATAAATGATTTGACGAAACATTATATTTGTTATGATAACTAGAAATCTTAAAATGATCATGTGGCAAATATTGACATGCGTTTGTTTTTCGCCAAAAATATTGTTTTATAACTTTTTGTAAGTAGTAAATCATCTTCTAAAATACATATCTAAACATAAATTATGCTGTTAATTTGTCATGGAAATAAATGTCATCCTATAAAACGCAAAAGTTTTGACCAATAACACAGTTTATCGTAAAGGGTTTGCATTGCGCAACCCACAGAGCTGAAATGCGATTCAGTAGTTGGCGGATAGAGAGTTACTGTTTTGGGGTGTCAGGTGTTTTGAAAATGCCTTGCCTATTGCATGCTCAAAACCCTATATTGCTATTAATAGTAAGTTCGGTGTAGCCGTTACAAACAGGCTAAATTTTCCTATGCTATTGAATACTACCTACCTTTCCTGTGACAGTCAAATTTTAGTGTTTTCTTTGGTACGTCTTTCCTCATTGACTTACTGTTTGTTAAAATGTTCTTGTACTGCATATAGTTGAACTATTTCTTGCTAGACTTTAAGCAAACTTTCACTCCTTCTATATTTCGTCGTAATGTATTCTTGTTGTTGCAGTTAAAAGATACATACTTCTCACTAATAAGACAGCGTGGTACCTATTTTTAGCCGGTTGAGATATCCTTATCTCAACCCGTGGGTGAGATAAGAATTTCACGCTCTTTTTCCCGTAAAAATGTATTGTGACGTCCACTGTCGGTTCAGCAATAAAAATTAGAAAATATTTGCTTTAGTTGTGTTGGTTTATTATGCCTTTTATAATATTAACATGAAAACAACATATCTGAGCTTCCATGACCCAATTTTTGCCACAATATGATAGCGGTAAACATCAAAACAAACACGGTGACGCAACATGTGTACACTGGAGATTACGTCCAGGGTAGATAACTCTATGTATTGTCATCTTTCAATAGAACAGAACCGGATTTTTTTAACGATTTAGTGAGAAATAGAATCAAACACCGGTGGTTGGGCAAGACGGGAAAATCTCAGACACCCGCGTGAAAGTTTTCTTTTGGTCTCCAACTCGGCAGAGCCTCGTTGTAGACAAGAAATCTTTTCACTTGGGTGTCTGAGATTTTCCCGTCTTGTCCTCCCACCGGTGTTAGATCCTATACATCTTTCTGTAAACCTTTTCCAGATTGAACGTCTGCATATTGCAATAAATGGAAGGTAAAGTTTATCCACAGTCAATGTCTGAAGCGAAAGCAATTGACATGCAAGACAACCCTACAGATAACGCAGCAGACGGAACAGAAGACAAGTAAGTTGAAAGTAAGTTTCTTCTAGCATTGTTGGGTGTTCGAGTAAAGGACACTGGTATAACGAGTTTTCCGTTTCGCCGTGTACAACTTAATACTGTTCAGATCATGCAGTTAGATTGATTGATTGATTAATGGTGTTCAACGCCCGAGCAGCAATATTTCAGCTATATTCAGGCGATGAACATGAAATGGATGATAAAATGAACATGAAATGATGATGAATGAAAATGGGATGGGACACAAGGAAAAATAGGGGTAACGGATTTTAGATTGCCACTGGCAAATGGGAGGATGGATAGGGTCGGGCAATTTAGCCTCCTGTAGCGGGATCGGAATCCCTACTCATAGCGAATACTACAGCAGCGTTCTTTAACGTGCGAGGAACGTGGCACTTTTCCCAACACGGTGCACTAATATGGTTTGCGGTCAGGTTTTCCGTATTATGGCCTGACAACCCCAGCTTGCCAGGGTTACCCCATTCAACCACCTGGGGCACACATCCTAGTCGGTCTTTAGGCAAACCCGACCTGACACGCCGGTCAGGGTACTGGGCGCTATTTAGTCGCCTTTTACGACAAGCTAGCGCGACTGCGGTCTTTTCTTTTAGCCACCCGGATCCCGCACGGGGCTCATGCAGTTAGTGTGACGTCTAGGTTCAAACTGTAAACACAATCTAATGTATGTAAACTTATTTGTATCATTTCACGATTTACACTGAAAAGCAAGCAGTAACAAATAAGACAATGACTATTCTTAATGTGGACATTCGTTCCAAAAAACCATTATCTCACACTATTATGTAGGTATTATGACAGAATTAGTAACTGAAATATTTTGAACAGTAAAATCAAATATTGTCTCGTTACTAAAAGTATGAGGTTCACGATCTATAGATCTATTTATTTGTCCGTAGGTCGTAAGGACCATCAATGCACACCTGATGACTTGCCAGCTAGGTTCGACAAGCCCAATTCTGTTCTCTTACCTCCAAGATATTGAGATGACAAAAGTCGATTCAGTCTGAGCTTGTGTTTGTCATTCCAAATAGTCTTAAATCTTGTCAGCGCTGCTTTTTGTTTTGAATGGTTTTTAATCCTTCATCTGTCTGAACCTCGCCAAGATTTTTAAGTCTGTCTACTGTTTTCTGTTTCTGGGCAATGTGACCGTATACATTATAGGTTTATTTGGGTATAAGTTTGGTTTTTAACATTAATTGCTATGTCAAGTATACTATTAAATAAGTAGGTTAAAGCGGACAGCCCGACCTACTGTCGGCACAGGGTTACCATTACAGTCTAATTTAATTGAGGCATCGGTGTCTGGTAACGGAAAAGATTTTGATCAGCTGGAAGTTGTACATTAAATTGTCGTTAAAAAGGGTTATTTTGTTTCATTACTGCATTATTTCACGATAAATTGTGGTTATTTCGTTGTTTGATATTTTTTGGAATTATTTCGTTGTATCTCGTACCAATTTTGTAACTTTATTGCTTCCTTCCTTGTTCCGTATTTTTTGTCGAAAAATAAAGGCGTAAATAAGATAAGTAGGCATATATAATTCTCAACCGAATGGCACAGATAAACAGCCAAATTTGTGAGTAGAAATAACCTTGACGTTGACGATTCTACCATTGGTACATTCAAATATAGTATTTAAACATCTTGTTGTGGTACGAAGGGCAACGGGTTGCGCCATTACTGTTATATTTAATTAAAATTCATTCGTCTAAACTTAAATCTGCTGGAATGTATCGTGTTTCAATTTCAGACAGCCTTGTTGGAAGATAGTGCTAATTATAATACTATTATCACTAATAGCTCTTCTATTCTTGATGATCTTATTGGTAGCTTCACGAAACATACAATAGCTGGTCGTGACACAAGAAGTAAAAAAAGGTTTTTAATTGTTCACTAGTCTTTAATACTCAAAAACCATTGAGTGAAACATTAGTATTATTTGAATTACATACATTCTACATCATAAATTACTGTCAGGTTTTCGGTTTTATGACTTGACAATCCCTACCGAAATGGTTACCGCTATCCGCCACCGGAACGCTCATGGCAGCACTGTAGGTCGAGCACTAGGAACCCTCCCAGTATGATCCAGCGTTTGAGCAAAATAAATACATGAAACATTATGACACTTTGACTGCAGAAAACAATATATTAATATAGCGCATCCGTTTAATTCATTTTCAACCCATTTCCAAACATCACAAACGATTTACTACTGATCGATTAATTAATTGGTTGATTCATTCATTCACTGAATAATTGCTTAATTATAGCAGCTATATTCAGGATGAAAACAAGTTGACAACAAAAAATAAACGGAAATAAGCATGAATCAACGGGAACTTTGTTGACTATCGCTAGTATTAGATGACTCTTTGTTTGTTATCAGTCAGTAAGTTAGAATATCTAAGTTTTAAATTCCATTTATTATACTATAATATTCATGAAATGTTAGCACTTCTCTGTCACTGAAATCTCTTAATTCCACTTTGATGCATTTTAAGACGTTTACTTGTTCTTTATAATTCACAGTCACTACTTGTTAGTTGAAATTAAGCTTTAATTAGTCTATCCCAGAACGAACGAATCTTTTGCGAATGGACACTTACAGATTAGCTAATCAATAACATACTAAATAAGGTTACATAAGTATCAAGAGTAACAAAACAGTATATAAATTTATTAATATATAAATTATACATTTTTATAATACTTATACGACAAATAGATAAAAAAAATCCATCGGCACTTAAAGATCATCTAGAAGAGTATTTACTCCGGCACAAGACAATACAAATATCAGGTGACACCCTTCATGTTACTCCAGGTCAGAATTGGTGTAAGTTCACGACCTAGAGGAGTTACTCCGTCACTATTGGTGTGACAGATTCTTTATAAATGCAAATTATTAACTCACCCTGCCTACATAATATATTTTATAACAGCTTCAATACTGCTGAAATAATTTAAATCAATACGAATATGCACGTGTACAAACTAATGACATTATCCCGAATAAGAATTTGTATTAACGTCACCTTTTTTCAAAGCTACTGGAATACTCCACAGAGTTTAAAACTTCCAACAAACATGCACCAAACATTATTCAATTTTACGATGTAGAATATGCTACCAACTTCTGACTATTTCGATTTAAATAAAATGTCATCAATCATACTAAGATTATACATTCGATTTGATATTTTGTATCTATCCATTTCATCACTAGTTGTATGTATTGATTCGGTAATATGTGGGATCTTGACCTTGTCCATCATTTTTTGTAAATATAGGTCGTAAACCCCTGAAACTTTTCTCTGTGGTGGTTTGTGGTACGGTAAACATGAATTTGGTACATAAACCGGTCTCTTTTTCTTATAGTTCCGGATAATGAGAAAAAGAATTCCAATTATTCCTGTCGAAATAACGACAGCACTTATCACTATTAAAAAGTAGTTGATATCATTATACAGCACAGGTGCATAGAGGTTTTTCTCTGAAAAATATAAACAACGAATTCAATAGTTAATGCTGGAATATATTTTATGCCTTAAACAAATTTGACTGACCACTATATATGATACAATTACTGACTTTAATATAGGTCGCTATCACGATTTCTCAACCAGAGAAAATGTAATATTAACCGAGTAGCTAGACGATTTGAGGGTTGAGAAATACCGATAGCGACCGCACATCAAATTCAGTAACTGTTTCAGTACATGAATGTCGTCTGTCATAGCAAATCTATTGACAGTACACGCTTCCTTTGTTGTTGACAAGATTTTTGTGTTACATTTTCATAAATGAATCATATCAGGAAACAAGCTTATATTGTACTCCGCTTGACCGCTTGTGCAACGGAACTGTGCAGAGGACAAACATAACCTTATTTTGATGCAATTTTAGTACTGTTGCGATTTAACATGACCCTAAAGTCTTTAAACTAATCAAAAATAAAAAAATTCTATTTATGTAATAATATACATTTATTGACTTTGATATAGGTTAATACCTGGTTTTATCAACCTGAAAAAAATAATATCCACCGAGCCAACGGCGAGTGTGGATATTATTTTTTAAGGGTTGATAAAACCAGGTATTAACCTATATAAAAGTTGATGAATGTTTTATTATATTACTTTTACACTGGAAGTCTCTAATAAAAAAGGATAACAATAATAATTTATTTCAACAATAACAAAAGTTAACCATCACATTTTAAATTAAAAGAAATTAACATTTTCCAATTAAAATTTAATATAAGATAAGAGTAATATAAGAGCATTTATGAAAAATTGGCAAAAAATGTTCCTATTCATTGACAGTAAACCTTGTCAGCTGCTGCTCGTCAGCCATTTTGAAACAAGTCAACAAACAGAATGTTTTAAAAGAATGATTTTGAGTGGCTGATGTATTTTAATTCAACAAATCAAATTAATGCTTATTTCCTATTGTTGAATTCTATTTTTAACTACTGAAAAGTGATAAATATTCTATTTTTAGCTACTCAAAATTCAAAACTTTTATATCAGTCTATTTTTATCTACTTTGAGGTTAACACACCGTCTGCACAATACTTTTCATGATACCCTGGGCCAATCAAAATCAAGATAAATGTCAGTCATATAATAAAACGCATTATAAATGCGTAATACAAATATACACGCATGTTAAACTATAGGGTTTCTCACAATTATATACATGTAGGACGCTAGCCAGAATACAATGTAGTATTAAGGGTTGAGAAATCCCGAAAGCAACTCGTCTCAGTCAGAAATTGTTTAATTACCAGAATAAAACCAACATATTCTCGTATTTCGAATACGTTATTTATTAGCAGTAGACTCGTCCATTTTTGTTGACAAGACTGTTTTACAGACTCGTGCATGTATCAATTACATTGATCAGATGATCGAGATTGAGACGGTTATTCCGATAGGCTAATTCAAAATTTTATTTTAGATCTATTTTTATGGCAAAACTAGTCAATATTGGATTCCGCTGGATCCGCTTGTTGTATATTTTTTTGGAATTAAAATGTGCAAGCGATCGAAAACAACCATATTTTGTAAATTTTAGTACTGTTGCCATTCAACAGGACTCGAATGGAGTTTTTAGACTAATAAAAAAACACGTAGAATTTTATTCATGTAATAATATTCTTTATTTATTTACTAGCAAAATTCTTTACTTGTATTGTTTTAGCGTATGATCACCACACAATGCATGTACCCAGATATAGAATTAGGACCTCCCACTAACTATAAATTTAAATTAGATTGGATTGAAATTATGCTCTTAGCAAATCACCGCTATTACTCTTGCAACAGCTGTCAAGTACCCATCAGGAAAAAGATACCAACATTAAATATGTTCGTTCGTTTTTGTTGAATAGATTAATTTTATCGGCCAATCAAATAAAATGCTTACCACCGAGTTTCGGTCAATGTCATCAATTAAAATTTCAATTGGAAGTGACTGCAGATCAGTGAATCAAAGTCAAGCGTGTGATATTGTGAGTTTTGAAATTTCATTGTTTACAGAAGTGACCAACCTCACCAAAAATCATCAAAATGTGTCAATAGTGACACGATCCCGAAATTACATAGCATAGACTTCTTCTTGTTCACAATACCACTTTCTGTCTCCGTGTGCAGCCAGATAAAAATAAACATTTAAATAAACGTGAAAATAAAGAAACAATTGGGAACGGGAGGCAAAAAATTTCGGTCTTACTACCGCGGAGAGTTTTATACATTCCGAAAACTTGGTTTTGGGGCTGTTATTTCTCGGCACGTTGAAAGAATAATAATGTAAAGTGGATATTCTTACGCCAAATAACACTTAACCCTCCAATATGATCTGACCATACCTTCCTCTGCCCAATATTCCATCTGGAAGCCTCGATAATTGTTGTCAAAGCTATTTGAGTAGAAGTATAAAGTGGCTGTGTCTCCAGAAAGCGTTACAATATCTGGTATTGAGTCGCCACAAAATGTCCCCACTGTTGGATAAAGCGTGGACGGTCCTGCAACAAATGTATCGGGCACTACAGTACTACATGTATGTTATACTTCATACAAAAATCGGAAATTTTTATTGGTTAATAAATGTATAAAGGTCTTGCTTTCTACATTATATATATTTTTTCTGTTATACCGATTATTCTGAATATACTTTCTGTGGAAACGATTTTGGTAAACATTTATATACATGACATTTACACCATAAATCTTGGTTCGTCTATTTCCTCATGGCCAGCGTCCCAATACCTTTCCATTCTTGGGTTACAACCGCCAGCAGCCCTTTGTCGTATGCAACATTTATATACTTTGTACTACCTGAACATTACCAGTTTCAAAATTGATTAATCATATTACGTTTACTTTCAGGTAAATTTCAAAAACTTATTTATTTATATAAAAGTTATTTTTTCGGGAGAAATCTCGTGAGGGAAAAAAGGCACATATGTTTTTGAACAATACAACAGAGGGGAAAACAGGAATATTTTAAGCCATTTTCACCTACGGGTGTGAAAATGTCCGAATGCATTAAAACACTTTAAAAATACAGCTGCCATCAACCAATCGCAACCCAGGATTATTGTATAAGAATTAAAACTAGTATTTGTTCCGTGATAAAGATTCTTTTGAATTTATCTAAAATTAAGTATGTATTTCGTCAAAATCTGGAAAATTAGCGATTGATACAACATGTGTGATACAAAACCTTACTAGTATCATCTATATATGTGATACAAGATGTACTTTTGTCGGAACTACTTCTTGACGTCACAATGAATGATATAACCAATGATTCGTTGAATGACTTTCATTCTATGAATGAAATATGACGTCATAATGCGTGTGACGTTAGGGGATATATTTTATAAATGCTTCGTTGAATGTAAAATTTCAAATTGTAAACATTCAGTTTTATTCTGCCCTTTTTATACTTCTTAATTTTAGATAAACTTATTACATACATTTAAGTGTAGGCACAACTACCTGTATTACGTCTCGACAGTTGCATACATTCCGCATCACAACTCGACGCTGCGCGTCTCGTAGTGATACGAATGAACTGTCTCGACGTGATACAAGTAGTTGTACCTACACATAATGTATGTAATGTGTATATACTTATTACTTTCCGTTAAAAAAGATTCTGGTAAAAAAAATTGATGAAAATGTTAATATTAATTATTCCAACATTAATCAAATTAGTTCTGTAATATTTATAAAATATAAAATTATGCTCCATTGTTGTGTAAGTAGTTCCTAAGTGACATAACGCTTCACGATTGTGGATTAAGTCATTACCATGCGACATATATTCCACTGTTGTGTAATTAGTTACTTACCAGGAGACATATGCTGTGAGGTTGTGCCATTAATTCCTTACCCGGGAACATGCTGCATGCATGCTTAGATTTGTATTTAATTTCTAACCAAGTGACCTGTTTCGTTTGCCTGAAGAGATATTCATGTAATCTATGGTTGTGTGACTAGTTCCCTACCAGACGACATATGTTCAATGGTTCCATAAGGGATGGAACTTAAAAAATAATACATAACCGTTTCGCATTTGCTCTGGTATTAGCCCGAGATGGGATGATATCATGGCATACTTGTTTGTTTGAATATTGTTTAACGCCACCTTATGCAATTTTTCAGCTATATTATGGCGTCCAGTTTTTATTGGAAAGGGGGGGGGGGGTTGGAGTACCCGGAGAAAACCTCCGACCTTCGGTAGGAATCCTTGTCAATTAAGATTGTTCTCGAGCGCACCCAGCCCGCAGTGAGACTCGAACCACAATCTAAGTGTTGACAAACCACGTGATCAATAGTAGACGAAGTACCTTAAATAATCGGCCAACGATGCATCTCGATGTATGCATATTGACTTGGTATATTCAACAATATCTAGATATTAATTTTTAAATACACACATGAATATAGTTTGTACACATTGTGTAGGTATCCAGAAATAAAGTGTACGCAAAATATTATGATCGACTTTAAAATGGTGGCGAAGCGACCCTTCTCACTTCGAAAGAAGACCAGTTAATTTAAGTTCATTAAAGTTTGTAACCACTATTGAAGTTGAAAAAATATGGCGTTACGGCTAATGAATTGCATGGGGGCCGCTCTGACATGTATAAACTCAAACTCACGTTACGAAAACTGGTTTCCAGGATCGACGTTATTTGTTTGCGACAACGATGTGTACGCAGCTGCGATTTTGGGTACAGCTCCTGATTAAACTTACCATCCATAACGTCGACATGGTCCTCGTAAGATGTAAATGTTGGCGGCAACTGGAGATCTAATATATTCAATTTAATAACTGATTTCGACAGTGAAGCGTTAGCTTTAAAATTCCATTTAATCTTGTAAGGTCTGAAACAAAGTTGAGAAAATCTAATATTTTTATGTTAATTAAAAAAAACGAATACCATTTTGACGAGAGAAAAATCAAAACAATATAGAAACATGTACTTTAGTAAAATTGTTAAATGTCTGCTTTTGAAAGCAATCAACGAAAATTCTCCTTTTTTCTTTGTATACAAATCTAACGGCTAAATCACTTCAGCTTTTTTTAGCATTTTAACTAAGGAAGTAAAAGGAAATAGTCGTAAATCGGGACACACAAACACATTTTTAGTCCAGTATGTTCAGGAGTTGGCGCAACAGGACAACGAATACACACTTATCGTGAGAGAATACACAATTACATGAGAGAATACGCAATTATTATGAAAATATGCAATATTAAGTTTCGATTGAATAAAATTCGATACAAAATAAAATTTCTAATTTCGTAAAAAGCTAGTTTCCTGACATAAAAACAGATTTTATTAGACATATATATTATACGCATGTATCCACAGAAATTAAAAATATCAGTAATGTCGCTATTCGTATAAACATTTTTTTTTACAGTTTCTTATACATAGAAGACAACTTACAATAAGTAAAAGTTAGGATAATCCGGGGACTCTATCGTTCCTTTTTCCCTTTCCGCCGTTAAACTATATGAAGCCTCTGTCGCTGTCGTGCGGGATTCTCCACCGACTCTTGGACCAGTTACCGGAAATGAAACATTCCAAGATAAGCAGTTTAAACATATAATAGATGACTCGCATAGTTAGGAGTCTGTATTCAGTTAGGTTTAAAGTCATGTTCTTTTTCAGTAGTCGTAACTTAATTTCTGTCTTGAGTTCTCCTATTGTTTTTATTGCAAGGAAATTAAAAGCAAGTTTTAGAAAGGTCAGAATGTGACAGAATTTTTTTTTAACAGAAAATAAAGACGTTCGTGTTTATAAGCGCCAGAATTTTTGGCTTAATCTATGTATATCTATAAGCTGCGAATTTTAGCCGGAATGGCGTTTTAAACACAAATAAAATGTTAAAACGGTATGTATGAGAAGTCTAAGATTATGGTACAGATTGAAACTTTCATCATTAAAGACAATTTTTTTGTTTTTCTTCTTTAATAACGACAGGTAATTAACGAGACCAGATCGCAGATGTAATTTCCAGTATACGAGGTAACGTCACCAAACATTTTTATGTAAAAACACTCATTTTATTGGAGACTATTCGTATAGAATATGTAAATTAAAAACACACGTGTTAGAGAAAGGTATTTTTCAGTAAGAAACAAAGTTAACAGCCACTTCCCTTGCTTGATGAATTCATATTCGAATTTTTCGGACAAATCTTTTTAATAGTTATATACACGCACGGTTTTGTATGCAAGAGACCACGTGTGTCGTCACGACATTAACTGTTCCTTCCATTTGAAACCATTTTATACGAATTGAAGTGTCTTTCCGTCCTTTTGACCCTTTCCTTCCTGACGATTTTGTTATTGTTTAAAAAATTATCTAATACAAACAATATAAACAATCCTGGAACAGATTTGTCAACACATACACTGGCAATCCGGTCAAGAGTTGTTGACCCAATGATCCTGGGATAAGACCGTATAGTTATGAACCCAAAGCCATACAGAAATAAATACAGACGCTCAAAATACAATTAAAACGTTTGAATTATACAAAATTATAAAAGAAAAGTATTAAGAAGAATGTACAAATTAAAGATTGAAGCAAGCTTACTCTAAACTACAAAAACGTTGCATACATTTCAAAAAGTTTAATCATACCTCAATGTTTTATATATAATTGTTTGTTTTGTTTGAACGTTGTTTAACGCCACTTTCAGCAATCATTCAGCTATATCATGGCGTCCAGTTTTTATTCAGGGGGGGGGAAGAAGCCGGAGTACCAGGAGAAAACCCCGACCTTCGATTTATAATTCATTTTATTATCCGAATGTTATCGTGTAATGGTTAATTCATATAAAAGTTTAATTTATAAAAGAATGAAATCACAGATTTTATATATCAATATATATTAATACAAAATACAAATGAATACACGAAGTAAATTCTTACCTTTACAAGGTTGTATTAAAAATAAGAACACGCCGAGAGAAGTGAATTTCATTACTAATTAAATTGTGTAGTCAGTCAGAAATAATCAGAATAAAGTATAAATAACATAAATATTGGTATGAGTTACATAAGTAGAAACTTAATCCCTAAAGTATTGTTACGACCTGACAATGGACAGGGTAGATCGGCAAGGATTAGCTAATTTAATTATAAATTTATTTAATTAAACAATACTGGCGTTTTGCTATATCATATATATATAAAGGTTCTAAATAAAGCTACCAACCAGTCCACTTATTAATTATCGGATCGACAAACATGACGCTACGCATAAACAAAAAAATAATATACAAGTCTAGAAGATTATGCAACGATACAAATGGCGGTGTTTTTGTAAAAATTATAGACACAGACTGACCAACGAATGGCCTTAGACCTTGAGTATCAATATAAATAAATGACGTAAACAAATAATAAAATATTGATCTTGAATTTTATCAAATATATGTATGAACTTAAAATTTGTCTATATTGCTTTTGCCATCCGCTGACCGATGGGGAGCTGTCACTTGGCTTTGTTCTAATAATCTAATAAAATGTTATCAAAATTACCAAGGTGACAAATTCATTACGCTGTCGATACTTTAATGTACAGACATCCTGGACAACATAGCAGCACTCTGCAGCCGCCAGAACAAAGAAATAAAATAAAGAGAAACTGCAAGGGGTAATTAATGACAGCTTTGACGATACACTTACACCTTACATCTGCCGATTTCTGTAAATCTTACTGTGATTTTAATTATTAGGAAATAATTTTTATTTGAATTATAAATCTTTTGTCTATAGTTGTACTGCGAAGGCCCACTTCTTGATGGTGGGTGAAGACGTTTTATTTCTATAATGACCGGGGAGCCATGAAGCCATTGACAGTATCTGCAGCAGGATGTCCCACTCCAGTGTTTTTTATGACAAAGAAGTTTTTTCGGGCTTGCATCAATTTTTACTTTACAGCAGTATTATTATAACCGATAAAATTTGCTACAATGTTTTCTTTCTTTACATGGAGTTCTTTTCAATTGTTAAGTTAATCTCCGGTTAACGTTATTATTTTAATAAAAAATAATTAGTACTATACTGGTGTACGTGTATTTTTCCTGATCATTATTTGTTCATTATTATGATTCAATAGAGATAATCTTTTAAAATCCCTTACTTAGTTTGTGACTTTCTTAATAAATTATAAAATCAAGCTTTCTAATTAAAAAAAAAATATTATGTTTTCAAATTAAATAGACGATTTGTGCCGAATTTCAAAACAAATATGTAACCGACGGACAGATTTTGTCCCTTAAAACTCACTATTCAAAATTATACTGTTTTTATTTTTGTAAAAAATTATTTTTAGTTGATACAATACCAACGAAATTAAAAACATAGATTGTATTGTGTGAAGATATTGCTGGTTTTGGGATATTGGGCTGGTTGTGACATATGCATTTACTTGTTTCACTTGAAGGCAGTAATATCATTTGTCCAGACTGATTGCAGTTTAATTGGATGTTTGCTCAGCGTTGATGAGCTTTATTTTTTTTAAACCTAAATTTCTGACTGTTTGATTTTTAGACACTGACTGTCACGTAATAAGATTGGGTAAAACATTAACACGGATTCTACAATAATCGTTTGGTTCATTTCGATACACAATTCAGAAGTTGGATTACACTTGTAATAAAACTTCATAGTTGTTTTAATTTTATGTATACTGTATACATTTAAATGACATTTTGTTGCGTCTAACAAATTTCATGGTGCCCCGTGCGGGATCCGGATGGCTAAAAGAATAGACCGCAGTCGCGCTAGCTTGTCGTAAAAGACGACTAAATAGCGCCCAGTACCCTGACCGGCGTGTCAGGTCGGTTTGCCTAAAGACCGACTGTGATGTGTGCCCCAGGTGGTTGAATGGGGTACCCCTGGCAAGCTGGGGTAGTCAGGCCATAATACGGAAAACCTGACCGCAAACCAAATTAGTGCACCGTGTTGGGAAAAATGCCACGTTCCTCGCACGTTAAAGAACGCTGCTGTAGTATTCGCTATGAGTAGGGATTTCGATCCCGCTACAGGAGGCTAAATTGCCCGACCCTATCCATCCTCCCATTTGCCAGTGGCAATCTAAAATCCGTTACCCCTATTTTTCCTTGTGTCCCATCCCATTTTCATGCATCGTCATTTCATGTTCATTTTATCATCCATTTCATGTTCATCGCCTGAATATAGCTGAAATATTGCTGCTCGGGCGTTAAGCACCATTAATCAATCAATCAATCAATCAAATTTCATGGTTACGTGTAGTTGAACTCGTTCGTTATACCCAAATTAATTTTTTTCCCTGTTAGATTTTGAGCCATGAATTTGAAGCCTTTATTACGTACGTGCCATAGATTTGAGAACCTTCAAAATCGGCAAGGTATTTTTTAAATTGTATGACGTAAATTAATCTGCCATAGATCTGAGAATATGCCGTCGATTTGAGGACGTACTTCGATCGGACTCTGATATATATATATATGATGGACAGAGAGTGTTACTCACGTAAGACCACTAGCCGGAAGATAAAATTTCTGTATGACAAAGCCACCTTACTCCCACAAAAGCAAAAGGTTTTCCAACTGGTCTTCATGGTTGATCCGAGTTATCTTTGGTCCGACCCGTCTGCCATTCACTACATCTAATACGTCATTTTCAAGATATAATCGCTCTCGTTAAATGAGGTTGAAACTGCATTATACGCGGCTTGTAACAAATGCGGACTTTTGATGGGTTGGCTACCCGTCAGTACAAATCCCATTCCCCCGGTTGCGTTGCTAACGTCACAGGGTGTATTGTTTGTGCATTGCAAATGTATGTTCTAGAGTACGTGTGTACGTTATTTCACAAAGGAATACTGTCTTTTTATATTTGTATTTTTACTTCATTTCAAACAATGAAGAAATCGGAACTTGTCGTCATTGTCTTTTGACGCTATGATAACGGGACCTGAGGCGCCAAAATAACGAAAGTAGAAAAAACATGTAAAACAGAATAAAAACCCATTAAACTCGTAAGTCTGAGGTTGGTACCAAAGGTACCATCCTCGACTTGGTACAACAGTCATTTCCTGCATGAAAAAAACTATGGACATGTTATTATTTGTGAGCAACAGTGATAACGTTGCTCATATAGTTTATTTCTGACGACAAAAGAACCTATTTTCAGCCCTTTAAACTTGTAAACTGGGATAAATTCGTTACCTATACATAATAACCCGGGGGGTATGAAAATTGTACCACTTAAAAGTACTTTTGGACAGTCTTCGGCTCAGTCTGAAGTACTTTCAGGTGGCAAAATTTCCATACACCAAGGTTATAACGTAGGCAACTGATAATGCTAATCATGTGATTTCATACAAATTTAAGACACTTTCAATTAAAAGCGTCAACATTTAAAACGAGTTTTCAGGCAGACGATGCAAAAACGAAACAGTTAACGTTTCCCAAGTTGGGAAATTGCTAGCTACAATAATGTAGCTCCTATTTTTTTAAAATTTTTTTTTAATGGACGGAGCTACAATGAGGTCCCATTACTTGTAATGGAGCAAGCCGGGAATGATTTACACCCGGAGGTTTTATGCATATAATAAGCTATTAAACTGTTCCCCTAATTGCTACATACTTTATATATATATATATATATTTGCAGTTTAACTGATATTTCCACAACACCTTATTCGTTAGTTTTATCACTTTATTTCCGGAAGTGCATAATTTCGATAATATCGGAATCGATTTGGTAAAAAAATGTAATTCCGGATGATTTCAGCTGTATTCATTTGCATTATGATTATGTCCCCTTATTACAAATTTTACCGATACAAATTACAAATACAAATTTTTTTATTTAATCCAATTATGGAGCCCCCAGAGAGGCAGAACAATTATTCATAACAAAACAAAATGAGTAAAAATCAAAATATCAAAACATGTGATTATTCTAATTAGTTTTAGTAACAATAACATATAAAAAATAGTTTTATGATAAAAACAAATTAATTTTAGTCTCTGTCTGGATGAGGTGTTGGGTGGTGCAGCTCTTATCTTTGGAACTTATAAGAATATTTAATATACTATTATAAATTATACAATATATATACTTTATGAAGACACTTGATTAACACAAAGTAAGGAATCTCTTTTCAAGAATAGTTCTTCTAGCATTTGGAATAATTTTATGATGATTTCTCTATCTTCATTGCTTAACAGCCAAATAAATTTATTTGTAGAAGATAATTTGCTAAAGTTCTTACATTTATTCTCAAAAAAAGATAAAAAGTGTGTTCTTATACAGTTAAGAGCATTACACTCTATGAGAAAATGAATCTCATCTTCAATATTATTTTTACAAAGATCACAAATTCTATTGTTACATTCAACTTTAGTGTAACGTCCTGTTTCTATTTTGAGATTATGAGCACTAAGTCTAAATTTACTCATCAATCTCCTCTGGTCTTGATTACCATACTATAGATATGGTTCAAGTTGGAGATGGGATTACAATTTTTTGTATGTTCTTAGTTTACCTTCCTCATTTGTTTGTTTATCAGTCCATAGTTCCATAAATTTAGAGTGTATTTTATATTTTAAAATATTAAACACTGATTTACTTTTAAATTCTACCTTTTTCTTAAATAAATGACTGGCATTTAAAAATTTAAGTAAATGATAAATACAACTTATCCATGATTCCTTATTATTTTCATGCATAGACCAAGATTCATTTAGAGCTGCCTTGAGAATAAAATTTTTATCCGATTCATCTTCTTGGAGTCGAGTCCAATATTTGAGCATATTTGTTAGTGCATAATAAAGAATTGATAAACATCCGAGTTCTGATCTTACACCGGAATTACTGGTTTTTTTTACTAACTCCCAAAATAAATTTACAAAATTTTGTTTGTACTTTTTCAAGAACTAACTTATCTAATTCCATAGTAATGTATTTCTCAGGATTTTGTATAAATTTAGAGGTGTTGAAACTTCCCCATATTTCAGACCCGTATAATAAAACGGGTCTTACTGTATGATTACAAATATGAATAAGTGTAGATGCATTTGGTTTAGATGAGTTGAATGCTTTAGTAAGCTTAAAAGAAGCTTTAATGCCTTTTTTATATAGTTCATTTTTTGCATAAGAAAATGTACCAGAGGCTGAAAAACAAATGCCCAGGTATATATATTTCTGAACAGATTCTACAATTTTATCATTTAATCTAAAGTTTTTTGTAATTGAACGACCAGCCTTATTAAATATTAAAACCTTTGTTTTTATTAACAGTTAACTGCCATTTATCAGAGTAAAAAGATAGTTTATCAAGGCAGTATTGAAGACCTCTCTCAGTTTCTGACAATAGAACTAAGTCGTCTGCATAAAGCAGACAATTAATTTTTTCACCATTTAAGGACACGGCATCACATTTAGTGTCAAAATATGATGGTAAATCACTGAGGTATAAATTAAACAGACTAGGGCTTGGGTTATCACCCTGTCTTACACCTATATTTGATGAGAAAAAATCTGATCTAAAATTATCAATTTTTACACACAGCTGCATTTTGCTATACATAGATTTAATTATACTATAAAATTTGCATCCTACTCCAATAGACTTCAGTTTATAGAATAATCCAATATGTGGTACAGAGTCAAATGCACTTTTGAAATCTACAAAACATGCATAAAGTTTCTTTGATCCATTTTTCACATATTTATTTAAAACAAACATATGATCTGTTGTTCTGCAACCAGCAGTAAAACCAATTTGTTCTTTACATATACTGTTTGACTTCTTAAAGAATTTAACCAATCTATTATTTAAAATTTTATTAAATAATTTGCTAACATTGTCACTAATAGTTATACCTCTGTACTTTGTCACTTCATATATTGATCCTTTCTTATGGAGAGGTACTATATAACTTAATGACCACAAGTTAGGATAATATCCGTTAATTAAAATTTTATTGAATAAAATTTCCAAAATAGGTGTTAATATTGTTTGTCCATGTTTTAACATTTCATTCAGTATTTTACTGAACCCACTAGCTTTCCCATTTTTTAAGGATTTTATTGCCTCAGATATTTCTTTTTCTGTTATTTTATAATCTAACTCATTAAAATAGTTTCCTGTTCCATTGTACATAGCCTTTCTGATAAATCATTATTTGTATTTACAGATATATCATTCTTATTACTAACATCATTTAGTTGTTTAAAATGAGACTCCCAATCTGAAATATGAACATTAGTTTCTGGAGGGGCTTGTCTGTGTTCATTTTTAATTTTATCAACTAATTGCCAATATTCTTTTGGATTTTCATTATATAAATTATCCAACTTCTCAATTAAATTCTTTCTAAAATCTTTTTTAGATTTTTTTCTACATTTTCTATATTTTTTCAGTAATTTAAAGAACCCTCCTCTTACAACTGGATCTGTACATGTTTTAAGTTTTTTACTTTTATAGGACAGCTCTGTTTTCATTTGTTGTAAATTACCATCAAACCAAGGCTTATTCTTTGGTTTTCTACCATGTCTCTGTATCCTATTGGGTTTGGTTTTTAGAGACATATCAGCTGATTTGAGAATGATATCATTGAAATCAGATGTAACTTTTTCAATATCGTCTGACATGTTTATGCTATTTTTAAATGCAGTAATCATATTATTAATACTATTTGAATTTAAAGCTTCCAAAAATTTATTTGCAGAGTCTTCACTCCAAATATATTTATCTGGCATTAACTTAATTTCACTTTTTAAGTTATTAAGAATGTTATAATTGCATTTAATCATACATGATATTTGACAGTGATCAGAGAGATCAGCAAGATATTCATGAACTTTAAAATAGCCAAAAAGAGAAATTAAATCCTCAGATGCTAACATATAGTTAACTACGCTGCTTCCTAACGGTTGGTAAGAGGTAAAACTACCCAAGACATCACCAATTAGTCTACCGTTTAAAATTCTCAGACCAGAGGAGATGCAAAGTGATAAGAGTTGTCTCACCCTTGTACACAGAACTTTATCATAACTCTTTCTTCTTAATAGAGAACTATCAAATTTATAAGATTCATATAAAGGCAAAAAATCATCTGAATCATTTTCAATAAAATCTAATGTATCAGCCACCCTGGCATTCAAATCACCTGCTAAAATTATCTTCCCTTTTTTCATATACTCTATCATGTCTTTTTCAACAAGCTCTAAAATATCATAATTTATACGTTTACAATATGAAGAGTTTTCTGGTGGATAATATATGAAACAGAGAAATATATGACAGTCAAGTCCAAAAAAATCTTTTTGTAATTGTAACCAAATATAATCATTGGATGGATGTGGTAAAAATTTTATACCTGGACGAATGGTATCTTTCACATAAACAGATAGACCACCAGAATGTTTTCCAGATTTTTTAAACTTTGGTCTTATTAAATGGATTGGATTTGAAAAACCTGGCAATATTAAACAATCATTTAAAGAACAGTGAGTTTCTTGTAAACAAAATATGTCTTCTTTTAAAACACAATTAATAAACTCATTTTCATTAAACTTGTTGACACCTTTACACATATATCCATTTATATTCCAGACAGAGACTCTTAAACCTCTTTTGTTATAAGTTTTAGAATAACACATATATACAAGTTTTCACTATGCAATATTCAGAATAGTACATTATGAAAATCATTACCGATACGATTCCGAAATTCTACACTCCACAATTTTAATTATGTCAACAATTCCACGATTACGAAAAAGTGTTAAAATTATTTAATTAGACCTTGTAGACATATCAGATGAACGGCGGAGGAAAAAAACATATTTATTAAATAAAGACAAAGGTTAAATAGCGGAAAATATTATATATGGTGTGTTAAGTCCTAATTTTGATTGGTTCGTGTAGACAATGTCCCCCCAAAATATTCTGTGTTCATATTCTATTTCTAAAGCATATTTTTGGCTTGTTACTATTTTTAAAGCATATTTAAGGCATGCTACTATTTATAAAGCATATTTAAGGCTTGTTTCTAAAAATAGATCCGGATATGTTACTATTTATCAAGCATATTTAAGGCTTGTTTCTAAAAATAGATCCGGATATACTCTTCCGACTCATTATTCTAAATTTAAATAAATAGAGAAAAATTCATATGTAATATAACAATTAAGGACTTTTTACTCTGTCAATACGTAGTTATATGGACCTCGTAAAAAGTCCATATTTGATAAATATGTGTAAATCCCAAAAGTGTTTTTGCTCCATTACGAGTAATGGGACCTCATTTGTAGCTCCGTCCATAAAAAAGGAGCTACATTTGTATCTAGGAAATTGCAAGTTCTGATTTTAGTCATATTGCCGATAAACTTAATCGTTCACTGTTGTAAGTTTCCAGGCGCGTAGCTAGCCTATAAAGAATGTGGATTCATAATAATCTAGGGGGGTCAGGGGGCATGCCCCCCTGAAAATTTTGAAAATTTTGAAATAAATGGTGCAATTTGGTGCGTTTTGGGGCCTCCGGAGAGCTTTCTTGACCAACGAAAATCCATTTATTTTAGCATAAAAATGGAGATGAATAGCTTTACTTTCGTTTTGTCAAAATAATGTGGATTCATCTGCGTACTCGCGTATAGGCAGCTACGCGCCTGGTTTCGATTGTTTCTCAATTTACTATGCTTTCTGGTAAAATATTACTTATTGGTTTTGTCTAAATTCCAACTTTACTTGAATAAATACCACGAACGCAAGCCGTTGCGATTCTCTGGCAACCAATGATGTGAGCTATGTCCAGCGGATTACACCAATCGACCACATTATCTTTATAAACTTGTAACTGTATCTAGAGACATACATAGTACTTTATAAATACACGTTCCAGCATGTGATGATGAAGTTTCATGACCAATGCAGATTTTTATGAATATAATCCAACTCAGCATTTCAAATACGAAAACTTGTATCATTTCTGTATCCAGTACAGAGATTTGGTATGGTGGGTTAAGGGCCGTTATGACCAAAAATAGTAATTACAACGTTTCTGTGAAAATACAAAAAATTAAAAAATTCTAATCACGTGACGTCACAATTGGATTCTGAAAATAACTGATTTAGAAACTACTTTTAGGTCTGTTTTATTTTCTTTGAATTTTATTTAACGCCACTGTCAGCAATATCATGGCGTCCAGTTGTTACTGGAGGAGGAAGCCGGATTACCCGGTGAAAAGACCCGACCTTCGGTAAGAAAACTGGCAATCCTTGTCAGTTAAGATTGGAGTCGATCGCACCCTGCCCGCAGTGATATTCGAAACCGTTATTTCATTGTTGACAGACCATGTGATCAATAGTAGAAGATCAACTAGGCTAACGAGGCCCCCAAATACATTTAAGAAATTCATGTAGAAATTTTATCGGCAGGCCCCGGGTCATCGTGTATAAATAATCTTAACCGGAAGTTTTGGTTTGTTTTGCTTTTGAAGTGGAGGAAAAAAAAGCTTTAAAAATACCTCCACGTGTTAATATTAATATGTGTTAATATGGGAATGGGAGAACAATTCATTTGCCTGCTTAAAAATCCACGTGTTAATAGTTTTTGTTGTCCAAAGTTTCATAGGTAGGTGTTTCACAGCTCAGTATCATTGAAAATAATATCTTAAACTATTCTTCTTCGTTATAAAAATATGTAAAACAGTAAGGTGCTGTACGGTATTTTTTTATTGAACCGACCGGATTGGCTTATTGATAAGTAGAATGTTTGTTTCTAGTATCACTTTAATAATAACTATGAATTGCATTGTTTATAGGAATTCAGTTATAACGTTAAAAAATATTTAAACACCGTGAATGTAATGTTTGCAGACTGACATATATCAGAGACCAATCGTGCCATTGTCATGTTAAATTTACGCGTATTAAAATATAAAAGGTTACGCGTACCATTAATCTAGTTTAAACATATTTTATTTGAAATCTTGCATATTGTAAATACATATCACAATACAAATTATAACACAAAAGGATTTGGAAACAAGCTTAAACAGCTTATCCATCTACTAATTAAATATATATCACATAAAGTAAAAGCTCATAACAGTTATTTGCATGCTTGTGATTTCAACATACATTAGTAATAAAAATCACAAGGTATTATATACATGCTATATATAATGTAGAAGAAAAACAGAATTATGACTACATTAATAGTAAAACAAAAACATTAGGGTGTTGGATGAAATGTATGCAACTTTAAAATTATTTTTCTAGAGAAGTGACAAATCGTTTGCTTTTTAAAATAAACTTCTGGACTTTAAAAAAGATTTCTTTATTTTGGATTGTATTTAGTAAATGTGACCCGAAAAGTAAAAGGTGGGAATCAATTGGAATTAAAAATGGGATTGATAATATTAGTTCCTCCCTAATGGTATCATATTTTGTACAATTTAAGAGGAAATGTGAGGAGGTTTCAACTTGTCCGCATGTGTAGTTAGGAGAGTCCACCAGATTTCGTACGTAGAGGTGTTCATTTAGCGAGCTACTCCCCAGTCGCAATCTGGTGTGTAATACCTGTCCCAGTCGGGTTCCTGCGTAATAAAAATCTGGAGGCTTTATCACACGTTTACTTATTCGTAATCTATTGATGCGTTATAAATTTTCGCATAAATTATAGAATTATCGATTCTGAAAATCCAGACCTTGCTAACGAATTTAAATGTTACAAATTAAAGATCATGATGAAATGAATGTAACGGATATTATATACATGAGTTGAATCCAGTTTCGTTTTGTCGGAAACTGCGTTTTCCGATAAGTTCGTTTTGATACCAGTTTTGTAATTGTATATATACTTGTCGTGTTCGATAGTTTTTGGTGTAGAATAAAAAGTTTGAGTTTAAATATTGCAAAAACCAAAATTGTACCTCTCGCCGATAGTAAAATGGTTACATGGTGGAGAATTCCCTTATTCACAAGAAGGATTTGATCGATTTCATGGACAAATTATCATTTGAACGTTATTGTGATTGATTACCGGTCTTTTGTGCGCCATTCGAATTCATGAGTCTATCAAAAGTTGAAAAAAGGATAAAGGACCTATCAAAATGTTTAGACAATGAAAATTTGAAGAAGGTTCCAGTTTCATTAACAGATAGCAAGGGTAGAAATTTAGAAGACGTAACGGACAGTTCATAATATCCCGAAAACAAAATTTATTATTGGTATTCCCCCGGTGACGGAGTTCAGGAACACATTTCTTGGCTAAAGGAAAATTTGGAAAAGAAATTCAAAGAAATTGGGACGCAACATTTAACCCTTTATGTTTGGCTAGGCACATGCGATTTGACGGAAAAATGTGGATGCTACATTAGTGTAAACATATTTTATTCGTGGTACTGAACATAGTTAATACATCGAATACAATGTTAGGATCCGGAAACAAGTCACAGACTTATATTAATCCGTTTCCTATAGATACTTTATTACAGTTACATTAATAATACTCAAAGGATCAATACTATTTACAACATAAGCAAATAAACTTGTATATTTTATAACAGAAGTGATATATAAAATAAATTGTGGATACAGGAAAACACAGGAAAACACTGATGAATTTTTAGTGTAGAGATGAGGTTTTAATCAAATCGCTTTGTACTAAGTATATATTCTTGAACTGTCAAAAATAAATTAACATTTTCTTCGTATGATAGGTCAGGTGAGCCATATAATAGTGTCTGAACAGGTAAATTGTTGACGATGTTGCTAAGATGATGTTGGCGTTGTTGATTGAAAAGTGGGCAGTGTAACAGGTAGTGGATTGTTGTCTTAACTTCTCTACAATGACAAAGCGGCGAATCAACTATATTTTTAACGTACAAGTCCCGTTTCAGGGAGCTACATTCCATTCGTAATCTAGAATGAAGTATTTGTGCTATTCTCTTCCCGACAAAATAATATTGTGGTTTTTGTTGGGCATTCATCTGCGCAGTCTTGAAGGATGAAACTGACACACTTAGCTTTGCATTCAGGTATCAAATTCCAAGATCGTACAGGTGAAGGCACAAAATAGTTTGAATAGAGTGCTGTTCTAGTTCGAACAGGTGGAATGGAGGGGTCAAACGATTTTTCATTTTATAAAAGTAAGTCAGTCTATGAGATTCTCTTCGCTCACCGAGTTCCAACCAACCCGTCTCAATATAAAGTTTTTCAAGGGAGACTAATCTGGTTGCTCCGGTTACTATCCTGGCGGCCTCAACCTGTACTCTTTCCACTTTGTATACAAGATTTTTTACATTAGAATCCCATATTACATCCGCATATTCTAATATAGGACGTATATAGGTTAGATAAATAATTTCCAATGTTTTTCGATCGAGGATAAATTTAAATTTTCGTACAACATTAAGACGTTTATATGCCTTTTCTACTATGAATTCAATATGTTTATTCCATGTGCCATCATTTGAGATATATATTCCAAGATGTTTGTGACTGGATACTTTACTCACCAGTACGTTATTCATATAAAGGTTCGGATGGTCTGGTTTGTGAAGTTTCCTTGTTATTGTCATTGTCTCTGTTTTGTGAGGGTTAAAGCTGACTAACCATTTAGAAGACCATGTATGTATTTTTTCAATATCACTATTCAAAACATTCGATGCCACACTGGGATTATCTACAATTAAGTAGAGACTGGTGTCGTCAGCAAATAATTTGATAGTAGACTGAATATCAGTTACAATATCGTTAATAAAGATGATAAAAAGAAGAGACCCCAGGATAGACCCTTGAGGAACGCCAGCTTTTACAATACCGCAGTCCGATGACGAACTATTTATTACTACCCTTTGTTTCCTTCCTGATAAATAATTTTCAACCCATTTTAATAAAGTGCCTTTGATACCGGATGCCTCTAGTTTACGTAATAATCCCCGATGCCATACTCTATCAAATGCTTTACTGATATCACAAAATACAACCCTTACTTCTTTTCCTTCATCTTATGCTTTTCCAAAGTCGTTCCTGATTTTTAGAAGTTGATTTATAGCAGAATCCCCTGGAGTGAAACCAGACTGATTTGGTGTGATCGTTTGGTTAATACGTAGATAATTGTGGATATGTTTGTAAATACATCTTTCCATGACTTTACCAATTACACTGATAAGTGAAATAGGTCTATAATTTCTATAGTCACTCGGCGAGACTTTCTTGAAAACAGGTGTTACATTGGCATTTTTCCATGTAGTTGGATATATGCCAACTGTTAATGACAAATTAAACAGTTTACACAAAGGATACTTTAGTATAGTAGACTTCAGTTGAGATATTGGAAGCGATCTTTGAGAAAAAAACACTCTTGGAGTCTAGAACAAGTTTCGTACACCTATTTCTAATAGTTCAAAACTTGGTCCAGTCTCCAACAGATTTAGTTCTCTTTGCCTTCTTATGTGCTCGATTTTTCTGTCGAATACTTTTCCTAATCTCAGTGGTTAGCCAAGGAGGATCGTTTTTCCTAATGGTAACGGTACGATTAGGTATATTTTGGTGAGCCTTTTCCAAGATTATGTCAGTAATAGCTGATGCTATGTCGTCGACGTCATTTGAAACAAATAGGGCATTCCATTCGAAGTTTGAAAGTTGATTTCGGTACGATTCATAATTTCCTTTTTTGTATACAAAGATTTTACGTTTGAATGATTTACATGGCTTGGAAGGCTGATCGAGGATACCTACTACGGGTAGATGGTACCGTACTTGATCAAGTAATGGAGGACCAACGTATGAGGTCAAAACACTTCGTGTATTGTTTACTAATATGAGATCAATTAATGAAGAGCTGTGCTCTGTAATATATGTCGGCTCAGAGATAAGTTGATGAAGACTAAGAGTTTTTATCATACCTATTCTGTCGTCAGAGTCACCCCATATTTTATTAACATTGAAGTCCCCAGTCACAATAATGTCCAGATTAAATGCTACATTCAGCTGAGATCTGAGAAAAATGAAACAGTAAGCCACATTTGTAAGGTCTATAGAGATACTCATAAATACGTCAGAAGCTTCCCTACAATTAACATTGTTTTCTTAGAACTTCCATTTTATTCAATTTATTTGTGGAACGTACATCGCCGTATCCCAGCCCTCATATATTTCGAGACAAAGATCGCAAACTACACAAACAGATCACAGAAGTGAATAGATTTGTAAACCAAATTAACACTCTGCATCATCAGAATTCGCCATCGTTTTCACATGATCTAGAAAAGAACCGTAAACGTGCCGGACAGCGGGCCAAATACAGTTTTAACTGTGGATTATATATCGATGGAGTCCACCTTCATCCCAGGTTGGCAAAACTTTGGCTGTTGCGCATAGCGCTTCGTGTTCCAAAAGACTGTGGGCGACTGTAAATTGTGACTTTTTGATGTGTGAGATCTTTCTCACCTGCACATGAAGAACCTGTCCTGTGTTTTTGAATCTTTATAAGGTCTTCCTCATAGTATTTTTTTTTAATAAAATAAATTTTTAGATGTTATAAGTGAGGTCTTCCTCATTTGATTTATTGTATAGATTAATATTTATATAGGTGAGGTCTTCCTCATTACAGTTAGACGGGACATACTTTGAGGTCTTCCTCATGTGTATGTGAGTAAGTACAACTGAGTATTTGACTTTCAAGGCATGTCTTGTTAAGAGTCTGATGTTGAGATTTCTATTTGTCTGATAGCTTTTTAGCCAACAATGAATTTGAAAACTTAAGTATAAATGAAAGCGAATCATCCCTTTCACATGCATCCTCAGAACTTTCATTAGCTAGTTCACAGTCATTAGAATCAGAAAACTGGTTTGTCCAGTCATCTAGATACTCATCACCACCAGTTCTTTCACCTCAGATTGCCCAGTCTACACAAGATAAACGTTTTTCTTTTCCCCCATTTAAGAAAAAGAAGTCCAAGTCCCTCCGATAATGGAGAAATTGGCTGTGTGTAGAAAATTTGGGGGTTACCCACATGAGGACGGCTCCGTTTTCCTGCATGAATTCGATTCATACGCAACCCTCCGCGGTATTCATTCAGACGATAAAGAGCGCAAAATAACGCATTTCATTTGCATCGGACAGGACCTGCCGTCACATGTTTCAATTCTTTACCCAAAGATAAGAAAAAGTCTTGGAAAATCTTTAAAGGTTGTTTAAAATAAATATGTAAATTTAAGTTAGAATAATCCGTAAGTTTTAATGGAGAATGAAGTGTTTGAAAACTTAAAACTCTCCCCTAGTCGGTCACTCGAAGATTATCACTGTCAGCTTACTGAGAAAGCACAGCTTTTAGCTAAAACTGACCATGAAATTTTGTGTTTGTTAAGGGAATCCCCGAAAAACTTGCGTTTTTTGTAAGGGCCTGGAGCAATATATAACACTAGTGCGAGCGCAATTTCCGCTGCTAAAATGGGAGAGGCTTGTGAGTACAGAATCCAAGACGAGCAAACTGTTGCTGCCGTAGCAAGAAGTTCAAGTACACAAAACAAACAAACAATGAGTACAAATGCACAATTCGCAGAACTTCGTGAGCAGGTCGCAAATTTATCTTCAATGGTACACAAAATGTCATTCACAAAAGGTAAAACTCCACGTAGGGGCCAAGATTCTAATGCAGATCGCCAAAATCGAACACCGCAAAATTTTCAACAAAGCCCAGAACAACCTCAGCTTCCACCCAAACCGGAGAGAAACGATAGTTTTACTTGCAAAGGCGCATATCACATCCAGCAAAATTGTCTATGGAACGGACAAGGAGAAAGCAATACAAGTTTTCAATGTCAACTCTGTATTCAGTTTGGTCATACATCCCCTCAGTGCCTTAATTTAAACCCAACGAACCCGAGGGACGCAAGGCACACTCCCTCGGTCGGCCAGTCTTGAGTGCCAGGAAAAGATCTCCATCCCCTAGACGACAACGGAAAAGCTTTCGTGAAAATTTGGTTCAAAATGTTAATCTTGATAGTAATTCCCATGAAACTTCTGTGATGAATGTGAAAATGACAAAATTTCAAAATTTTTGTACATGCCGGTTAAAATTCACAATTTGGAAATTGCAGCTTCAATTGACACCGGGAGCGATTAATGTCATTTCTCAGAAGTTTTATGATTCAATCAATTCAAATAGTAAAAAAGAAATTCAACACTCTTATGAGAGATTTACATTGGCAAACAATCAGCGGCTTGACATAATAGGTACAACACAGATTAAAATTAACTCTTTTCTGTGTTTGAAGGTTTTTCCAAGGGATTCACTGCAATTATCGCATGATATTATGCCAACTAAAATGATTCGAGTGAGATCTTTATCACAATATTTCAATTGTTTTGTGAAATCTTTCTCATAGATAGTTACCCTGCACTAGAAGATCTAAATAAAGTGATGTAGAAGTGAATATGATAATTTCATTGGATTTTTGTGTTTCTTCCATAACAACGAAGTTATCGTTCGTTTTCATGTGAGGTCTTCGTCACGGATCCGTTTACTGAAATAGTATACTTTAAAATTTCCGATTTGGTGATAAATGTACCATAAAGTGAACAAGTACAGAACAATCAATATTAGAAATTTTTTGTTGTTATTTTGTTATTATGTTATTTTTGTTCTGGAATTTGTGTACAGAAAGCTAGGTACAATTCGTTCTTTGACATGTTAAGATTGTCATGCTTTGAAATCCAAACGACTTTGAGGAGATTTTGTTTTCTTTAAAAACATGTAGGAACTTTCAACATTGTAATTGCCTATTGGTAATTGATCGGTATAATCACAGAAAAGAAAAGGCATATTTGCATACATGTATAGTTAAAATGTGTTTTGTGGTATATTGAGTTTCAAATAATATTCAGAAATAAACCCGCGGTTAGCTGTTTTTACTAATATTCATCTGTTACCATGTTACCATTTTTTTTTGGTGAGATAGTGAGTGTGTTAGATTGGTACCACGGTCGATCGTGTGAGAAATAGAGTTTTCCTTCAATCAACTTTAACCTATGAATATGAAGTATTTTCATGTTAGCTATTTTTATAAGAGTTAGGGCTCTACTGAATTTGAACCCGTAAAATTTTTGACACTTTTTATAAGAACATGTAGAACTTTTCACATTTTTTCCAATGAACAATCATATGTTCCGAAACATGTTTTATATAATCTTTAAATTACCTAGTATGCTCACTGATGCGTATAGTTTGATAATATGAGAAACCAAAGTTATCTTGATATTTTGAGAATTTACTGTTATGATTTTGTGAATTGACAGTTAAATTTTGAGTTATAACTTGGAGTAATAATGGAGATTTTAGGACGACGATTCAATTTTTTTTATACCCTATTTGTTTGTATTTAATTCTAATTTTCTTGTATTTTTTTAAAAACTGAATTCAACTTTTTGAAAAATCCCAATTTTTCTTTTGGCGGGGGATATTATATACATGAGTTGAATCAAGTTTCGTTTTGTCAGAAACTACGTTTTCCGATAAGTTCGTTTTGATACCAGTTTTGTAATTTGTATATATACTTGTCGTCTGTTCGATAGTGTTTGGCGTAAAAAAAAGTTTAAATATTGCAAAAAAAAATGTACCTCTCGCCGATAAGTAAAATGGTTACACTGATAAAAATTTGAAGAATTAAGATTAAGATTAAGATCTAGTTTTAAATGAGTATATCAATAATCATTTAATTTGTTTGTGTTATTATAAACAGATATATCATGTCTAGGAGGTGTATTTCAGAAAAATACCAGTCGAGAGATAAATTCTCGAGACTGGTATTTTTCACAAATACCCCTCCCAGGTATGATTTATCTGTTTAATTACACTGAATATTATAATTTCAAAGAGCTGTGATACTAGACCACTTGCGTGCTGCTTATTGACTCTATCGGAACTTTTCCGATTTTCAAAATCGATTACTCGTGTTACGTTTCATATGAGGTGAAAGTCAGGAAATGTGCGAAAAAAAACCACTGTCTATTGACCAATCAAAAACCAGCATTTTTAGATTAGGTGTAATTATATGTTTAATACTTAATCATGGAATAATACAGGTATACCAAAAATATAGACACTGGGGATAATTTTACCTGTTATAAAAAATAAAGAAAATCTATTAAATCCTAATTCGAATGGTGGTATCACACTCGTCTCGTATGTTGGCGATTAACAGCAGATTATTTAATATTCTGTTGTACTATGGATTTAAATGACATGGGTTTGAGTTATATATGGACTGTCCAATTAAATTATTAACATTTGTTTCATATCATTGGTGTAACAAACCATTCCATTAGATAATTTGAAGACTATATTATAGGCTACAGTTAATGCGTTTAATAATAAAAGATTCAGTCGGACTGTATTAATAAACGGGCTATATCAAATCTTTCGTTACCGCCTGGAGTTTGATACACAAAAACCAAAAACACAAAAACAGGAGGGGGGTAACACGAACCCAATAAAAACCATGGGTGCACTCAGGTGCTCCGGACGAGTAAGCAGTGCCCGCCGCTACTTAGACACCATTCGTATTACTCATAGTCATGTCTAGATAAAAGTCAAATCCAGGAATAGGAAACACTACCTATTACTCAGCGAAAATGTCCGATGATATTTGAGAGATTGATTTCCCATAACGACTAATTAAGTCATGGCAACGAACGTAGAACTGGAGAGATAACATCAACCTTGGTACGACAAACCCTTGTTTGAGTAGTTTAGTAGTCAACAGCAGTGATCGGTCTAGAAAATCGGAATACCGATTGTCGGATCTAGAATTAGGTATAAGTTATGAAATGTACACACCATACGGTGGAGCTGCTGGAATGTTGTTATCGATGAACGGGAAGTTGAAGTCGTCACGTTTGTTGTAGAGTTTAGTTTGTAGATTTCCTGAGTCTATTTATAGAAGTAGGTCCAAGTAAGTGGCTGACCTTAATGCATTGGCGGTGTCTTTAATTTAATCTCGCTAGGGTAAACTGAATGCCAATAGGCACCAAATTTAGCATTGCTGAGGGACAAACTGACTTTTCTTTCTTCTTCAGCAGGCCTTCTAGGAACCCATCCTCATAAGATTACAAAAACAGGTCGGCTAGGAGAGGAGCACAATTAGTACCCATGTGAATACCAACAGTCTGTTGAAAAGCATGCCTCCCAAACATAACGAATATGTTGTCTATCAGAAAATCTAACATATGACAGATTTGTTCTTCTTTAGATTTAGAGTCATTGATGACGCACTAAGTTCTGACACGGCTAATTACCAGGTATTTATATAGTTTTTCCGTTTTTTCTTGAAAAAGCAGCGTTGAAAGCTGCATATGAGGGATGGCCGTATAGTGTCGAAAAATCAAATGTTTTTATGCTGTTAGAATTGGGAAAGAGATTCCGACCTCAAGATGTCTGGTCTTTTGAATTTTTTAATATCCCCATTTCATTTTTTCAACTCCTATAGTAGAAAGTTGAACTGTATTTTTGAAGTCCCGTTTTTACTGTTGTTTAAAAAGTGGTCAGGAGTTGCTATAGTGTATTGGTTGTACACTTAGACGATCCTGCTATGAAATGCTGTTTGTATGGAATTTGTGAAGTTTTGGTATTCAACACAAGAAGGTGAGATCACAATATTCAACTTTGATTTTGAGACCAAATGACCTATTTGTGATTTTTAGACATCTGCTCTTTTGAAAGCGCAGTGAATGTGTAAGTAGGATTGCCAAGTGAACTGTATATGCCTAAGTCCTTAATTAAACATTCTATATAATGTTTTTTTGCAGATAATAAATAATGTTGTTACGGGCCTTCTTTACAATTTCGTTTCACAAAAGATACAAAATGAAATAAAATAATTTCTCCAATGTTTGCGTTATATTTAAACCGCTTGACCGGTGTAGAAATAAGTTTTCGTTGATTGGTTTAAAATAATAACGTTATAATGAGAACTAATGACGTCATAAACAAAACAACTTCGATTTACTGCTCGTATTCAAGCCATGAACGTAAAAATGGGATTAAGAGAATATGTACTTCACATCGATAATTTACTAATTTTTAAAATTAGAGAACATAATCTTACATTAGTACTCTTGGATAATAGGGTTTCTCCAATCTCGATTGTTGAATTATGGATATTTAAAATTCCATAATTTAATTAACTATCATTGCTCGGACTTAAATTTCCATAATTTAACTATCTCAATTGGAGAAATCCGATAATCCACTGGTACCAATATAAGAACCTATATATAATACATTTGAAATATTAAAATAAAATATTGTGAACTAAGGATTTCATTAAAACAGTTAACACATGCAAACTGTTTCCCTGCCAAAGTGGCGGATAAGTAGATCTTTTTGTCGGGAGGGAGGGGGTTGTCAAGTTATAATAAGAAAATACCGCGGATTATAATGGTTGAGTGTTTGGATGATACCACGTTCCTTGCACTATAAAGACGACTTCTGTACATTTCTGAAAATAGGTATTCTCATTGTAGCCGTTAACAAGCTCAATTCTGAGTCCCGACAGAATACTCCATATTTCTCCAGCAGCAGTCAAAATATTGTCCCGGCTCTCTGTCCCCTGATAATTGATCGTTAACCTGTTATCGCACTGAATATAGCTAAAATATTGCATTAAGCTTATATCCAAATAATCGGTCTACTTGAAACTAAACGATTTTTTCGTCATTTAGAAAATTATTTTATCTTATTCCTCGCTGGCCGTAAAAATTATACTTCAGAAACAAGGACACTCATTTCTTTTTTTGCCTTAGCTATATTTAACATATACCAGAGATTATTTAATTGTTAATGTTAAACATTTTTATACATCTGCGTGATTGAAATAACACACAGTCATGTTAAAATAAAAAATTTCCGAAAACTAAATTTAAACGTAATCTAATTAAAATTAAATCTTCAATTTGCTCCCCTTTTTTGCTATGGTCGAGCCTATAACAAAAAAATGGGAGCAAGTTAAAGATTTAATATTTAAACGTTGATCATACGGGACCCCTGCGGGTCAGCAATTGTAATTCTTAATGAGTGAGGCGTACGGAAGTAGGCAGGGCATTCGTACGTGCGAATCATAATTTATCTGTATTCGGCTTTAATGGAAATAAAGAATCTCATTAATTGAAATCAGTCGTTAAATTAGTCTTGACACTGCTAAGGTATGCTAAGATTAGGCATAGTCGGTAAATCAAATAATTCAGTTTCTGGTCTTTAAAATGTGCTCCAGACTCTTGCATCGGTACCATAAATCCGGTACAACAGTTCATCATCAACGTTCTGGTCGTTCACAGTGGCAACGATCGCTACTTAAGGGTACGTTATTAAAGTAAGCAGACAGTGAAAGCAACAAAACATTATCAGTACGGACAGTCTGTAAAAACGTATGACGATGACACGCTGCAATGATCCGATGGGGCAACAGAGTGAGGAGCTGGGACCTACAACAAATACCCGAATAAGGTTCGGAAAAGAATAAAGGTTCATGCAGGAGAGAACGGTGGCCTTACACGTATCTATAGACAACTTCAGTAATAGGCAGCTATCTGTTGTATATTCTCTGCAATCACATGGCCGCTAGGTACATAAATAAGATTCTGACAACACACATGCTTCTTACACATGCACACAACTAATCTCTGTATAGGGAAGTTTTTCATTATGACAACCCTCAACTGCGCATAACCTCTACTATTGACTGTTTATAACAAATGTAACCGCACACCAACGTCAGCATAAATCACCCGTTGTTCATCAGCGCAGAAAACTCTGCAAGAACTGCAGTAAGATCTGGTAAATAAAGAGGAAAATTTTTTTTATATACTACATTCGTTAAGTGACCGAGTCAATGCCGAGACAGGACCGCGCAATGTAGCAGACTAATGGTGGGAACGACCTATATTGACTCTAGGGGACATATTGTGAATGCTGTTGATAAAGTTTGACTCGGTATTGGTCATTATAGTCTATACAAAAAGTTGGCCAAGTTTCACTGTAATGTTATGCGTCATCTGTATTTAAAATAATGCTGAAAATTTAAAGTGAAATATATTTTTGTCAAAGGTTGCGTTTCTGTTTTAAAATATATGTATACATATATAAGAGACTTATAGATGCATGTAATGCATTATACTATAATATATTGTATAATGTTCGATACAAAAATCGAGCTTTTAGAATTTTAATTGAAACAGTGACAAATCGTCTATAAGTGAGGGTCACAATCATTATTTACAAAGTAAAAGTATAAGGTTGGACATATGTTGGTTAAAAATCAATTATATCAAAGGATTATTGATAAAATAAACGATCAATTAAAATTTTACGTGAGTAAAATTTTCACGTAAAATTTTTTGGTAACTGAGAGACATACTTTTGCAGAACTTCCTGGGTCGACAACCTGAACACGTTTAGTTTTTCTTTGCTGGATAGACATTTTTGTGTTAAACCGAGAGATTGGTAACAAGGTAACAAACAATACATCAAAAGGGATGAACCAACGGCAATACAATTTGAACTGCTACTAGAAAAGTATTGGTCTAATCAGTATGGACGGGGAATTTAGTATTTTAGCTAATAACATGAGCATTTCTAAATCGACCGAAAGGTCTTTAAAAGTTATTATAGGAGCATGGTAATCGCCAAACAGGTCATTGTCAGACTTTCCGTATTTTTTTCCTGACAACTCCGATGAAAGGGCCTCTGCTACCCGCCACCAATGACGCCCCTGAGCAACGCAGTGAGTCGAGCACTAGAAACACATCGAGTATGGTCTCAGTTTAACGGAGAGACGAAGTAATAGATTTGCAATTTAAATGATTGCCAAAATATACCATGACACATTTAATATCACGGTGAAATAAATATTTAATATTTGAGTATGTCTCAATATGAAATACTACTCCATTGTAAACTGTTAAACATCTGAGATTTTCATAAGAATAAATTTAAATACAATTCACAGCAATAAATGGAAAAAATCAACGTTTTACCATTCAATCTCAAAAGAAAGATATCATATCTGCAAATAATAAATGCTCGTGCACAAATGGTTTTCTTGATTTAATGATTGAACGAATGTTTCTTAACGTCCATCGAGCCTTTCAGCAATATTAGGAAGACAAAAACGAGTTTACAAACGGGAAAGATGCAATATCCGCCACCTGGGGGTATGGGGCATTATGTTTGAGGGAAGAATTCAGCCTACAGTAAACCTACATTTAAGGGGTCTTTATCGTACATGGAGAGTGGCACCTACCAGAAACGTTATGTTGCAATACATCGCACATTGCTACCGAGAAGTGCAGACGACAAATCAAGTTTAGAGCCGCAAATAAGGCAAACGGGGGTAAGGAAAATGCCTGAAAATATCATGTGATAAAAGAAGTGTACTTGATTTTTTATTTAAAGTTGTTCCACATACATAAACCGTGGCATGTTTTGGTTTTGGCTCCAAATATAAACACGGAAGTAGTAATGCACGTGACAAGCAGAACTAAAAATAAACGCTATTATAATGATATTATTGTTATATTATGCTTTCTCTGCATTAATTTATGCAGCCTATCTCTTATTCTTATTTCTTTTCTTATTTTAGAACCAAGGTTTATCATTTGGTCTAATTGTTACAATTTTTGTGGGAATACATTTTCTTGCTAGGGACAAGAATTTGTTAGTAACGTTTTCAGTCATTTTATTGATGTTCCTTCCTCTGCTAAGAAATTTTCACAGTCGAAGTTGGATATTTCAGTATTAGGTTGGTTAAAATCGCCATGCTAATAAAGCCATACCTCTTGTTAATAGGTCTTCTCTAAGCTAACGGGAGCTTTATTGTTACATCTGTTGCATCTGGATCACTTACAGTTCGATCGATTTTCAGAACTAACGAAAATGCTTATTTCTACGAAAGCCCAGAAGGCTCATTCGATATTCGAAATTCGAGATTCGAGATGAGATTCGAAATTCGAATTTCGAGATACGAAATTCTAAATTCAATATAGTTATATTCAAGATTCGAAACTCGAGATTCGAGATTCGAAATTCGAATTTCGAGATTTGAAATTCTAAATTCAATATAGTTATAACCAATCAGATTGCGTGTGACATAATCGTCTAAATGTACCAATCAGAATAGTTCTTATATAAACGTAGCCACGTGCTTTTATTTTTATTTGGGGTTTTAACCGTCCACATATTTGTCAAAGAATGACTGTGTTCAAAAAAAATTATTTGTTATTTATCAAATTAATTCAGTTCACAATTACATCTTGATTTTACAAATCAAGAAACAAGTATGTACCTGCATGTAGAACGGAATTCAACAAAACTTGGTGTGCACACCATATGTAGTTGTGCATGTTACCAGGCAATTTTGATCTTCAAATTTTCGTGGGAGTTATGGTCCTATGAACTTAAAATTTGCTGAAAATACTCATGTATCATCTTGTCAGTTTGTTTGTTTGATGGTGTTTAACGCCACTTTCAGCAATTTTTCAGCTTTATCATGGCGTCCAGTTTTTATTGGGGGAGAAAGCCGGAGTACCAGGAAAAAACCTCATCTTGTCAGAGCTACTTTAAAACTACTATATGGAGTTTTACAAAACTTGGTATATAGTAGGTACAACATATTTATTTGTTCATATTACCAGGGCATTTTGGTCCTCAAATTTTGTGTGGGGTGGATCCAGACGAGGCCCTCCCTTTTGACGGAAAACTTTGGTTGGATATATAGGAAATCTTTGAAGCATGACCAAAGTGCCCCACCCCCCTTTTGGCCAGTCAGTGCCCCCCCCCTTTTTCGAAAGTTGAAACTATATAAAGATTGGAGTGCAACTACAGTGACATGCCGGTGACTCGGCCACTTATTCAGAGATAACGGAAACCGAATATATTCACGAAACAATTAATTTGATTGAAATCCATAAAATGTTCAACTATGTTATATAATACTTATTCGAGAAGTAGTATTTACAACTCAAGGAGTAACCAACAATCTAAATATTATTTTCAACAATGAAAGCGTAAAAATGGTTGAAAACCACAAACATCTTGGTGTCACTTTTTCCTCAAACTTTAAATAGACTATTCATATACAGAACATAATTAAAAGCGCATCTGCTAGATTATGTTAGGTAAGAAAATTTTAATTAAGTCTAAGTAGATCAAACCTTGATAAAAATTAGTTTACTTATATTCTCCCCATCTTAGAATATTCTTGTGAAATTTAGAATGGTTGTTCTGTTCAAGATAAAAATAAACTAGGACAAGTTCATAACCAAGCTGCAAGAATAATAACTGGTCTTCTATAATTTGCGAGTATTTAATCGTTATATTTTAAAACGGAATAGGAAACGCTTCAATCTATGAAAGAAAGAATGAAATTGAATTTGTTTCACAAAATAAAATGAAATAACTGTCCTTCATACTTGAGTGATTATTTCTCCCCCTTTTATAGGGAAAATGTCAGGATTTTAAGAACTCAGAATCAATTTCAATTACCTAGACAGAGATTACAGCTATATTCTAACTCTTTTTCTCCCTTCAACAATTCAAAGGTGGAATCAATTAAACGAATCTTTACGAAACACACAATCATACCAACTATTCAAAAGACTTTTTTCATTGAAAGAAAAAGATCTTGTGAAGACTCCAAAATTTTATCTAGCTAAATATATTACATAGTGACTGACACATAGATAAAACAACATAAATGCAGACCTCTTTCGGATAAACTTTACTGATTATTCCAGTTGTAGCTGCGGTCATGTACTTGAGGTTTCGATTCACTTTTTTTATTGAATGTCCTTTGTACCCCGCGACAAATTATTAAGAACAATTAATTTTGTGGATATTATAGACATTGAAATTTTACTTTTTGGAAGCGAGACTTTGAACTATGATAAAAATGTAAAGCTTTTCCTAGCAGTGCAGCAATTTATTAAACAAACCAAACGATTTGCTTAATTGATGATAATTTTAATTTTAACTTTATTGTAGATTCGTTTCTGCTCTTCTCTCTATCCGCTTTATTTGTATCGACTCTCCTTATTTACTTGTTTCAATTTTAGTTTTTAAACATGACCCCCTACTCTTTTTTTCTTCAAAATTTTTTTTTTGGAATTTTATTTTTGCTATTATATATTGTCCGAATATTGCATGATATTTATTTTCATGTTAAATTTATTATATGTACATGTATGTAGTAAACTATTTGCTGATGTATGAATGTATATGTAACATTCATTGTGTTTTATGAAGAGGATAATATAAGTTGAGAACTTGTATCCAATCCAGTGTTATAACTTTATGACAATAAATATGTTTAAATTAAATTAAATGACCAACATAATTTACATAATAAAGAACAAGCTTAACATCTGCGCTTAAATAAAGATCAAGACCAATGGTAGTTAAATATCAAAGAGTCTAACAGGTATTTGAAAACTATGTTTAATAAAGCTGGTTCAAACACTTCTTTCTTGAAAATAATTGCGTCAACCTACAAGCAAAAAACAACTAACATTTATAATCAACTCAGAGATATACTTTATTATATGATTAACACCGTTTACTAACAAACACGTAATAGTCCTAAAGACTTATATTATACATTTGTGAGGGAATTTATCTTGATAACTTCGTATATGTGTATAGGTTTGTGTATATTGTCCGGACCTTTACTTTGCCCTGTCGGCTGGTTCCATGCAATTTTCTGGCCTTTTTCGCCATTATAAACAAGACTCCATAATAAAGCTGATTAAATACTAATATTGGCTTTAAACCTATTCAAAACAACTGATCAAATCTTGGCAATACTCGCACATTGATAAATATCCGGATATACTGTTTGATTTTTCTTTTTGTTCATATGACGTCCTTCTTACCTTATGACTACATCTCGGCGTGACTATCTTAATATTACTCTGTTGCAATTGAAAACACTAACACCCACACTAAAACTATGAAATTGTTGGACTATCGGGATCCACAATAAAGATGTGGGAGATATATAATATATGCCCTTCGTTATATACCCACGCATCAAAATTCTTGTTGACGATGTATTTATTATTTTAAATACATACTTATTGTATTACTTGTTGATCAACTCTATGTTGTGGAGGTTTTCCACCAAGGATCATGTAGGCAAAAAAGCAAACCTGTAAAATTATATATTTTTATATTTTGTATCACTATTGTACACTTGATCAACGCGTGGGTATTATGAAGTTTTTATTAGAACAGTCTAATTAAAATTAAATCTTTGCTGCTTACAACGCAGCGACCAATAACAAAAAAGGGGGGGGGGAGCAAGTGAAAGATTGATTGAATTTTAATTAGATTGCTATTAGAAGTTCACATTTTTTAACAGTTAAAAAATTCGCGGGGGTGGGGGGTTGAAATTTGTTTGCAAGTATTTTAGAAACATAAACATTTGCTAACTAGGAACAAAACGATTCATTATAATTGTTATTTTTTTCTTTATGTAGAATCAAATGTAAATGAAATATAAAAATGTAAGATTTAAAGTAAGCGGGCATGGCGAAAATATGAAGATATTAACTTAAGATAAGGAAAATTAAATTAAAGTAAAATTTGTTTTCTAACGAATTTAATTTAATTTTAATCAATCAGTTTTGTTTGTGCCAGACCAGACCTGATGGTGATGTCAGAAATTTTATGGCAGTCACCATGAAATAGTTGTTCGTTTTGAAAAATCCTTTTTAAGGTCTTTTCCAGGTCCAATCGGAAGACCTTCATGCTTTGATTGTTCTCTTTTTTCCCGCAAACTTTTATAACCAAACAGTTTAAAAACAAGAAGAAACACGTGTTGTTGACATATCACGCGTAAAAGTTTCATACTGATAGAGGAATATTATAATTGTTTGTAGATTGTAATTTAATAATTACAATGTTTATCGATATTACTAGAACACAAATATTGATAATTTTTTTAAATTTTTATTTGTATACAAAAAAGTATGAATAAAACGAACAATAAATTTGGTAACAAGTTATTGGAGTTGTGTGGAAGTATTGTTATGTTTATTTGTAAATGATAAAGATACAGTGTATTGGCGAATGCAGAAGTACGAAATATTATGCGATATATGATGTAATATATATATAGTCATAATAAAAACGACTAGAAAACTTTTCATATTGGTTGAGAAATAGAAAACACAATTTGAATATTTAAGAATCAATTATTATAACATTGTAGATTCAAGAACCACGATTTTTTCTTCGATATTACTAGCACTAAAAGTGTTAATAACAACAATCAAAGACACACGAACAAGAATTTGGTAACGTGATATTAGCGTTGTGTGGAATTATGTATATTTGTAAAGGATAAAGGCATAAACGCATGCACAAGTAAAAATATAATGGGGTAGATGATGTTATATATATTCTTAATGAACACACTTTCTGTACTAGAAAATTGTTCGTCAGATATTCAAGTACTGTTGTCGGTTGCTTTCGTGTACAAAAAGAGGCTACCTGAATATTATACCAAATAGTACTACTTTTCATTCAAGCGAGAAAAGGAAACAAAAGCAAAGGCAGAATAAGAATTTTACAATATATTGCAATAGTAGAATTACGGTGCATTTTGACACGAATCTAAGTGATCACTTGAAAAACTAATGAAATATACTTATTTTCATATCTACTACAAAACGATTCAAGAGAATAATTGAAAAGAAGCAAGAAAACAAGTTATAAGTGCAGAGCGTTAATTGTGCGAACACCGTACCTACTTACAAATATAAAAGTTAATGTTAATAAATATTTTAAAACATTAAAAAGAATTTGAATGCACGTTTCCAACGTCATTATTTCATACGTTATATTTTAAAAATGTCAGCCACATCCAAACGAAACGGAACTTTGACCGGAATACTAAGATTGTGAGAATCGATAAAGTCAACTTCCGGCCAGGTTTGTTGTCTGTTTCTGAACTTGCGAACATTTTTTAGAACTTTGGGGTTTAATGACATTCGAAACGTAAAGGTAGTGTTGTTACGAGGAAAACTCAATTTGGAACTACTTAGAAAACCATGTAGATACGGTTCAAGTAATATTTTGTTTCAGTTTGAAAGTTGGCGGGTAAAGACTCTGTTTCCTTCTACCACACTATAAAAAATGCGCCAAGGTATCATTCAATTGCACATGTAAAGTCGATTTGTACAGGTTCTTTGCTTGTAAGGTTACGTTTACATATATTTTATAGAAAAATTGTATTGTGGAAATCAAAATTAATGTATGTGTTGGAAATTTGAACTTGGATGGTTTGTCTTTATCCAAATTTAAATAATTAACTAAGAAAACACTCACTGACTTTTTTCTTTGAAATTTGAATTCGGTAGAGCATGAATTTTCTGTAATTTATATGTTTAATTGTCTTCCTTTGCAATATTGCCAATTATGCTTTATTGTAGCAAATATCTGTGATTACATTTATTTTCAATTTATTTCTGTATGTAAGTTTGAAATTCAATTATGCCATCAAATATTAATAACACGAAATCTTATGCAAAAGATGCACCTTAAATTATAACAACGTTTCAGGTGTAAATTTATTATTTAAATTATCAGCGAACACCAAAGTCTTTTCGGTTTGGTTGATATTTAATTGGATTTGTATCTTCCAAGCCAGTGAGCTTTTTTTTCTTTTATTTATTATGTCCTATGTATAAATAGTATTTTTGTACCAACTTGTCATGCATTTATAACAGAAGTGAATCTAGAATAAGAAAAATCGTTTTGATTCTGTTGAAAGACTATTTTTACATGTTTTGCGGAGCTAAGTAAAACATTAAAGAATGCACACATTCCTAGCCAAACCTAGACTTACGCAGAAAAGTAAAAATAAAACAATTATTAATGGCAGAGCTATTATAAATAGCACTTTCTTCCAACAGGGCCAATCTTGACAGCAAGATCTGAAACAAAATCAAAACATTACAGTCTTCATTCTATCAAATTTTACATTATGGAAATTAAATTTCTAAAGAAGTTGTTTAAAGCAAGTTGTTGATACCAAACTCAGATAACGCTGATGTTAAAATGAAATGTGCACATATTTATACGAAAAGCCAGAATCTTCCAAGTCAAATTGATTGTAAGACAAAACAAATCGAGATTATTAGCGAAACAATGCGTCCAACGAATTTTTTTATTCTTTAAAGCAAATTAGGAAACGCAAATAAATAGTTGTTCCTTAGTTTTATTGTATGTCTCTGTTTGTTACTCAAACGCTTCGTCCATACGGACTGCACAAGCTTACCCAGAGTCTGGTTTAACTTCGTACATTACGGTGTCTGTCGGGTTAGCTCCCATGTTAATCACCGTCGCTTCAGGTATTGGCTGTGAATGAACTTTACTTTCCATTTGCTGCTGTACAGAATTGTGATCTGAAAAAAAATCATTGAAAGATATCACCTTACTTTTCTGCAAACCGCAGTTACAGAGTTTGAGAGTAATAGGTTTCTTACTGACCGTAAAAAGTTTTTTTTTTTTAAACCTGTTGAATTTTGACTGTATGATTGCAAGACAACAAGATCAACACATCATTGATGAAAGCGAAACAGAACGCAAATGCAGCTGATGAATTTAGTGGTAATTTTCTACTAAATATAAATATATTATTTCGGTTTTAATAAAATGACGTTGTTTATTTTCCCGTTGTTTCAGATGTGATAACTAAATGTCCTTTTTGATAATGGACCTGTTATTACCCATTGCCTTATAGCATTAGGGCTAAAGTCAATAGGGGGCCTCGGTGGCCGAGTGGTCAAGGTAGTTCGTCTACTGATGATCACGTGGTCTGTCCACACTTAGGTTGCGGGTTCGAATCTCACTGCAGGCAGTGTGTACTCGACTCTACTCTTAATTGAAAAGGATTGCCAGTTTTCCCACCGAAGGTCGGGGGTTCTCTCCGGGTACTCCGGCTTCCTCCCCCAATAAAAACTGGACGCCATGAAATAGCTGAAAAATAGCTAAAATTGGCGTTAAACATCATTAAACCCCCCCCCCAAAAAACAAAAAACAAAACAAAAACAAACTATAAAGTCAATGGGTAATACATAACAGGCTTAGATTGGAAAAGGTCATGTATTAATCTATAATTAATGCATGTCCTGTTCCATATTTCTTACAGGATCACTATCCCTCCAATCAATCCAAACCATATTTCACTTATAATGCATATTTAGGCTGCTTTTTACTGTGCTCATTCGTTTAAAAAGGACTCTCAAAGACAGCTGGAGATAACTTTCAAGTAAAGATAGCATGTTGACGACTTCCAACCAGGAAGTCATCGCATGTTAAAATATAAGATAACAAATTTGTAATTTATTCAGATTCGTTTGCAAATGTATGCTTTCTAATTACATACCAATAAAATCTATGTCGAATTATTCATTTCATGTAGTCAACGAGCAGGTATTTATAGATTGGGTTATTGATTTACTATTTATCACGCTATGGTATCACTTACTTTTCTCAACCTTTTAGATTTGACTTGTTTTAAAGTCGCATGTGTTACAGATTGTATATATATATATATATATATGATATTAAAATAAACAGTATAACAACATTAACGATTTTTCCTATTTTGTAGTCAGTAATACGAATTGACGGAGATTTTCTAATATTGATAACCGTTAATCTGCGTTAATTCTATTTTAACTAAATTTTAACTATAGTCGATGGCAGTCAACTGAAATATTCCAAATGTGTATCAGAATGCAAAAATCTTTATTTAATCATCAAATATAAGGCTACAAGATATCCTTTGCAGTAGTTCACTCCGTTACTGGAATATATATTATGATATTATTACGGGATGATTTTTGTATTGGCCCAGTTATTGGTCCAAGGCTTGCTGTATTGGCCTGAGGCACAGCCGAAGCATAATAAAGCTGGCCAAGGACCAATAACTAGGGCAATACAGAAATCATCACGTAATGATATCTTTATTAATTAACTAGTCCAAATCAGGTCCATTCAGGCAAATACCGATATTGGACTAATTAATTCCGTATCGGACTAGTTCTTCAAAATATATCATATCGGCAGTTTTACTGTTATTTACCTGAATATTATATTAGTTAATATAATAATACACAATAATTATAAAACTATCACTTATATATTTTACTATCATCATTTTTTTGGTTTTATATCACAACAACTTTAAATCGCATATTCAAAATATGCAATTAAAAATAAAGTATGCAATTACAAATAAAGATGAATGCTTCAAATTTGGGATCACAAGTTGTGGAGTATGTGTTAAGTATACCTACTATATTAGTCCGAATACAATTGTTTTTCTGTCTGTAAACTACTGCGGAAGATTGATAAATTTTATACGTATTATGACACAGGTATTACAAAACGTTGGTTAAAATAGCAGACAAAATTGCTATAATTCCTTTTAAGACTTGTGAATATTATGTAAGTTTTTAATTAACATGCTTACCTTAAACAAACACAGAGTTCATCTCTCTCTTTAAATATATAACTATGATAAGATCTATCCGTTCTGTTACAAAAAATATTGATAAAAGCGACAGGCTAGAATTTCTTCCGTGTCAAACATCATTGGTAGAATTCGATAAGGTACAAATTACTGAATGATTGCTTATAAAGTCCAGCGAACCGTATTGGTTACACAACAGTTATATAAGATACTTATACATGTGAATTTGGTCATAAATTGCTTGCTACTAGTAAACTGACTGTATCTGTCTGATATATACATAGATTGGGAAACAAAAAAGTTGTCGATTTTAACAAAACATGCAGTGATAATTGTTTCGTTAGAAACTTAAAAAAGGGGAGTGCAATTAATTTTCAACATTATAGTGCATGCCACAAGAAAGAAAATACGTCAAAAAACATAAATAGGGAATAAAAGTTTACAATATAAAAATCCCATAATTTTATATTGTTGTTAAGGGAACAGAATCAGAAAAACGTCTTTGGATTAAATAAGACAAAAAAATCTTTGGTTTCGGACAAGAAATTTATTTAAGTTCTTTCCATAAACAATAATATGATGTTAAGTTTATCAATTGAATAAAAAAGAGGGGAAATATTACTTTTGGACCTTGTAAAAATTTGTTGATATTTTACAGAAAATGAAAACAGGAATATCAACAAATTTATAGGCGAAGCAGATATAAACAAGATATAACTATAACTTGTTTTAAAAATATTAGAGATACTGTGATTAACTCATATGGGAATTATCTTACAAAAATGATTCAGATTTTTTTTACCAAATTGGACTACTTCCTCCAAATGTGACATCATGTATTATGAGTTAAAATTAGCAAACTACTTAAATGAAAAATTAATATATAAATTAACACACTTGTAGAATTTGAAAGTAAAGACTTAAAGCCACATTTTTCGTAGATATATTAGAAAAAAAAATGTATAAAGAACATGAATTCAAAATATAAATGTTGTTTAATCTAAGATGAAGATACTTAAAATTGATTGGATGTTTGCTTTACGTTCATCGGGCACTAAATCAGCTATAGTTAAAACGATAACAAGTTAACAAACAATACATCAACGGAAAAAGGGGTGGGATGTGACATAGGGAACAAATTGTCGACCACCACTGGAAAAGTATGGAATATTGGGTAAGGGCTGAGAAATTAGCCTTTTGTAGCGGCTACAGTGAGCCTACGCGACAAAACTGTGTTATTCATCGGCTATGTCTAGATTAGGCATACCATAGCAGGGTCGCATACATTTAGCGACTAAATTCAAGTAACCGATACCTCCCTCAATATAGATTTAGACCGATATAATACATGATATGAACCATGGGTGCACTCAGGTGCTCCGGACGAGTAAGCAGTACCTGCCCCTAATTAGACACCCGTCGAATTACTCATTGTCATGTCTAGGGAAAAGTCAAATCCAGTAATAGGAAACACTACTATGACAGCGAATATGTCAGATCGTTTTTGAGACACTGATTTCCCATTACAATCAATTAAGTCGTGGTGACGTCCACAGAACGTCTGGAGAGATAACATCAACTTAAATACAGTTGTGAAATGTACACAGCATACGCTTGGGCTGCTTTAATGTTGCTGTCGATGAACGGGAGGTTTACAATTGGAGGTTGAAGTCATCACGTTTGTCGTAGAGTCTAGTTTGTAGTTTTCCTGAGTCTATTTCTAGAAGTAGGTCTAAGTAAGAGGCTGACTACAGTGTATTGGAGGTGTCTTTAATTTCAAGCTTGCTAGGGTAAAGTGAATGTAAATAGTCACCAAATTTAGCATTGTTGAAGGACAAAATATCATCAATATAGCTGAAATGATAAAAACGATTACAAAATATGATTTGAATAATAAACATACATCTCCTTATAGGTATTGTACGTTTGGAGGTTTTAAATCATTTATTTTTAAAATGTAACGATTAATTTTAATATCACGTAATCAAATGTTTGAGTAGTTGAGAAACATTTGATTGCAGAACATTAATGTGAAAGTATAAAAGCAATGTAAATACTTGAAAATTATTTTAAAATGTAATCTGATCGAGCGATGACTTCCTAGTTCAAGTTGGCATGCGTAAACATGTATTAGTTGCTTTCTATAACTATGAAACGTTGGCATTTTGATTTAAACCGATCAATAACCGTTAACACATTAACAAACAAATCAATATGGCAAATGTTTGGACTTCCGGGAACAGCATTTTTACTGACACTGGTGTGGAATTTGGGGTAGGGACTATTGTTTAAAATCTACAATCCTTTACGGATCATGGCAATATACAAACATATAGGGGGCCTCGGTGGCCGAATGGTCAAGGTAGTTCGTCTACTATTGATCACGTGGTCTGTCAACACTGAGATTGCGGGTTCGATTCTCACTGCAGGCAGGGTGTACTCGACTCCAAACTTAATTGACAAGGATTGCCCGTTTCCTACCGCAGGTAGGGGGTTTTCTCCGGGTACTCCGGCTTCCTCCCCCAATAAAACCTGGACGCCATGATATAGCTGAAAAATTGTTGAAAGCGGCGTTAAACACCATCAAAACAAAACACAAAAAAATACAAGCATATAATTGTCCACGATCATGATTTCTGCATAATAACCGGACAACTCCAACGAAAGGGCCCTTTCTTTGCGCCGCATAAAACGCGCTGGACTATTTTTCGGGTCGAGCACTTGAATTCCAGTATGGCACCAGTTTAACCAAAAGACGAAAAAAAAAACATTTAAACAAAATGAAAGCTAAATAGTGTTTTGAATAACCGAAGGATATAATAATCCAGCCATAAAATTAAATTCGCATAGAGTATATGGTTCGTAAAGTCTCAACTTGAGTTATATTGCAACTATATTCAGAATAATAAAAAGATTAACAAAGAAACAACAAATATGCGATGCGGGATAGCTTTATTCGAAGGCGAAATATACATTGGCACATGTGATACCACGGAAAAATAATGTTAATATCTATTATTATATAGATAGAGATGAAATATCGAATTTTCCGAGTGACAGAAATCACGGTGAATGTGAAAATTATCGTTTATTTTCACTCTCGGGTTTTTTCCCGCCAAAATTGCAGTTGTTTTTGTACTGTACAGATATTCATCCACCGTTCATAAAATTTATGATTACGCATTAAAATTTTACGAAAACAATTTTGATCGATATAATAAATAGGATAATCAATTGGGCATCGTGAATATCCAAAATATGATCACTCGTGCCGCATAAAGCATAAGATTAAACTCGTGCGCGGAACAAGTTCCGCACACTCGTTTAATCAGATGCGTTATGCGGCACTCGTGATAATATTTTGGATATTCACTATGACCAATTTATTATCCTATAAATATTTAAATATTCCCCAGTAAAAAATATGCCAGCATTAAATTTAAACGCTTGCTATTTTTCATAGCAATAACTATTAATAAAATTAATAATAATTAATAAAAAAAATATTCAGTGTTTTATCGTATGAGCTCAGAACGTTATTATATGTTTAAATACTGTCAAACTGAGGCTGCGGGTTCGAGTCTCGTTGCGGGCAGGTTGTACCGGACTCCAATCTTAATTGACAATAAACAGTTTTCCTACCGAGGATTTTCTACAGGTACTCCGGTTTCCTCCCCAATGACAACTGGACGCCACGATATAGCTGAAAAATAGCTAAAGGTAGCGTTAAACATCATTCAAACAAAACTAATATGTTTACATGCACATGCAGGTATAATAGATTGATTGAATGTTTGCTTAAAAGCCATCGAGTAATATTTTAGCTACTTTAAGGAAAAAAATAAGCAAACGATAAATCAAAATGTTATCAGCATATGTGGTAATATGGGGAATCCGTTGTTAAATGTCACAGGAATTGGAAGGTAAATTGAATGACGTGGTGTTTAACGATAACGAAAAGTATTAAAGCTCTGTTGAAATGTTGATTTAAAATACATTTGAAAGACGTATCAGGATAATTTTATCCGAAACTACCCACATAATTCAAAATATGATTGCAAATGTCATGATGGCCAGATAAAGCACATTATATAATTATGTTAAATATTATATCCTGCGATACCTGTTTTGCATTCCATAGAAGTGAAATATGTTTTACAAAGAGTGAAAAGCTTAATTTTTTAAAACTAATTAATAAACGCGTTGAACATTACTAAATATAGGACATCAAAGGCAGAGTGGTCTAGGTAGAATGTGTCCCCTCTTTGACAAATCGTGTTTAGCTCAACTTTAATTGACAAATATGTACGAATACTGATTGAAATTCAACAATCAAATTGAAATCATTTATAAAACTATATACCTTATATTAAACAGATAACATAGTTTTGAGGCAATAACACTGTATGCAGATTAAATATATCAGGCTTGATGTGTCAAGGAAAAAAAATAAATGATTCCACTTTCAGTCCGAAAGGGTTCTATTCCATCCACAGTACAGAAAAAATTAGAAATCATCAGGACGTATGGGGTTAACCTTAAACTAACTTGAAATACAAATAAACGAGTCATTAAACTAGGACAATGTCAATAATTGCGATGTTTCACGCATGATTGTGACTATTTCGACTTCCTTTGTACGTTTTTTCTGATTTAAACATATTAGGTCCTAATATGTCAACATTTACCAGGTAGTCTTAATACATTCATTACGAAAACATATAACATTATGAGAAACCATATTAACAAAACAGCGTTTTATAATATGGCACCAAACTAACTAAAATATAATGGCAAATAACAGTAAGGCAGTTAAAAGTATGTTTGAACAGTCTAGTGCTTGACATTTTTATTTGGAATATAATCTCGTCAACATTCTGTAGAAAAAATCAAATATGTATAATTAGCTCTATGATATACTTTATTCTTCATTATTTGTAGTTCTAAAAATTGTTCAACTTTTGAACCTCATGTATCGTAGTACACTGTATGAAGTTAAATTTTTAGACGTTTGTTGTAACCACTGTCTCTTCTTCTTATGGATTATGACTACCAGTTATATGATTAATTATCAGATTTTAACTCGACATAAAGGGCTGGTGGCACTAGTACAGCAGGAACAGAAAAACTTTTCTGGAGCAAATATATGTTCTTTTCATTTGTCACGTCCAGTTATTTTCTCAGAGTAATATTCCTTTTTCACCACTACCTTGCGGTCGATGCCATGATATATCTGCTTTGTTGCCATTCAAATACACTTACCCTACAAATTTGAAGTTATTAAAACATATAAACATCGGGATCAACCAAAAAGGTTGGTACAACCCTATGTTCTTTAGTTTATGTCTACGTTTGCAGTTTTTTAAAATTTATTCCATAATTCACAATTCAATTTAAAATTCAATGTAATACATACACGAGTTTTTATTTAGTCCAGTGCCAATTACTATTAAAACATTGACAGAAATCTTCAGCAGAATCATACAGTTATTTGTCAATTAATAACAACAGTCAACCACAAACCAATATGTTCCAAGGAAATGTGTTGTTGCTGTATTTCAAATACATGTACATACTTATTGTATGACTTGTTGATCAACTTTATTTTCTCCAGGTTTTCCACCAACCAAGATGTAAACAATAAAACAAACCTGAAAAATTACTTTGGACTTTTACTTTTAATGGACAGGGGGCATAGTACATGTGTTTTTGTTTTCAGTATTTTGAAATAAAAGCCTTTGCTAACTAAGGATAAATAAAACATTTAAATATACATTTTTATAAAGGCAATTAACGAAATGTATGCAGATATTAAGAGGAGTGGTAGTGACAGATAAGCATGAAAACGAGGGTATTAACTTACGACAAAGAATTTAATTATTTTGTTTTCCGACGAATTAAATTTATCTAATTAGCTTCGTTCGTGCTTTACCGGACTTTGATGATGACAAAGCTACACAACTAGAAGTTGTTTTACCCATGTTGATCATATGCTCAACAGCGTAGTTTCTGGGTATGTAAAAATCATTTTTCGGAACTTAAGGAAGATGACCTGTTAGCGAACATGACTCAAATAATATTATGATCAATAAGTTGATTGATATTACTATCTAACCAAAGATGTTTGGAGAGTGTCATGCTTCTTACGCAATAAAAAGCCACCTTTATAGTTTAAAAAAAAAATTTAGCAAAAGGAAAAAAAAAATCTCTTAATCAAAACTGTACATGGAATTTAAGAATTGAAATGAACCATAAAATGTTGCTGTCAGAAAATCAAAATGCGGAACATTCACCTTAAAGTGGATACAAGGTAATTTAAATATTAACTAAAAGAAAGTCCTTCTTCTGGGGTTTAAGTACTATTAAATGAATATTTGTATATTGTTATGGACTTCTATTGTTTATGATGTGCAATGTATGTATATTAAATGTTATATTCTTTGTACCATGTATGTAGTTAATGTTTTTTGTACCAATGTATTTAGCCAATTTTTATTGAAAAACTAGACACCCAACGATTCCCCTTTCCCCGTCCATAGCAAAACCTATACTTACGAAGAAAACTATAAATAAAACAATTATTAATGGCAGAGCTATTATAAATAGCACCTTCTTCCAACAGGGCCATCCGGGACAGCAAGATCTGAAATAAAAAATGCGATGTATGCGGTTTGCATTTGCTACAAAAGGCAAACATTTCGCTCACACTCAGTTATTCATACTTTGACAGTCAACATTTTCTATCCTTTGGTAAATTATCAGAGGATATCAGTAAATATGAAATATAAAAATTGTCTCGAAACATGCAAGTCTTTATTGTTTCATATTTTATTTTACAGACATTTTGTGCCTTAGCAAATTGCTTAAAGAAAACATCTCATTGCTGGAACAAATGTCATAAAACTTTTAAGTTAAAATCTGCGTAATTATTTACAAAAAGTCACAGTCTATATTTATTGTAATCAAACACTTTTTATTTTAGCATGTCTGTGCCAGATCGTTGAGCATATTTTTCAGCGTCTGATTTACTCTTTCCCAGGAAAGTAATGAAACAGCACAATAATGACATAAACAACAAGAACAAATAAAAAATACGCACTTGAAAAAAAAGCAAAACAGAAAGACAAGATTCAAATCAAAACAATGCGATAATGGAACAACGACGTTTCTTTAAAGCGTAAAAACAAAAAGGTGTAACTTCTTCCATACGAATAGTCCTAACTTTGAACATACCCAGAGTCTGGTTGAACTTCATATATTATGGTGTCTGAAGGGTTAGCTCCCATGTCAATCACTGTCGCTGCAGGTATAGGCTGTGAAGGAATTTTACTTTCCATTTATTTCAATACAGTATTTTAATCTGAAGAAAAAAATTATAGATAGATCTTTATAATTCTGCTTACCGTAATAATAATGTTTAGGGAATAGTTTTCTGTATGACCGCGCAATGCAAAATAACAAGGAAAGCGACCGAACAACAAGAGCGTAAAGTCAGTATAAAAATTAGTATGCAGACCAACATAAACACGAAACAAAAAAAAAACATAAAACACAAAAACAGATAGTAAGCAGCCCGAAGTCAATAAAAACTATGGGTGCACTTTCGTGTTTAGAACGAATGAGCAGTGCCTGTCTCAAATTAGACGCCTGTCGAATAATTCAATGTCATATCTAGGAAAACGTGAAATCGAGGTAAAGGAAAATCTGTCTATTACTCAGCAAAATTGTCCCTTCGTTTTTGAGGGATGGATTTTCCCTAACAGTCAATATGTTTATATGTCTAGAAATGTGTCTTTGTGAAAATCCAATTTAAATGTATTGGTGGAGTCTTTAATTTCAAGCTAGGGTATGTTAAGTTTAAGTAGTAACAGAATTTGGCATTGTTTATGGTCAAGAGATCGTCATTAGAGCGGAATGTGAAATTAAATGTCTAGATTATTGTCTATTCTTTTCCTGCAGCAGGCCTATTAGTCAAATGAGAGTACAAAACAGGTCAGCGAATAGGGGAGCATAATTTGTACCCACTGTAATACTAACAATCTATTGAAAAACATGCCCGCAACACATCTCAAATATGTTACATTTAACATATTTTATCTTCAGTATATTTATTATCTGATGCAAACTGTTCTATTTACGAACCTGTCGAGTTTTGGAAGGCAAAAATAAATATATATTTAATCTCTTTCTTTATAAGTGGAAAACGAGGAAATTTTACAATTGCAAAAAATGGAAGTCTCAAAAAAGAAACTAGACCAAAGAAACAAAATCCTTAATATGTTTATTTTTGGTATACTATAACTTTTTGACTTTTGCAAAAGAATATAACTATTGCTGACTAAGGCATAATGTAGTATTTGAAATAAGGAACGATTGTTTCCTGGCAGATGTATATTATGCATTTGATACATACTGTGTTAGGAAAGCTGTTTGTATTCAGTTACCACATATGTCATATATGCTATCTGTATTATTACGGGAAACAATTCAAGATTGCGTGAAAAACATTTTTAAGGGCATCTCATACATTATTTCCACAGAACGGGTTTTATCGGTATGTCAGAGAACAACACACATATTTAGATTGAACTGTGGACAAACAAATAGTAAAAACGTTTTTACGTAATTGATTTTGGGAATTTCATACCCTCTTTAGATGTAACCATTAAATGAATACACGTTCCTTTTCATATACGGTTTGTTCTTATCCATCGCCTGATAACCTCTAGCTGATGTTAGGGTCTACGGATGAGATCAGGCTCCATATAAAAAAGACAGGCATAAATCCATAACTAATGCATTTCCCTTTTCATCTTTCTGATGAGTTTATGTCACAACTCATGCAAAGTTGGCTGTTGATCGTACATTGCCCTTAAACGTAGTTTTTTTTACTTTTAAGTGTGCGCATTAATATCTTGGTTAACAATTTACTGTAAATGACTTATAAGTATGGAGTAAAGATTGATAAGCAGGTTCACCTCCTCCGACTAGACAGTCTTCGATGGTTTCAATTTCAGATAAAAAATAACATGTATGTACTTTCCAATAAATTCAGTCTCATTATCTGTAAATGTGCTTTATACTTAAAAATGATAATCTTTATCAATTTTTACCCATCATTACTTCCTGAAACACTTTGTCTAATATGTTACTCGATGCCGTTCCTTGTTCGTTTGTCCCTAATTTAAGACATGTGGTAGCATAAATAACATTACAATAAACACGTTTCTATGATTGACCAAGTTAAAATACGTTTATGATACTTTAATTAATTTATATGCAGAAAAGACCAGCCAAGCAAAAGAACGAACAAATGTTACAAACATGTATGGTAATGCAAAATGTGGAATAATTGATTCATAAAATAAAACGCCAAATGATACCATTACACTGATTTACACAACACCTCTAAATAGTATATTAAAAATTTAAAAACAAAACAAATGGAAAAAAAAGTTACGAAATCACAATGCAGACATAACAAATTATGATTAAATTAATGCATCCAATTATGATGTCATTAAATGTTTAACACATAAGCTTTGAGTAAATTTAAGTTATACCTACTATATGAGTGCAGCGGTAACGTTTAGTGGTCCTTTTAAAAGTTTAAACTGACTGTAAATTTCTCTCCGGTAGACACATATATCATAAAACTGTTCATAATTTAATATATATATACTGTGTTAAAATTATTATACTTCTTGTAAGACTCTTTTTTTATAGTCATTTTTTACGTTGCTGTGCATATTTTAACAATATCGAGTTGATTTATATATGTGATACTATAATGCGTCCGCGTAAAGAAATTATTAAGTGTGCATGAATCTACGCACACGATGTGGTGGAGTTTTTATTCTGTTAATTGTTATTGTCATCGGAATTTGATACTAGCATTTAAATCAGCTATGCGTTTAAATTTCGTACATGCTATAACATTACAAAGTAATAGTATAGGCGTTTTTAGTAATTTTTATTTACTTAAATAAAACAATACTAAATCATCAAAATAAATTGGATTAAGTAGGCGAGACCTGTGTACATTAAACCTTGTACACAGGACAAGATAACACACTAGTGAAATGTACATTGCATGATGGAATGGTTTGCGTAACGTCGATCGAACAGTGCGTTAAATTTCGTACATGCTATAACATTACAAAGTAATAGTATGTATAGGCGTTTTAATAATTTTAATTTATTTTAATTAAACAATACAAAATCATCAAAATAAATTGAAATGGAGTAGTCTATACATGTGTACCTAAAACCTTATACACAGGACAAGATAACACACTAGTGAAATGTACATTACCATTACATGATAGTGTTATAATTATGTTATTGATACTGGTTAGTGAAATCAGAGCAGCTGTATATTGACATGTAATTAATTGATTCATTAGTAAATGACACGCCTCTTATCTGTTGTGGTCAGTTTGGTCAGATATGAATATGCATAAGATGATTATCTTTGAAATGCACGTGTAGTCTGGGGAAAAGGGGAGATTTTTGAACTTTGCTGATGTTAATAGAAAATTTTGATGATGACTTTTGCCTTTGTCTTATGTAGAATTTAGATGTAGAATTTAGTGAATATAGAATTTAGCCTTAATTCGTCTTGTTTAATTAGATCAGCAGTAAAACGGATCTAAAATGGTGGAGAACTGGTTTTTTTTAATGACATTTTATTAAGTGACATAACGATAAATTCTGTGATTTTTACCAAGGGGATATATTCTTTTTCTGTTATTATAAAGGATCCCGAGAGTACCTATTAGTTCCCTGTGACTAGTGAATTTATAACTTTAAAATTTGATGGATTTAATGAAGCCACCAGACTGTGAGTAGATATACATATCCAGTCTTCAGGAAGATAAAATATGTATGTATATATTGATGCGCTACATAATCGTAAAATTGGTAGTTTTATTGTTGGCATGGATGCCAAGTTAGCAAATGCCCACCTGAAGTTAGCATCGAAGGCCCGAGTAAAGAACAAGAGGCTCAATATGTCTAAAAGTACCGGAGCATCTGGGCCGTGTAGAATTGAAGTTAAACCGGTCAAGAAGACAAAGAAACCTGCGCTACAAAAGATGTCGGTGAAAGGAAAGCAGCTAAACCAAAATCTAAAAATCAAAAGGCAGAGAAGCCTACAGCGAAGAAAGACGCTAAACCCAAGAAGGCAGCAGAGTCTCACAAAAGGAAGGCAGCAAAATACGAAGCAAAACAGGGACACCAAAGAAGATTTCAAGTTAATTTCTATTGACAATGACACTTTGAATCTTGGCGTTTGGATTTATAACATTTTTGCGTGAACTCACATAATCACAGACAGTATATTGCATGCCAGTGTATTATCTTTATAATAATCTTTAATGTTTTATGGCTGCACGTGTATTTGCGCATGTTATTTCTATTTTTTTTAAATTAATTTGTTTTAATGAATTGGCTTTTTGCACATTTCAGTAACTGGTTAATTAACTTTGATTTTAGTTTTGATTGTTTTGATGTTTAATATTGCAATTTTTTTTAATTGTTTACTCAATTGTTTCCCGGACTACACGTGTTCTTGATAGTTTGTATTTGGTGTTTGCATTTTATATAACTGAATATAGATGTTTTAGGATTGTTAAGTTAGTATGATGTTTATAGCAAATGCTAGTAGGTCTATGATGTAAATGATGAATGCAAATCTAGAAATTACCTTCATTTTTAATAATATTTTCTTAGTACGTAAGTTTGTTTGTAAGAGAATAACTTTGCGCAAGGTTACTTGAAAGGTGTGTGTTCGCTTTTAATTAGAAATTATTATTTTAAATATTGTTTTTAAGAGTTAAAGGTCTCTGCTAGTTTCATTTATAAATCATTATCAAAATAGTCTACAAGGATGCATTGTTAATTAAGAAGTCAAGTAAATGTTATATACCACGTGCAAACCCATGTTTCAAAACAATTTTGTCAGCAGAAGTAAGATTTAATGGGAATAAATGTGTGATGATATGGTTCACAGAAAGTTTAATAAATATTTGTGTTTTGTTTTATACACAAATGTGTTTTGATGAATTTTCATGAATTTATATATATATGATGCAGCTTTATTATGTCATTATCATTAAACATTATTGTAAGTTCCATTTTTTAATTAAATTAATTGTTTTGTTTTTCGTTTTGAAATATTTTGAATGTATTAATTTTTTTTAAGTCAGTAGTTTCTTGATTATTTTTTTTTTAACAATATTAATTTGTTTTTTTTTCCTTCATGTCGTACTTGTGAATTAATTTACGTTTTTTTTTCCTTGTTTTTGTAAAAATTACATGTAAATTTTTTTAAAATTCAATTTAGTTTTTTTATATGTGGATTTATTATTTTTCTGCACTGATTTCAGTAACCAGTTAGAAATTTGGAAAATTTCTTTTTGTGGGCGGGGATGTTATAATTATGTTATTGATACTGGTTAGTGAAATCAGAGCAGCTGTATATTGACATGTAATTAATTGATTCATTAGTAAATGACACGCCTCCTTATCTGTTGTGGTCAGTTTGGTCAGATATGAATATGCATAAGATGATTATCTTTGAAATGCACGTGTAGTCTGGGGAAAAGGGGAGATTTTTGAACTTTGCTGATGTTAATAGAAAATTTTGATGATGACTTTTGCCTTTGTCTTATGTAGAATTTAGATGTAGAATTTAGTGAATATAGGATTTAGCCTTAATTCGTCTTGTTTAATTAGATCAGCAGTAAAACGGATCTAAAAATAGAATGTTTGCGTTACATCCAGTATTTCAGTTATATACAAGAAAAGAACGAACAAATATACAGAAATTTGGATGATTACTAGAGCCGTAAGGAATATCGGATAGCGACAGAATATTTAGTCTTTCTAGCGGCTACAATAAGCCTAATTTTCTACAAAATTTACAACAACGAGGGGTTTCTTTCGAGCAATGAGAGTAGCACTCTACAGACCCGTGTCTCCATATTATGTTTTGTGTTCAACATTGGATATTTTACTTTAAAATGTTTATTTGTGGGACAATTCTTTCTTTGGTTTGGAAAACTATATATACCGTAAATATCAAATTACCATAAAACTAAACTTAAATTTATCATTAAAAATTAAATGCAATTGAGAATATTGATAAAATTGAATCCTAAACTACTGAAAAAAAATGTTCACAAGGGAAAATGCTTAAGTTACTGCAAGGCCGGGGATTCATTACTGACCATTAATTTTATTTGCTGGCTTGCTTTAGCTGTTTATTATCCTAGTAAGGTGTATACTTTAGTTGAATGTAATAAATTAAAAAAAAACTTATGCAAACAAAAATTGCACTGTGTACTTAATATTACAACTAAACGTGGGTAAGGGGAGTTAATAACTGTAGTAAATGGTGCAATGTTATTGATTGTGTCCTTTTCAGAGTGATTTGATATATTTAATAATTTTAAGTCAGTTAAGAATAAGATAAACAATACAATAATTGTACCTGCGTGTGGTAGAGGGAACTTCCATGTCTCTAACACAAGTTTAATATTCTTCTGTGCTTTTTTATTGTCAATACAAATTTTGTTACTGATGTCCCACTCACTTTTTACATTGATATATTTCTGTTTACTCATTTGCGAAGAAAGGCTTAATTCATAGCCCTTTCCTATTTCTCTATTTTTTCAGTGGCAATCAAAATTTTGGTCTAATGCCCCAGCCTTTTTTTCCTTGATTTATTGTCTGCTTAGTCGTTTTTTTTGCGTTCTGAGTATAGCTGTAATATTGCTAGATAAATGTTAGAAAAAACATTAAACCAATCAAATCAATCATAGATAGTGATGCAGATAATCCAAATATGATAACACGAGTCTAAAAAAACAGAATGTTATACAGGCTAATTTATAGTTTTGATATTGATTCATTATGATTGATTGCTTGCTTAGGTTCCAGCAAGCAATACAGGACGACCACTAGTTATATATCTGTAATATAAGGGTGCGACCTCTAGAATAAAACTTTGACTGCACTATATAAGTATTTAGGTTGGAGAAATTATCCAATTTTAGCAACTGCAATGAGCCTACTCTCGAAATCTACAAAAAAGTCTTTATCGTGAAGGTTGAATGACGTTCTTCAAAGCATTATCCACTACAGTCCGCGGTCAGGCTTTATATTTGTTATAACCTAACAACCCCGAACCAGAGGTTCCCAATATCCGCTCGCCCCGGCCCGAAAGACCCAATTTATGTTTTGTCACATAACGCATTTGCCGCAACTGATAATGGGAGTTATGCTATGTAAGGAAAATAGAATAATACATGTTGCGTCTTAACACGACAATCATAAGTAATGATTTGATTCAGTGTATCTTTTACGCTTTTCCAGCTAGAGTGATTGTTAATGTCATTCGGAAAGTTTAGTTCCAAATAACATTACACATTAACGAAGTAGCAAGGTTAATTTATGATTGACATGTTTATGCTATCTTGTGATCTCAACCGTAAAAGAATCAATACCTAAGCACTAAACTAAAGACAATCGAGAGACAAATACGCATAGCTAATGAAGTAAAAAAAGTAATTACGGGCTATGCAAAAATAACAATCATTCAGAACACTAAAAGAGTTTATGTTTGCTTAACACATCATTCAGCAAGCAGTATTTCAGTTATATTCTGCATGGCATCATGTTAATATACACGATATAAACAGCGATATAAACAAAACTAAAAAAAAGTGCTTAATCTACATTTGATTGCACAGTGAACTCATTTTGATAAAAAAATCTGCCGTACACAAATGTATCATATGTATTCAACCGAAATAATACATTTTCCTTATTCAAATACGACAAGTCTGCTAAAGTCACGTCAAATTATATACCTCACTGTGACTAGGCAAAAATACACAAACATAGACTTTTATCTCTGAAATTTTTACATTTGCTGTGCATTAAAAACGACGCATAAAGATTTTGTTTGTTTCAATCGATTACTATTCGAATAGTCTCCTATTTCTATAAATACGGTCTATTCAGCACAGAAATTATTTTCTGAAACTGGCAAACTACAGTGTACTGTATACATTTATACTCTAATATCACTGTTATGATACATTCTAATATGACGTCCTGCTTTAGCTATGTAAACCAAGCCGTGTCAAAATTCCAATAAGTTTAGTTCGCACATGCGTAAGCTGTGTGTTTTATGTAAATGTAAAAACTGACTTAAAAATGAAGTTTGTTATGTGTTATCCATAATTATCGTTATTGTTAATAATGCAGTTATTTTTAGTCTGAATTCTGAGATTTGTATGATTTAACATAGTTCCGATACATTATTTTTTAAACAATTCTACATTCGATTAATATGACGTCACAATTAGAATTCAGACGTCATATTACGCTCAACTAAAAATTTCAAACTGGAATAATGCAATATTTCGTTAAGATTTCTCAATATTTTTGTTTAAAAAGTACGTATATTCAATAAAATTACGAGAATATATTTTTTATGTCAATTTTATTTGCTTTAGCATACTGTTTTGGGATATATCTGATTAGTTTAAAAAAACAGTATTACCATTGAAATTTTACAACAATTGTTAGACATATTAGAATCGAAATAGATTGTTGCAGTTGGGCTCTATGCGAATTAGAACATAGTCAGACCTTATATTTGTCTTCATTTTATACCTCGCAATCGCTCGGTAAAAAATATTGACAAATATAAGGTCTGACCATGTTCTTATTCGCATAGAGCCCGCTCGCAATAATCTATTTCTTAAGTAAAACCTTTTAAAACCGGCACCTGAATAACCGGTTCCTTGTCAATTCCGGCCAAAAATTTAAGTAATATTTTCTTCCTTTAAAGTCCTTCGTAATGCTAACCTGTTTAAATCGGAAGTCGTGTATTCGGAATTACGATTGTTAAGTCCAGTCCCGATATTTCTCAATTAAAATTTACCCGTTTAAACCGATTAATTAACATGACCAGATGTATTTACTTTTCAATCGCTTGCTATCCAAACAAGGTAATTGTCATGACTTGTGAGGTCTCTCTGAAGGCGAATTTAATTAATGAACCAAAGCGCAAAATGGAGATTTGAAAACAAATAATTTCAAACGTAAAATATGCAGAGCACACAAAAAAAAGCGTCAGTGAAACTGAAAGTGATGATGAAGTAGAGATAGAAATGGACAACACCGGATCCGAAATTTTACACAACGATATGCTACGACACATAACACACATGACAAACTATGTAAACAGTAAAGATGATCGTTACCTAGAGTTGCCTTTACCTATGCAATGACTGACAGAGAACACTTATCGTGCGAAGAAAAATGGAGAAAAAACCCTTGAAATTTTTTCCGCTAAAGAATTGAGAAATTATTACTTTCGTATATAGAAATAAAACATCAGTGTGTATTATAACATTTATTAAATATAACACAATTATTGACACTTCTTTCATGTATTCAGTAAATATAAAAGTAGTGTGCATCACAGGCGTCTGTCGTCTTTCACCTCCTTTTTCATCTTCAATTCCGGTGATTTTCCAAATCCAAATAATTCGACCCACTGTCCAAACCGACCATATTGTTCGGCCCCATAGGTAGCCGGTTTATAAGGTTTTACTGTATTACTAATAAGAAATGTAAAAAAAAACATTCTGTAGCAAATTATTGAGATGCGTTTGTTTTACACCAAAAATTATTTCCTTAACTACTTCTTTATAAAGTAGTAAAGCTTCTTTTAAGATAAAAATGGAACCAGAAATTAGGCTGTTAATTTGTCATGGAAATAACCGTGATTACGTAAAGATCAAAAGGTTTGAGAAATTAATTCACTTAATCGTAAAGTGTCTCCATTGCTCAACCCACAGAGCTGTTAAGCACGTCATCAGTTACCGGATAGAGAGGTCCTATTGTTTGGGGTAGGGGTGTCAGGTTATAAAAAGTAGATGCCGTGTTCATTGTACTCATTGCACGCTTAAAACCCTCTTTTTTGATAATAGTAAGCTCTGTGTAGCCGCTAAAAAGGACAACATTTTCCATCACTATTGAATACTCTCTACTTTTCCAGTTGCAGTCATTTATGTTCCCCATGTACCAACTTTACCCCGTTGATTTTTTTTGTTTGTTCTCGTCCTGCAAATAGCTGAAATATTGCTCGTTAGGTGTCAAGTAAACATTCAATCATACCCTATTTCATCGTAATGCATTCTTGTGGTTGCGGCAAAAAGATACATACATCTTTCTGTGAACCTTTTTTCAGATTGAACGTCTGTATACTGCAAAAAGTGGAAGGTAAAATTTATCCACAGTCAATGTCTGAAGCGACAGCTATCGACATGTTAGGCGACCCTACAGACAACGCAGCAGAAAGAACAGACAAAAGTAAGCTTTTTTTTATTGGAGCAGTGTTTGGGCGTTTGAGTAAGGGGACAATGGAATAACGACTCTTTGTGGTTTTCCGTTTCTCCGTGTACAACTGAATTTTGTTTAGATGATGCAGTTATTATGACGCCCAGGAAAAACAAAATGGCTGTATGTAAACTTATTTGTATCATTTCGCGTTTTCGCGCAGAAATAAGGAAAAAAACGAAACAACGAATGACACTTAGAAAAAAGCAGTACAAATAAGACAATGACTGCTTTGAATATGGACTTTTGGTGCAGAAATGTTCTCATAGCATTCCGTAGCTATATGAAAACTATTCGCAAGGTAGCAGTTTAGAGTTGAATTATTTAATTAAATATTTTGAAACAGTGAAATCAAATATTGTCTCGTTTCTAAACTTACGATTCTTACCATTCACAGATCTCTGTATCTGTCCCTTAGACTTGATGACCATCGGGGCACGCCTGATCACTTGCCAGCTAGGTTCTACCAGCCCTTTCTGCCCGTTGACCTCCGAGATATTGAGATGACAAAAGTCGCATCAGCCAGAGATAAGTGGGACGTTTTCCTCATTTCAAATGGTCTTAAATCGTGCCAGCGCTGCTATTGTTTTTTTAAATGGTTTTAATTCTTCATCTATCTGAAAAACTCATATGCTTTTAAATCTGCCGACTTTCCATTTCTGGCCATTGTTAACGTCGTAGAATTTATTGGTTTTAGCTTGGTCTTTTAACATTAATTGCCATGTCAAGTAAACTATTCAATAAGTAGGAAAAAGCGGACAGTCTGACCTACTGTTGGCACAGAAATTTTATACCACAAGGTTACCGTTACAGTCTACTGTAATGGAACCATCCGGGACTGGTTAAAGAAGGCATTTGGGTTTGATGGAAATTGGATATTAAAATGTCGTAGTTTGTCTTTATTTATTTAAAGGTTGCTATGTTTCATTACTGCAATATTTCACGATAAATTGCGGTTATTTCGGTGTTTCATATTTTATTATACGTTATATCTCGTACCGATGTTGTAACTTTATTGCTTCCTTGATACGTTATTTTGCCGAAAATTAAAGACGTAAATGATATAAGTAGGCATCTCAACAGAACGGCACAGATAAACTACAACAGCCAAGTGTGTCCTTGGAAATAACCTCGATTTGGAAGATTCTATCATTTGTACATCAATATGCAAATATAATATTTAAACATAAACTATATGGTTATGGTACAAATGGCAACAACCTACACCATTACAGTTTTAAGATATTTGTAGTTGAATTAGACTTCATTCGTCTAAACTTGAATCGGCTAGAAATTATCGTGTTTTATTTCAGAGAGCCTTGTTGGAAGATAGTGCTAATTGTAATAGCTCTACCATTCTTGATTATCTTATTGATAGCTTTTGATGTAAGAAACATTTCTTGCTAATGGGGCACATTTAAGTCTTTGATCTATCCCCGTGAAACATACAAATGCTGGTCGTGATACAAGAAGTAAAAGGTTTTTGATTGTTCACAATTCTTTAATAGTCAGAGAACATTGACTCATACACTAGGATAGAGAATTATTTTAACATGCATTATTCATAATAAATTACGGAAAAAAGGAACACACGAATACAACTAATAATTGAATAGTACAATAAAGTATAATTTTAACCTGGATAATGAATTGTGCACATTTAAAATTATTTTTGACAAGAAAAAATGTGTATAAAGTCAAAATTTGTATAGAAGATCCAAAATTACGGCGATAAATATTTACTCGGCGTGCTCCGACACTATATGCAAATTACTCTTGATACATTTTATTATAAAACATTCAATGTTTATCTGTCCAAATGCGTATTACCATATGCAAAATAAATATCTTGAAAAACAACTTTATTTTGTATCAAACGCACAAGAAAAGTTATATAAATTCTAAAGTTTTCGATTGATATAAATAGCGTTTTTATATTAAGCTCTTGCTCTACAAATGTTTGGATCCATTTAATTTTTTAACACATGTTTCTTCGCCAGTTGACTTATCAACATTATCCAAAGCAATATCTTTATCAACATTTTGCTTTTTACTACTTATGCCATACAAAACTATAGATATAATTATATTTATATCTGTCCTACCACTATAGTTTTTATCTAATGAGCGGTTTCTAGTCTTTAAGCGTGTAAATTGTTTTCTCCCTTCTTTACACTCTGCAATAATGTGAAGAAGGGGTCTTCCAGTATTTTGAAGTTATGATCATTAAAGTTGCTGGTTTATTTCAAATATAAGAATTGCACATCAAAACTTTAATTAGAAATAAATAATTTTTACTTTTTAAATTGGATCATTTTGCACATCATGCTTTACCATAAAATTATCTTAATATAACTTCTATTGATAAGTGTTTTATCCGTATACAATCACGATTAACTGTGATCCTAGCGCGATAAAATGAAACATGTTCCACCTTTTCGTTGCATTAAACAAAATGAATTTTACAGGTTTTCATTATTGACTGCTTCTCCTTGTTTGGAATAGTACCTATACCAGGAAAGGTTGATCAACAAGACAAAGAATAAGTATGTGTTAGAAACAAACAAAACACATTGGCATACAAATATTGACTTGATATTTATTCTTTTCTTAAAGAACAAAAAATAAATATTAATTTCAAATAAGAAAAGCCTTTATGTAATTATAATGATTTGTGTTTATCATTCTCATCTACAAACGATGCGATATGTAATCTGCTGGAGTTGCAAATCAAGTTTAAAAAATTCTATTTGGTATCAGATTGAATACTCTTTTTATGTTTTTTATATAGATTTTAACATTTGTATCACGAATTAATAAAAACGTAGATTTGAAATTTTACATAATAGTTAAATGTACCGCATTTGAATCGTTGAAATCGATAGTTATATTAAGGTCCATAACGATAAATGGGTGTAAGTGTATTTCGAGTGAAATATATCAAGGCGAGAACAGCAAGATAGTTTTAACAAAAAATATCTGTCAGAGATGAGGAAATGAACTTCATTTAAGTTTTTAAGCATTTAAAGACATCTAAAGTAGCATTATAAATATATATCAAACATTCGTAAGGGGAAACGTCGGCAAACATTTGTAATTGTTTGAATATTGTCAATAGTTTATTTTTTATAAAACTATGATGTATATTTTAAGCAGCACACGTTGGACACAAGTGCACTTTTACATGACCTTGACATCAATCTTTATTGACAACAATCGCGATATTTCTGCTTGAGGTCCCAGGTTCTCATTGGCTTCTGCGGATTTTTTATACGCGCTTTGGAAATTTACAAAAATGTGACGCTCATTTTAGTTTTTTGGCTCTTTTTGGTTTCTTCTTTATTTTGTGTATCTTTCCCTTAATCCGGATTTTATAACTTTTATAAAGGTTTCGATAGACGGTTAGGTTTTCTTACACTTGACTAAAAACTGACATTTGGGTTGAACATTTTCGCGTGTAAACTATTGATAGCATCGCGTTATAAACAAATATCTCATAGACATCACGTCGCGTACAAAAGCAAGATATATTCATCTATGGCCGAGTGGTTAAGGTCGTTCTTTAACTATTGATATAGTGGTCTGTCAACACTGAGGTTGACGGGTCGAGTCTCACAACAGGCAGGGTGTACTCCACTTTAATCTTAAGCGACAATGATTGTCAGTTTTCCTACCCAAGGTTGTGGGTTTTCTCCGAATGTTCTGAGTTCCTCGCCAATAAAAAATGGACGCCATAATATAGGTAAAAATTACTGTAAGCAGCGTTTATAATCATTCAAAAAAAAACAACATCAAGCACTAAGCGTTTAAAGCCAAAATGTTGTACAGGTCATGTAATGGTTCTAGAATAATTCAAATTTACAAGAAATAAATACATCATGAAAAACAGATGGACACACACGTTTCACTAAAAAATAATATAATGTTGGGTTTGAACGAAAAATGTTATAGCGGCTACAATGCCTACCCTTACATCTACAAAACGCTTGATTTACGGCTGACTTTTTTTAAAGAATGACCATCCTCAACGAGAGTGCAAAAATTAATGATTCCAGGATAAACCGAATTAACAAGCAATAAACCCATTGTGGATGTGGATTATTAGAGTGATTAGGACGAGAAATTAAATTGTGCAGCGTCTGCATTTCCCTTACTCTTATCTGTTCATACAGTACATCTCCACACACGTCATTCACTATGAACCACCGTGTTAAAACCTGAATACCTACAGTAAGAGACCCTTTGTCCATTGCCCACGAAGACTAAAATGGCCCGAGTCAAAACGCAAAACAAAAACAAAAAAAAACAAAAAAAAAAACAAAAACAAAAAAAAAAAACAAAAAACAAAAAACAAAACAAAACAAAACACATAAAAAACAAGAAAACATCTAGATTTGCCAGGCAGGTATTGATTCTGATCAAATTTGATGTCTCATTAAATTTTTCTTTCTACTTTCTTTAATCTAAATACTATGAGTCGTTAAAAAGTTTTTAATTGATTGTTTGTATTGCCGCTCAACGTCCAGCGAGCAATATGCCAGCTATATTCAGGAAGAGAACCACGTAACTAAACAAGAAATCTATTAAAATGTAAAGGTCTTGCTCGATAACAAGCAAATGCATTGATAAACTTAATTATCACTGTAAGATATAAAAACATTTTTGTTTACAGTAGGACAATATATATGCTAAGGGCCGAATGTATCTTTTGGTCATCAAATTGATTAATTTGTGAAAAACATACGGTTCAGAAACAGAAAATATATGGTTGCTACGACCTTTTTTTCTATTGCTAGGAACAGCACAACTTCACAGTTTAAAATTTGACATCTTAAAAGAAACGTCATCTGATCCTAAAAATATATGGTTGCCAATGATTTTTTCACCTTTTTTACCTTAACTTTTATATTGTTGCTATGGTATGACCTTTGACTTTGTGCTCAAATTGAAGCCCCTTTCCCACAGATAAACATCCGAATGCTGTGGGATAGACCTTTATTACAGAAGATAGGATGGACCACAGGAATACAAAGTAGTGTCAGCACTAAAAATCTAGCCTTTTTGTAAAGGCTACAATCCGCCTTATTTTTTCGGAGTCTACAATCTTTATCGTGCACGTCCAAACGTATCTGATGTGCTCCGTCATCAGGCTGTCCGTATTATGATATGACAAAACAGAGCGGAGTGTTTTAACTTTTCGCTACCAGAGCACGCGCTAAGCAGCTCTGTGGTCTAGACCTTAAGACCCTTACTAGAATCCAGAAGTTATTTAAATCTCTTACATACCGCGTATAACATTTTATGCTAACATCTTAATTACTTGGATGTTTTATACATGTATTTGCTAAGATATTCGAAGGTAAAATCGTTGTTTCCAGTCCTTACATGCACATTGTAACGGTCTAAGAGTCCTTCAAAAGCAAAGGTAGTTCGCGTCCATGTTACTGGTAACAAGGATTGAGGGTACTCCTTATTTTAAAGATTATCCGAGTCCAAAAGAAAAAAATGGATGAATTCAAAGGTAGATTGAATGACAAAAACAAAGAATAAAATAAAATAAAGATCGCATTTACCCACCATTAAAATATGCATGTCCAAAGTTTATTATTATACAATTATTTGGACCACTTTATATTCAACAGTTGTGACACAGTTTATACCTGTGTGTTGTGAGTTGTTGATAACGTTCCTAATTGTTCCGACCGGAGAATTAAGAATATTCAATTGGGCATTTGCCACGACAGAGTGGGAATTTGCGGAATAAAAAAACAAGCATAATGAAAAAATTAATAAAAATACAACTATATTAATCAATCAATCAAACTTCAGGGTTCTTGGGTAAAGAACAATTTTATTACATACTATAATCATTTACAGTATAAAAACGTTTCCGAATGTGCCCCACGTCAATACAGTCCACCATCAAGACATGCTTGATAGTGTATGAACTGTTGCATGTGACACTGTCGGTGCACGGCTCAAGATTTAATTAATAACTATGTGTCGTCCTGGTATTGCCAAAACGACACCTTATTAAAATAACTTGATCTCTGCGACCTTTATAACTTTAAAAATTATTTGTGTGCAGTAGTGGCTGGACCTCGCTAATTTAGGCGGCTTTTATTCATGGCTATTGTGGTAAACATAAAAGTATGTTATGTTAAATAGTAAATGACCTGTAATCTTTATGTGGTAAGCAATTAGGCCCCTTCTCTTTATCCATCTCTTGACGTATGAGCTCTGAGTCGGGTCTTAACAAATGAGGCACTATCAACTTGCAGACATTTGATTACTCACACACACTTTATAGAAACATTTATATAAAAAACTATACACAATTTTCAATAACGCAGATATGGCCTGCATATTCAGGCCGTATATCAATAAATATTAACTCAATTTAAGCACAAGATTATTTCTTGGTGTTCATTATTAGAATTTAAATAAGTATATAAAATGTTTTCTATTAACAACAATTGCATACACACGATTGTAATTTTGTCATAATCAAAAGTAATTAAACACACAAGAATGTGTCACTTTTATTCGTGCTTTTTTAATTAAAATCTTTTCTGCAAAATCCAACATTTAAAAGCGTTTTTAAATGTCAAGTTCAAGTTTTTATTTCAATGTAAAGTGTAATAAAATAAAAATAAATAATGTTCACATCATACACTATGTATAGGTTTCCGATTTAATATTTTTGTCCAACTTCACCATAATTGCCTTACTTTTCTGATTCTTGTAGTATGCGTTTCAAAGCTACCATCGTTGATTGATTTTAATTGTGGTTTTACTTTATTTTTCTGACAACAATGAAAAATGCAAGCAACACACGGAACACAGATCAAAAGCGTTCCAAAAATACATATAATGTGACAAAGAAAACCATAAAGATAATCTGTGCATATCGTATTGGGTGATTCCTGAAAATAAAGAAATACATATAATTAACCATGCACCAGTGAGTCGTCTCTATGAACAGGTATATTAGTATGTTGTTTCTTGTAGAAATTGGCAGGCATTCACGTAACGTTAATGGTGCTCTTTACATCATTTAGATTACCGTATTGGAGTTAAGAAAATAATTTTTGTGGTCAAAATAAAAAAATTTAGGACCAGAAAACAATTTCGACACATAACACAAACCAATAAGAAAAAAAAATTCGCTAAGTAATTTAATTGTATTAGTGTCTTAGGCATAATAACAGAAACACTTACAAGTGGCCTTTTTATATCCTTATTTGCGCACACATCGCCAAACCAAGGTTCTGGACAGACACAAGAGAAACCATTTAATTGATTATTGCAAGTACCACCATGCTGGCATGGAAATGACTGACAAAAGTCTGTTCCTTCAAACAAAGATGGCTGCAATATTAAACTCGCAATCTATGTAATATGATAACATGTAATCGTCGGGAGATATTGTGTGTTATTGTATACAATGTTACCTCTTGATAAATTCATATTTTACTTCCTCATTTTACATTAGGTGTCTGCAAGGAGCACGGGTATGGAACAAGAATTAAAAGTAGATGATTTTACTTCAATCTATGATTGGCTTTATTGTTTATACTATAACGCGTTTTTGACATTTAATGATCAAAACCAATACCGGAAAAATTGGACAAATAAATTGAAGGTGGAACGTTAAAAAAATGACGTTTATGAAATTAAAAAATAGGTGAATATTCAAAATCAAAATATATTAACTCAATGTAATGATGGAATGTTGCGCGGCCTCTGTTATATAATTATAGTTTAAAATGAGAGAGTTGAAAATCGCAAAATATCAACATCGAAGTTAAAACAAGCGAGCCTTGAAATTACACAAGAGAGTTGATATAAAGTCAGTTACATGTATGAAACCGTTTTCTCTTATGATCTCGTACGAATTATATTCCAGTGAAACGACACCTGCTCCTAGAATTTCATTGCATTCTATTATGACGCCTGAAGTGAAAACCTTTGCAAAAATCACAGTTTAGCCAACACAGCAAATCAGAATGCTTTAAGAATGATATACACTGGACAATAAAATCGATCAGACTAGTCACTTTTTCATATCGTCCAGCATACGATATGGCATAGAACGAATAATTGAACCCCCCATTTTTTGCGAGGGTACAAATTTAGTCTCATTGCTCGTAATGTATCAGAGCGGGAGTGAATCACTCCCGGCACTTTGATGTCCAAACGTAGTTTCATCTATCAGCCATGGTCAATCTTGATATCTTTCGACAGTGTCATAATTTTTATCCGTTTCGTCTATTAAGACCGATCATTATTGATACATGATGATTATTATTGCCGTTTTTAATAACTCGCTGTGCGTTATGTATTTACTGAGATTCGTGTTTCTGTTTAATTACGTTTACTACATGAAAAACATTGAGAACACGAAAAATTTGGAAGGTTATGTATGTAAATTACTGAATTCTTACCACAGATTGGTTGTTACAGTATGCAAATCAGCACGATTTTACTAAAATTAGATCACATTATCCATATAAGGAAAAATGATCAACGTAGCATTTTCCACGTGCATTTTCAAAGACGAAAAAACTTTTCTTCAATAAAGATTGTTTCCCGTTAGTTTCGAAATGTCTGAAGCTTTAATAGCGTAAAAGAGATGTATATTATGTTTGAATTTTGTATAAATAGATAGAAGTTAGAATTTTTTTTCTACATGACGAGTAACGGGACTAAATTTTGCCGTTAATCCGACAAATCACAAAACTAACATCGGATTATAACGGCAGAAAGATTAGGCCTAGATATAACAAAATACACAATGATTCCGGAATATGACCAAAACAGACCCATCATTAAAGTAAAAACCTTTCCAATAGTTGTTTCAAAATTCTAAGATCTTCAGATTAAATAAGCTAATTAGATATGGTTAAAAATTGTTTTTTTTTGTTTGATTTTGTTGGTTTGAATGGGGTTTACGCCATTTTCAGCAATTTTTCAACTATATCATGGCGTCCAGATTTATTAGCGAAGGAAGACGGTGTACCTGGAGAAAACCCCGACCAGCGGCAGGAAAACTAGCAATACTTGTCAATTAAGATTGGAGTCGAGTACACAATGCCCACAGTGATACTCGAACCTGCAACCTCAGCGTTGACAGGCCACGTAATTAATAGTAGATGACTAACTACCTTAACCACTCGGCCAACGAGGCACTTGAAAAATTGCAATTCGTATGTTTTATTTTTTGACCGTGTGCTTTATTTTATTAATCTGTGTCTTTTTTGAATATGTGTGCAATATTAAATTTGTATATGTGCTTTAAGTTTTTGAATCTCCGTTTATTGAACATTTTGTAAAAGTTAAATCTAAGTACATAAAAGTTAAAAAAGGAGTTGCTATTTTTCCGGATTGGCGGAAAAAATAGCTATGAGACAATTCGTCCGGCTAGCCGGAAAATAGCTATGACACTATTCGTCCGGCAAGCCGGAAAATATCCATGAGACTATTTGTCCTTCTAGCCGGAAGAATAGTTCCTAGGATATTTGTCCGGCTATATATGATCTAATGAATAAATTCTGGTTAATTTGTCCATTGAGCTTATTTTGTCATGCTCTAATCATGGCCAATCAAGACTTATGCTTTATTGATGATGATCGTAAAGGTTTAAAGGTATAAAACAATTTATCGACTTACTGGGTCAGGGTGTACCACAGGAGACGCGTATCATAGTCACCTTACTATCAACCTGATGAGTCTAGAAGAGGGAGGTTTGATCTGATAAAATCTTGTACAATTAAACATTTCTTTGGAAAAACCTTCTTTTGTATCTTTTTTAAAAAAACTTTTGGTGATTGATCATCCCTATTAGGTAATTTTATTGTCACCTTTACTACAAATTACAATTGAAACCTCCTTATTAAGATAATAATTAGAACCACATAAAATAATATATGCCATTTAGTAATATCCTGCTGCTGACATTTCACTGAAGTTTAATTTGTTAATAATGAAAATTTGATATCTATCAAGTGCTCCATTACAAATTTGAACTATCACGGCCAATTAAAATTCCCAGGGTATCTCATCCCTATAAACCATGACCTACATAGCACAAAAACCGCATATATTTATCTTCAACCACAAAGAATGAGTTACTTTGATACAGGTCAGCAATATTATAGCCGGACAAATAGCCTAGCGACTATTCTTTCGGCTAGGCGGACAAATAGTAGCATGGCTATTTTTCCGGCTAGCGGCCGGACGAATAGTGTCATAGCCTTTTTTCGGCGCAGCCGGGCAAATATTCTCACAGATATTTTTCCGGCTAGCCGGACAAATAGCAACCTTTAACGGAGTGGCTAGTTTTCTGGCTAGCCGGACAAATTGCGTGAGAGCAATTTTCCTGATAGCCGGACAAATAGACACTCCGTAAAAAAATGAGTTACTATATGGAAGAATTCTGTGCCTTTTCTATAGTACACAAAGTAAATTAAAAAAAAATTATTTTCGCATAAATATATGTGTTAGAAAACTTTCTATTACATGGCAAAGTCTATATACAACACGAATGCTGTTCATAAACTATCTTTTATATATCACCTACGTGTCATCACTGGGTTTGCGAGTAAAAGTCAGGAGTTCGACTCCAACCTTAATTACTCGTAATTGTCAGCGACAAATTTCGATTGTCTCACAGGCACTTTGACTTCATTCTAAGTAATAATGGGACTACCATAATATACATGAAGATGAAAACAAGATGAAATTGCTAAATCCAAATTAAAATAAACGAACAGGATATACTTCTGATTCTAATAGTAGGTGAACTATCAGGCATTTAACTTACGTTGTGTTAATATTACTGTAAAACAATGTGTGTCGCTAAGTTTTCTGTAAAGATAAATAAAATGATTCGTTTAGTGACCTTGAATTTAAAAAATGACAAGGGGAATGATTGTATATGGATCCCTTTTCAGATGACATTTACAAAACTTGTACTTGTATTGCAATTCTTATTGACTGTCTTTCTTGATGGGTTTATAACCAGATACCATAAGATACCATTATATTTTTTTTATTTTACTGACACGGCATTTGTTGTTAAAAAAGGCAATCTATCGTAATCATGTCATATATACTTACATTTTAAATTACAAAGATTGGCCGAAAACGTATTGTAAAAATATAGGCTGTATCCGAAAAAAGAAATTGTTTCATACATAAAATAAGTAATCAAATTTACCCTTTTATATCTTCTGCTGTGGAACATATTATATTTGTGACCTGACTTGATTGTTTAGGAGTCCAGCTTACGTCCACAAACCAAACGTTTATTCTTCCCCGATCATCCTGGTTGATTGACGATTGTGAAAATCCTGTTAATCCATTAATATCAATGGAAACTAAACTATAAATAAAAATATGATGCTTATAAAAGTATGAAAAAACTAGTATTTTTATGAGCTAATGCTACCTCATGATATCACTTCTATATAACTTTATACATATACAGACTGAAAAGAGGCTATAATGAATCCCACAATATGGCACAATCCTAAAAACTATGGACAAATTTCAGTATTAAATCATTTATCATTGCTGAGAAAAATAGCGACAGAAAATTTCACATAGGCGTAGCAAGCGGTACGGCGGTACGGCTTCCACTCTATATTGCTGGTACGGAAAACAGAGCCAGTTTTTTTAAACTGAAATTAATAAATGCATGTTTTCAACTGGTCAGGTATAACAATTGCATATTCATTCACTGTTAGTGCCAAGAAACTACCAGAATGCAGAATTTCGCATCATTTAACCCAGGGCTTCTGGGGGCCTTCAGCGCACCCAAACCCCCTTCCGTAAAAGCCACCACGCTTTGGGGGACAGTGTCCCAATCTTGTCACATCTCTGACCGTACCCCTATTTTTCTGGGGGCTACGCCTATGTTTCAATATCATTTTAAGAAGGTAAAATATTAACTAATATAAGTCGGACAGGTCTGTAAATAAATCCCACAATATGGCATGATCATACAAGGCCACTTACAAAATTTCAGAATTGTATCCCTTACCATTTCTAAAAAAAGTGACGTACAATGGCTACAGACCGACGATTACACTAACACACAGAGACCAAAACAGTATACCCCTATCATCTATGTGAAGAGGGGTATAATTAAGTACTAGTCTTTTTTTAAGAATCAGACATTATGGGATACCGCCAAAAGAAAAAGCACAAGTTAAAAAAACTTTAGAATTAATAATTTAGTGTTCTGACTTATATAGGTAACTTTATATAAAGATATAAATTCTGCAAAATGCACCAAAAAAGTGCAACTCATAAAAATCAGAAAAAGCATAGAAATCGTAATGTCTGTTTGTTTCACTGATCTGGTACTTTATTTATAATTTGAGTACATTTTTATTACATGTAGTGGTAATTTTCTGATAAACATTAAATATTGTTCAACGACGATTTGCAAAGTTAAGTACAGATGAAACGGACATATTTACCTGACATTTGAATGAATATAATATCTAATGTGTAGTGTTTTGGAAGCCTCCAATGTAAGTATGGATCCAATCTCAGGGCTAGAAGGAACAAATGTTGGTTTTTCGTTACATGATCCGGACATAATTTCGGTTCTTATCAAGAACTGAAAAATGCAAAGAATATGAATTTATTTACGTACACAAAATCTTTAACGACTAGGAGTCGTAAATATTTCATCCTAATATCTTAAGTACCGAATAGTTTACCTAAAACTGTTTAAAAATATGGACGTTTAAGTGTGTCGTTTTACTTATACTTGTCTATATTTGAAATAGCCTGATTTTTGTATAACAGTGATGAATAAAAATACAGCATGCCCATCCTATTGGTAAGATTTTGTCATTTTTTATGTGAATCGATTTTACGTATAAAATTGTAAGTTTAATGACCATGTTTTTTAAAAATGTTTTTCAAACTCCTCTAGATTAATCCATTTCAAAGCATTCTTATGTTTGCATAGTGACCTTATACTGTCATTTATTATATTGTTGAAATGCAAACTTAAAATAATAATCTAGTTGATATTAAGTTTTGGTTTGCAAAGGGAATATTACTACCGTTTTGCTAAAAATGGTGTAAAACGCCATTCACACAAACAAACATGTACATACAAAATGTGTGATAAACCAAGAGGCACATTTTAATCTATTTCCTAACGAAAGTCGGGGGTTTTCTCCGGGTACTTCGGCTTCCTCCCCCAATTAAAACTGGACGCCATGATATAGCTAAAAGTGGCGTTAAATAATATTCAAACAAACCTATTAATATAAAAACTAAACACATTGACTGATCTAAATGTTTTGCTAATAGTTTTCCTATTTCAAATTACAACAAGCCATTTCCAGCAGATCCAGAGTATGGTATGTACATTTTACAACTTATACGTTATTCTAGATCATGCGATCGGTATTCCGATTTTCAAGACCGATCACTGCTGCTGACTGCTAAACTACTAAAAAAGGGTTTGTTGTACTTAGGTTGATGTTATCTTTCCAGAAGTTCTATGGTCGTTGCCATGACTTAATTGATCGCTATGAGAAATCATTGTCTCAAAAGCGATATGACATATTCGCTGAGTGTTAGGTAGTATTTCCTATTCCTGGATTTGACTTTTCCCTTGGCATGACAATGAGTAACTCGACGATTGTCTAATTAGAGGCAGACACTGCTTACTCGTCCAGAGCACCTGAATGCCCCCATGGTTTTTATTGGTTCTGGTTACTCTCTTTCTGTTTCTTGTGATTTTGCCTTTTGTGTTGTGTTTGTGTTTGTCTATATCCGTCTAGATTTGTAGATTTGTAACTGTATCTTGACTTTTGGTTCTTGTTGTTCGGTCGGTTTCCTTTGCTACTTTTCTTAATCTTAAGTGCTATACGTTTAACAATAATTTTGTCTAGTTCGGCTGGGACCATACTGTGAGAGTTCACAGTGTTCTACTCATAGAGCTGACCAGCGCGTCCCCAGGTGGCGGATAGAGGAGGCTGGTGGTTGTCAGGTCATAATATAAAGCCTGACTGAAGACCACATTTGGTATTGTGTTTGGATATTGCTACGCTCTTTACACAATACATGCCGCTAAGTAGCCGCTATAAAAGGCTAAATTTTCCATCCCTTTTCATAACCCATACTTTTACAGTCGCATTCAAAATTCGCGCTCGTTGGTTCATCTTTCTGGAATTGATTTATTGTTTATTCTCGTCTTGACTGAATATAGCTGAAATACTGCTCGAAAAATCTAATCAATCAATCATTTGTATTGATCGGGAACAAATGTTTGTTGTTAAATAACTTACAATTACTTATAATGAATTATAATATAATAATATTACAATTATGATTATTGGAATAAACACATTGTTTTTACGAAACTTTTATAGTGTTTAGTATTTAAACGTTTACCTGTAATGGAACTTGCGATAAAGCAGTGAATGATGTATAGACACGTTCATTGACGGAAATATTGGTCCTGGGAAAATCTTCGATTGTCAGAGAAACAGCAAACCAGCCGTTACTTGTGTAACTGTTATTAGCGGTGGCAAGAAACGTTATTGTACAGCTGGCCTACAATATAATATAAACTATTAAAACCAGTAACTTTACTACACGTACAATATTTTTTGTGCATTATTTAATGAAACAACAACTAAAAGAATAAAGTGAGACAAAATGTTAGCACTTTGCACCCCAAGTATCTGAAAATGTACTAGATATACACACTAATATTGCAAAGTGTAGATTCCTGTGGCTTTTGCTTAAAATTGCAACAGTTGTCTACTCTTTTTGATTGTTGCTTCTCTTTTTTAGCCTCTCAATAATAATTTTTTATCAGATTTTCATATTGCGTCTTTTTCTGGTACAGGGCCATATATACTTATATTGTCTTACAAGTGTAAGGACATTCACAAGAATATGAGAAATCCGTTTACCTCGTCTAAATCAGCGTTTGGTAGAACTCTAGAAATTGATGCTGCCTCTTGGTTTGTTGCCCACCTACATCGAACAATGTCCCCGTCCGTGTCAGCCAATGGTATCATAATTCTTACAGGACAACCAAATTGAATTCTGTTTATATTTAAAATTGTGTAAGTTTACAGTGACAGAAACATTTAAACGACGATCAAGTAGTTTTGTTTTTCGCTTTTTGTTTTTATTTTCATATTCGAAGCCTGATTAAATTAAAAAAAGCTATGCTCTGATTTTTGTTATTATAATAATAATTAATCAATAATAGGTCGTTTGAGGCACGTAATAAAACGATTTCTTGTATTACTGGCAATTTACAAACACTTCATTTGCAGAAAACTTACAAACGGACATCACGGTTGGTTTTGTGTATAAAGACGACAAGACGCAAAACTAGATCATATTTGGAACCTAAAGGTTTCATTATTAGGCACTGTTCATTTCCAAATCCCGTTACCTTTGCTCAGATGTTAACTTATTATCGGAAACAGAACGACAAAGTTTGATTTATTCTGTCAAAAATAATTTTCAGAAAGAGGCTACAATCTGTTGTGATACAATTAAAATACCCAGAGTGGAAATGTACACTAAACATAAAGTCAACAAAAGCTCACATTACAACCATATAAAAAGTGAAACTTAATTTTAAAGGTGTAGATAATAAAAAGAAGCAAGTTGAAATGGAAAATCACGTCATACCCTAAGGAAAGCACTGATGATGAATAATAAATATCATTACAATATATTACACGTTATTTGTTGGACACTTAACTTTCTCATACCTATATATTGCTCGACTTGATGTTTCAGGACTTATATTAGGAGTTTTTGTATCGCTTCTTTCATTAAGATTAACTGAAGTTTCTACATTCCACATCCCTCCTCTGCCATAATCTAAGGTAATCCAAGCAACACCGGAGAAGCTTAAAAAGGGAGACATACATGTAATTAAACTAATATATATATATAGATACCCAAATAGTTGCATAATAAGGGAGTTTCAATGGTTGGGCGGTCTAGGGTAATTATACAATTGACCAATATTTTGTCAACACAGGTTGGGAATTTATGTCTGACTTCTTCATGGCATACTTGACTCAATTGATAATTGACTTATGAAGGCGTCTTTAAAGGAATTCATAATACAAACATACCACATTTGACAAAGATGAAATCTTGGCTAATCATAAGGCCTTCAAGACTACCTTGAAGATTCCTTACAACAAAGAGCCTGAAAACTAAGGTTACTTGTATTGGATTCCAAAATTACGTTAATTACTAAAAAAGCACGGTACAAAGCCGTCTAATCTACCCGCTGTACCAAGAAGTTGTCAATACGGTTGTCTTAAATATTGTCAGAATTGAAATAAGGACAGAAAAACAACTCAGTGAAAATGTTTATTCCGAAGTAATACCAATCAAATGTCGATTCTTAAAAAGTATAAAGAACGTTTGGACATTTAAAATCAAGATCGATATCTAAAATTTCCTCTTTTCATCAGGTTACAATACGTATCTTTCTACTAAAGAACAAAACATTATCATACCAAGATGAACAACTTTAAGTTTAAATCATTCTAGATTTTTTTTATCGACAATGTATTTGCTACGTTTGGAGGATGTATTTTTCAATATTCCACTAAGTATAAAACTGTGCCCCAGTCCTTGCCAATTTGTGCCTGTATTCTTATGAAAAAGAAATTTAAATTGTTTTATCGTCTTATTAAAGAGAAGAAGATAACAGAACCTAGTCCTTTCAATTTTCATGTTTAGAATATATTAATGATGTCCATTGAAATAACAGTCCTGAATTTGCTGAGTGGCGTAGGTTAAGTTATTGTTTACAACTGGAAAGCAAAGAAATCACAGAAACAGCTTCATCTACATCATTTTTTATACTTACCCATTTACTATGACGTCAGTGGTCATCTAAGCAAAAGATGTGTTGACTAATGAGATTAATAATTAATAAATTATACATTTCTTTACTTATGCAGCAATATTCCAGCTTCTCCTGCATACGGGGTGTATATATTTTTCAATTGATTTGGTATGTAACAGCTTACGACACTAAATCAAACACTACAATTATGTAAGCGAGAAGTAATTTGGCATGCCACAACACCGGGTTTAATCCATTCTTTTGAAATGTCTGTACCAATTCGGAACAATTGTTGTATTTGCTGTATAATTGGGTGTTGGTTGTCAAGTTTGCCGGTTTCGTGGACTTTAATTTGTGGATTTTTTGGACTGTTTCCATGGTGTTATACTTTGTTATAACCTTCAGTTAGATTGCAAGTTGTGCAGAGGTACTACGGGTTCCTGTTCCAAAAATGAACAACATAAACACCTGCAAAATGGCTGAAAGTGGCGTAAACTTCTAACAGAAAGACACGATTAGGCAAGAGACATTGATTTAAAAAAAAACAAAAGACAACATAAGTATTTGTAGGAATTCAAAATGTAGATATTTAAATATTATCATTCGTGATCATTTGATCATTGACTCATATTTATATACACGTTATGTTTGTCTAATCTGATACGGTCTTTAAGGTATTCTAGAAAACAGTTAAAGTTCATAATAAAAGTTATTTTATATTAAAAAAGATTAACAATAGTTGATGAGGATGCACATTACCTAATATGATAAGGTCCTTTTGTTGTAAACTTATGTACAAATGTCCGTTCGCCAACTTCCCAATCCTCCTTCTGATTTACGTTCGAGCATATGTAGTTTACGTCGGATATATTGCAACTCCTCGAACACTGGTTTGTTATGGACCAACTTCCTTGTGATTCAGATGTCAATTTACCAATGCTACTTTTTGAACATCCTGATGATCCCATAGCCCAACTCAGTTTGAACCTAAATTCCACCTAAATATTCACAGAAAATAGACGAAAATAGACAGCATTTCAAAATACTTTACTCAGAATGTTTTCAGGGCTCGAACCAAACAGCTAATCACGATCTCGTTGGGACGATGACAGGTTATAATGCAGAACATCAATCCACATGAGTAACATGTTATTCGAATGCCATCCTCCTTGAACGTTAAAAAACCATTTTTTGTATATTAAACAAAATAATTTGGCGTATTCGATATTTTGTTTCTTATCTATTCAACTCTCCATTCTTCCTAGTCGTTAATCCGATTATCGTAATTAATCACATGTTTGTCACAATGTCTAACAAATTTAATGGTTATGGAAATCTAAGTAAGCACTACTATTGTGTACAAAGTGTTTGCAACAAAATTCTCATATGGTTGCCTTGTACTGTAGCAAATGCAAGTTATTTTATAAAATTAATTATATAATTTCCGATTTGCTTACCACGAATCTAATTATGCATCGGAGTTTGCCCTAATGAATGAACACAGATTGCAATGAATGCCCCCGTGATATAAGAGATGCAAATGTAATGACTGCAACAATGATATGAGGCAATCGAAAACATTGTCAAAACAATGTCGAACATCATACTAGTGTGATTGTAACAATTTCTCATTTGGAAGAGTGAAAAGGGTAACCATAATGAATTATTTCATTGCATTAGTGTCTATGGTTATTCGTCAGTGTCCATGTTGATAGGTGTACTGTTTTACAAAGGTTTATGGGAACGACGTTGTGTATGTCAAAATAAAATGAATTTGAATTTTGCAATGAGCAAACATATTTAATTTTTTGCGTGTTATGTTTTAATTGTTTGCGTCATTCATAAATATTCTGAACAGTGGAAACTATTTTAGTTTCAAAATGTGGCCTACAACTTGCTGATACATTTTAGGCATTACATAAGGTCCATAATTAAACAACATTAATAACAGCAGGTGTTCATATTATTTATTTGTTTAATATACACTTTCACATTCACCCATACCAGTATGAGATTTTTTTACGTCATTCTGTTTTACCTTTTCATAAGCATTTTATTGTTAGTGTTCAACGTTTGAACAATATTAACAAATATATAATATCTTACTTGGTTATCCGGTTTTATTTGCTTCCAGCTTATTGTTCCACCTCGAAAATGAGAACCAGAAACTAAACTGAAAATCAGTATATACGTAAGAATGGTTAAAGTCTTCATATTTAAACTAATAGGTATTAATATCCTTGTGTTTGACCATTTATATATATGCTAAAGAAACCAATGAAACAGTTCTATACTGAGAATGTAAATTCTGATAACGGCTGTAAATTATTTTATAATTAAATCCACAGGATTGGTCTGATTCTAAAATATGTCAACACACAGATTTTCATAAAATTCCTCAATTTAAAGACAAATGATGACAGTTACTAATTAAATTGGGAATTTTAATATCTTGCTTTGTGAATTGATTGAGTAATATGTCTATAACGGAATTTAATGTAAAGTAATATAAATTAAATATATTTTAGATTAAAATCAAGTGTCACAATAGAAAAATAATTTAAATAGAATTTTTAAACTAATTTTTTATATTACTAGACGAATGCATTCATATATATGAGCAGACTAGACTATATGTATCTGTACTTTACACAGTTACCCTGTATCGTTAAAAAATAACATGTTGTAAAAATATATTGTTTGTTTGAATGATGTTTAACGCCACTTTCAGAAATTTTCAGCTATATCGTGGCGTCCATTTTTATTGGGGAGTAAGCCGGAGTATACGGAAAAAACCCACGACCTTTGGTAGGAAAAGTGGCAATTCTTGTCAATTAAGATTGGAGTCGAGTTCACCCAGCCCGCAGTGAGACTCGAACCAGGAACCTCAGTGTTGAAAGACCACGTGACCAGTAGTAGGTGATTAACTACCTTGCCTCCTCGGCCATTGAGGTCACTAATTATACAATAGTTGCTTATATAGAGGGCATTGTCATGATATTTTGACTGCACAAGGGAGAGTGGTATTGCCTGAAACATTGATATGCCCGAGCCAAAGGCGAGGCGTTATCAATGATAAAGGCAATACCACTGTCCCGAGTGCTGTCAAGTATCATGACAATGCCAGCTATATAAGCAACCATTATATTTATTTTATTGAAGAATTAAGAAACCATGAGTTTAGACTGTTTTATTTATTTGTAGCTGCTTGTATTATGATTTGAATGTGGGCCTAATGATATATCATTGTTTGGCATTTTTAGGCAATACACAGTTAGTTTTCTACACCTTAGTACATGTTCTCCTTATTTAGGTTGTACTTGTAAATACATTGTTTTATAAATTAAAAATATACAGTTTTATGTTGCTAGATACTGGAGAGGGCATTATCACGGCGTGATAATGCCCTCATGTTAAATTTCTGCAGATTAATTAATATCAGCTGACCTTGTTTTGTCCAATTGAAACAGACATAATTTTACTGATATGAAATAAAAACATATCTTGTCTAATTTACCAACGATTTGTGAAGGGTAATACTGTTTATTATATTAATTATTATATTAAACTAAATGAAACAATTATTTTCGCTATCAATAATATATTACTTTATCATTAACATAATCTTAAATTTTCATATATAATGCTTTACCAAGGATTTAAGAATTCTTTTTTTCCTTCTTTTTTTCATGTGCCAAAAAAATTTTTTATTCCCGATTATTGGGTGTTTTGTAAGGTTATAGGCAATCATATACAAACAGCAATACATTATACTGTTCCAAACGTAAACCAATTATCATTAATTTGTCAACATTGAAAACATTGTTGTTTATCTAATTTATTGATTTAGAGCAGTCTTCCTCCTAAAAGATTATTCTATAGGCAGACACTAGGCAAGTGATAGGACCAATGTTTTGGATTACTTACTTTTTCAGCTGTAGATAGCCTTAGCCGGATTTAGTCAACGTTTATAAAGTTTGGTGATAAAAGCTCTACAACATCGCAATCGTTTGGAATTTTAACATTGTTTGGGTAAAAGTGCCTTGATGAGTCTAATTAGACAAAACGCGCGTACGACGTTAGTAAATTCTGTTAACCTTGGCTATACTTATGCCATTTTAGTAAATTTCTATATTGTTACCTGTTTTGCACATTGTCGGATTCTAGTAATTGTGCAAAACTGAAACTTTGTTATCACTCAATGGATATTTTAATGTTATAAATACTTAAAAATAAATTCAAACATTCATTGAAATACCTCAACAATTTAATTTGTGTAATTGCACATTAATAAAAAAGTTCAAGACAAACAGTTTTTCACAGAGTAATATATGATGTCAAAAGGTGCTTGTCCCTATGACGATGATTTGATAAAAATATTTTCCGGCCAATTAAATGTCAGTATTCTCGTTCAAATTATCTATTTTTCCATACAAAAAATTATATTTCAAATAGTTTGATGAAGACATTAAAATTAGGGAAGATAAATCGTTTATTAACTTCTATAAATATATTGTTAAAGTTTAATTAAAGCGTTTGTTGGAGCTATTTTTAATTTAATGTTAATGTTTGAAACTCGACAACAGTGGCATAAAGACTGAGGCCTTTATAAATATCGATCATTGTCAGGAAATACCTACAGGATAAATATTCTAAAGTTATGACATAGTTTTTGAATGTTTTATTTTAATTAAACTAAAAATCGAGATAAGGACTTACAATTGAAGTGACAGACGTATTGTGACGAGACAAAACTAAAGATACATGAACACGAAATTGTTAGGATTTCTTGCACGATCTATTACTAGACAAACAAGATCAAGTGTCGTTATAACACATGATTTTGTTTTCGGTAATAGATAATAAAAACAAAATTTTGAGACATATTAGAACAAAATAGTAGAGTTTAAATCTGTGACCAGTACCTTGTGCTTATCGACAACTTTGTAACTGACTATAACATATTTATCCCTACGATAACATATTTGTTAAATGCACGATGTAGTCAATAAAAACAATATTTTAAAATAATTTTTTTTTCAGATAGCTTTTAAATGTGTTTTTTGTATCATATTGCTGTAACTCTAAATTATCATACTGAGATGAGTAGACACAATTACCTGGCGAGAATAAAATAGGGATCATAAGGAAAAGGTATATAGTTGTTTGTAACTTTTTGTTTGTATGTTAATTGAAGAAAGATTCAAATAAGAAGCTAACTATTATTAACTATAATTTTATATACAGATATATCATTTCTGGGAGGGGTATTTTGCACAGGGGTATTTTGCACAAATACCCCTCCCAGACATGATTTATCTGTTTAATTACACCGAATATCATGTTTTCAAACAGCGGTGATACGAGACCACTTGCGTGCAGTTTATTGACTCTTTACCATCGGAAAGTTCCCGGTTTTCAAAATCGATTACTTATGTTACGTTTACTTTGAGGTAAAAGTCAAAACTTCCGAATGAATTTTTCTGTGATAATAATATGCGAGGGTTATTTTTTAACAAATACCACGGCACAGAGGGTAATTTTTTGATATAATTACACCTCATATAAAAATGCTGGCTTTTGATTGGTCAATAGACAGTGTATTTTTCGCACATTTCCTGGTTTTGCATCGATTTCGTCATCACCGGGGTATTCGGCAAAAAATTACCCTCTCGGGAAATATTTCATCTCTCGACTGGTATTTTTCACAAATACCCCTCCCAGACATGATATATCTGTTTAAAATATCATATAATTCAAATGTTACATGGAACCACGTAGCTATTTTTTTCTCTCGTCAATAGCCCATATGTTCATTCAGCATTATATAAGTACAAAAGCAAATACGAAGAAAGAGTTTTTTTTCAAATTGTTCAGAACAAACTCAATGTCTGTAAAGTTTATGCAGCAATCAAATTTAAATATACTATTGTTTATGTTACAAACATGTTGTCGATCAGACAATCTAGCACTCTATAAACCGGTTACTAATTTGACTGTTATTAAGTAGAAAAATACATATTGTTGACACCTTTTATTTTTGGACACAGGTCTAATTTTTTAGATTAAATTTTTGTTTATCGTGAGGCAAACTCAAAGGTTCTAACAAATGCAATTTGAGACATTGATCCTGCTTGTAAATTGTAAAAAAGTTCTATACAAAGTTATAGAATCATCATATATTCGATATTATTTCGCAAATAAACAGTTTCACAGTATTTGTACTGTCCTTCTTTTAATGCCGACAATATCTTCGTCAAACGGATTGAACACTTTTAGGTAGATCAGGTGAAAAAGCCGGCTACTTTCGTTGTGAGGATTTGTATGTAATTTTGGAATAAAGTACAAGTATGTTAAGTCGTAATGAATATTTAAAGAAGTCATGAAGGACTTATGGTTAGCCAGGATATCATGAATGAATGTCAAATGTGATACGTTTGTATGTGGAATTACCAGAGTTTAGATTTACGCAAAGCCTTTTAATGAGACATTCACAGTAATGTTACTTACATACACACACAATCTTGTTTATGCATATTTAAGTTTCTTTTTATTGTTGAATGATTAATTGGTTCTTTAACGTCTAGCAAACAGTATTTTAAATATTTATTGGTGACGTTTAAAAGCAATAAACATAATAAACTGAAAAAACATGTACACTCTCTTCCGAGATCTACATGTATCAGAAGAATAGTATTTTCCTTAGTTACCCAACATGGTCCATAGTCCGAGTTTAAAAATCTGACTTATTTATGTAATGCATGCATTTAAAAAATTATGAAAAAATGTTTTAAAACCATGTCGGGTTTAAAAGGACTGTTGATTTTTAGATTCAATTGGGTAATGTAGTACATTTAAAGATTAAATAATCATAGGTTTTTGACACATAAAGCCTTTAAACCTTTTTTTCAGATGTCAGTTGTCGCGTTAAATAACTAAAACAACTTGAAAAGTTGATCTTATGAACAGATGAGTTGTAAAATGAATCAATATGTTACATGTATACCATTTAAGTATAGTAAATACACCCGTAAAGTACACCACACCTGACAAAGTATTTTCAGTGTGTGAAATATTATATTTGCACGTGTGACCATCATATGTCTACCAGTTATATAATTTGCCCTTTTTGTTTTCTTGCATTATTTATTTACCGCATATTTGTATTAAATTATTGGTCTATTGGTTCTATTTACGTACTGCAAGTCAAAGAATTAAGTATTAATCTTACAACACAGAAACCTTAAAAAAACAAAGGCGTTTGTCATATGTCTAATTACTTACACCTAATTATACATCAAAACGTGATAGCGTTAGTTTACTTTATTGAATTGTGTTGGATTCTTATATAAAATGGATGATAAGAAAAATAATAAAAATATATAATTGTAATCAATTTCAACGCTACTTTTACGTTGATTAGTACTAAGTCTGAATACCCCATTCAGCGACAAACATAGGCAAGGTATTTTTTGGACTTATTAAGTTCAATACAGCCTTCACAGTTTTTAAAGAATCAAAAAGACAAAAAACAATTAGCGTGTTAACTGACTTCATGATTGGCGAAATTAATTGTGTTATTAGCTATTAAATTACCCGAAGGTAGTATATCCAGGTTCAATATTTGAATTAATTGCACCCAGTGGCGTACCTGAAATTAACTTACTGTTTTAACTAGCATGTTAGCGTTTATATGACTCAAGTAACCTCTAGTTCAAGTGGATATCCGAGCTTTTATCGAGAATAAAAAATAATAAAACAATATATATTTGAATTAAAGTGATATCACAAGCTTAGTTGTCAGGTAATTGATTTGATTTAAAGAAAGGTTTGGTGTTATCTAAGCTATATAATGACGTCCTGTGTTTATTGTAAAGTTGCAAGAGTTGAACCCCGTTAGAACTCTGACATTAGACAGAAAAAACTTGCCACAGTGTATTGAGACTTAGTAATCAATCTAGGATTATTGCAATAATCTATTACAGCAATATAAATTACAGCTTGGTCAAAACCCCTATCTTCAGCATGAACCTGCTAATGCTAGGTAATTATGGTAGAAGCTGAGTACATATGCACTGAGATAAAAGTTGACACTGTTGAAACATTTTCAAGGCTTGTATTGACTTTAATCTAATTTGGCAATTATTGAACTGGGACAGACAGCTTGCAAATAATTTGATGACTAGTCACTACAATGCATTTTCGTAAAAATCCAGCTTTAATTGACTCTGCAATATATACTTGTTGATTCTTTGAAACTAAAAGTCGGTTTATTGAACTCACTACCTAAAGTACAATAAAATAGTAACTTGAATATTGTTGGCCGCTGTCTTTCAATATTCAGACTTATTGATGTGATAATGATGGAAAAAATGTCGAACGTCAGAAGCGTTAAAAAAGGCCTGGCTTCGGTTTATATCGAATAATGAGTATCTTGATCTTGGAATGTAAATGGCGTATTTTGCAGATTCCATTTGTGGCTGCTAAATGATTCAACAACATACCTATCTATCTATCTATCTATCTATCTATCTATCTATCTATCTATCTATCTATCTATCTATCTATCTATCTATCTATCTATCTATCTATCTATCTATCTATCTATCTATCTATCTATCTATCTATCTATCTATTTATCCCTATCTCGCTCTGTCTTCTGATTTCCTAAATTTGTAGCACACTTTTGGGCCAGTATCAAAAAGGGTAATTTACATGCAGTTCATCGGTCAACATTCCCATTTAAATATTTGCAGTTCTTCGTTCAATAATAGATTTTGCAGACTACGGTCAGCCAGGAAATGCAAATTCTGAGCTGTATGAACTAGAAAGTAAAAAAAAAAAACGAATTAGAAAATATGAACCAAAAATAAATGCAAGAACTGTAAATGTTGTACCAGGATCTGCGATGGGAAACTAGAAACTAAAATATCTAACGTTAAAAGGGAACTGCTTACATTACACTATAAACAGCAAATGTAGAAAAAGGACCGAATTGTCCATGTTAATGTAACATGAGAGATGTTTCGAATATAAGATTTAGAACTTTGAACCAAGAATAAACTCGACTTTAAACCCGACATAAAGTATTACTCCATGAAAAAAATATTTTGAGGCAGATAGCGTTTTGACCATGTATTTGTATTAACACAAGCTTAAAAATGAATTTCTTCCGTCTGGTGATTGCAGCATATCTGATATAGAGATAAAAAATAAATGATAGGATTTGAAATGTGGGTTATAATGTTTAATTATGTAAAATATTAAACCCCTCGTCACATTCAACATATTGAATGATTTATTCATTAGATTAAAGCAATTTTTCAGCTATAGCATGACCCACAGATTTTATTTACGGAGAAATATAAAATTCCAATCTTTGTCAATTATAACTATATAATATATCTATTGTGTTTATATCCTGTGTGTTCTAGTTTGTGTTAATTGAAAGACATGATATGTAAAAATTGGTAATAAATATATAGAATAAAGACTGACAGAACTGTATGTCAACTCTTAATTCCGCGGTGACGGCAAATAACTGTTTAATCACATTACCGTCAGCCGAATTCACATAGTTCTTTCCAACCAATGTTAGACTCCAGCACGTATGTCCAACCCAACATATGCTACTTCAACGGTTGACGATAACATCGTTGTATCCAGATTCATAACCTTCTTGACAGTATACACACAAAAGCTGGAGTATCTAATGCAAAATTGGCATTAAATTCAGATTAGAGTCGACCACACCCTCCCCTCAGTAAAGCTCGTACTCGGTACAGTGCTAACACCGGTAATCAAAAATACAGTTAAAACGACCTAACCTAGACTCCGTATCGGGCTGATGCTGATATGGATTGACCTATATATTTACATATAATAAGAACACAATAATTTTTTAAGTAGAAGACATTTGTTCCTTTGACAAGAAATGATTTAAACCCAGATACAATGTATACATTAGACACTCCACTCCTTTCATTAGTTCAATTAAGGATGTTCTCTGGTTGTGTTTTTTTCATGCTTTGCGCACCGAAGACAAAAGAAATCCACGATATAAAAAAGATTTGTCATAAATTAAATAATAGTATATAAAGAAATCGTTTTTATAAGCAAATACAATGATTTAAAAAGAAATACGACATTTACGGTAAATACCCACCATCTCGCAGAACAAACACGAGATGTCGTCTGACAGGATTTTTGATACGATTTTAACCTTTAAAAATTTTAGTCTTATTTCCGTACTTAACCATAAAAGAGTGTTTAAGTCTGAAAATCAAAAAAAAAATATATGTGAAAAGCGCATTACTTTAGATGAGTAGAGAGATGGACGAAGGGTGTGATGAATACCAGACGGAAGATCAGCCTGCAACAATGTGGACTTCTTTACTAGCAAAACTGTGTATATGTATAAACACTTTAGCTGTTACGTATACTTTGAAAATAATTTTTGTGTAAACAGAAAATTCCAACATGTAATTATCGTAATAACAGATAAAAATCATGATGATGTATGAGGTAAACATTGAAATAGATATCGATATACTATCCATATACATGATAAAATTTGCTTAACATCTCAATGGTGTCATGAGGAATGTGGCAAGTTTATACCATACAATCATTTGAATTTGTAATAAAATTTCCACAAACGTAACTTTTAAAAAACTTATTTTGTTTTCACAATTCCATTTGCCAGTCTGATCCTAAGCAAAACGTTTTATTTGTAAGAAAAAATAGGAAAGAAAACCGACCGAACAGCAACAGCCAAAAGTCAAAGGAAAGTTACAAATCCGGATATTGACAAACATACACAATGCAACACAAAAAACCTAAGACATAAAAAACAAAAGGAGTAACATGAAGCAAATAACAACAACTGGCGCACTCAGGTGCTTCGGAGGAGTTAGCAGTGCCCACCTGTAATAAGACACCCATCGAGTTACTCATTGTCATATGTAGGAAAAAGTCAAATCCAGGAATAAGAAACACTACCTAATACTTAGCGAAAATATCCGACCGTATATGAAAAATTGATTTTCCATAACTATCAATTTAGTCATACTGACGAATATAGAACTTCTGTGTAAATCATATCCTAAATAAATAGTTACTGTAACTGTTACGAAGGCATCTATATATGGTCTTTAAATTAATTGGAAATATTGAATGACCTGATCATTTTGCTAGATTTTAGTTGTATGCAATACAAGTCATCAGTTGTGAGAGTTTTCAAAAAAAGTTGGCAGTAATACAAAATTGTGCAGGTAGTGACCACGCCCTATCTGCTCAACACTTACCAAAGTAATTAGTTAAGTGTAGTTTAAATATAGAACCCTGAGTTTGCACATGCTTTACTTTATTGTGAAGCCACATTTAATTCACTCATATTTATTTGTGTAAGTATTGATAAACTATGTTTATTAAAAAATTAATCAGAATGCTCCAATATTTCGCACATCCACGCACGTAATTTATTTAAACAAATCTTTTCCTGTAGATGTTGGAACGACACGTGCTATGCAATATGAATAATAAGCAAGAGACCTAACGAAGAATAAAAGACGTCAAAAGACGATTACCGATTCATATCCAGACATACATACACAACTAAAAATAAAAAAAAAAACGTCAACAGAGAAAACGAGCATGCCGTACTCAATAACAAAAATCATGGATGCACTCCATATAAATAGATCCGAATTCTGTTCATTAATTGTAAGTCTAACAGCACAGGCACCACAGAAAAACGTATCAAACGAACAGAAAGTACAACCTGCATTACAACACATGAAAAACTATACCAAAATCAACAGCTGAAAATTCTGATGGACGTTAAAAGAAACACGAGGCCATCAATTAAATACAATTTCGTCAAGTAAAGAAATAATTAAAAAACCAGAAAAAAAACAAACAAACAAACAAAAACAGACGAAAAAAGTATCGGTTCAAGGTCCCCACTTTATGCCTGCATTTAATACTTGTCTTTAAAAAATTACAAATTTGAAAGATTTAGATATCATATTACAGATAAAATAAAAAAGATGGCATAGTAGAACTGTATGACCTTAATCTGGTCTTCTTTATATATTTATATAAACATTGAATCTATTTTACCATATTAAAATGTTTTGAAATAAATAAGTTCATAAAATAGGGTGTTCAGAGATTTTAATGACCTTGACCAGTGACATTTTGATCTTTGCAAGTACTGATCATCAAGAACTAATTATTTATTAGGATTTACCACTTTATATACATGTAAAAGAAAAAATGTCAAAAATAGAAATAGAACAGCAGGTATATTCTCAAAAAATCGTAGACGTAAATGTAAACGTAACGTAAGTTTACGACAGTTTTCATATTCACAAAAATTTGTAGCTGTAAGTTACGTCTAAAATCGATCGCAAACTTACGTCTGCTCCTGAGCGCTCGTAAGTTAAAATTTTGCAAAGAGAAATCGTTTTTCAAGCCATTCACTACTTAGCATTATTGATTTTGTTGTACGTGACCTAGAACAACGAAAAAAACATTCAAAATTTGCAAATATTTTGAAAAATGAGTAACTCAAGAAGAATAACTCTTACAAAATTTGATAATAAAAGAATAAAATAGACAAATCGGACCGTATAATTTTCTTTTATTAAAAAGAAATAAACAACAACCGAATGTATGAAAAAATGCTCCGGAAATTAAACGTCTCCTATATGATTTGCGACTTTACATCATGCTGTTTTATATGTGTTAAAATGGGTTAAGGTTCTTTATTACATTATTATAACACAAAACTACTCGTTAATTTCTACACCGAAGAAACGTAACCTGAAAACAGGTCTTGTTCCACGTTATGGTAAATTGACAGATTACTTTTTAAAACACCTATTCAAAATTATGCAACACACCAATTAATATCGCGATTTTATTTATTCATTTATTTATTTATTAATTTGTTTATTTTTAATAAATTAGTTATTTCTTTTGCATATCATTTTAGCCAATATATAATACCGTATTTCCTGTCACCAGTCTACTGCTTTGTGAGGTTATGCAATTAAAAATCTGTTATAATTTAAGTACTTTGAGGTTATTATTTTTCTTTCAATACGTTTACTTCCAAAGTGAAAGAAGTGACTGAGCATGCGTGATAACGCTACGTGCAAAACGTAAGATTTACGATTGCTATTTTACATGCAAAACTGCGATTACTTTCGAGAACACGAACAATCGTAGACGTAAACGTAAAATTTACTTTACACGTAAGTCTAAATTTACGATTTTTTGAGAATATAGCTACTGGACTTTAAACATTGTGACTTTGACCACCATGAAAGTCAAAAAATATTTTATGTTAATCTTCGTGATAGTTATTGAGATATGGTTAATTAAAAAAATGCAAAAAATTAAAAGATAACCTTGACCTTTGACCTTTTACTTTTTGTCAAGAGCAAGAGTTATAATGGTCTTTGGTGAAGACCCCAGGCCTCTATTATAAATAGTTTATGAGTTATAAATGAAAAAAATAATGGTTGTAATGGGAGATAACTCCTATAAAAAGAAGTCCCATGACCTTGTTGATTTTCAAGGTCGTCAAATATAACCAACACTGATTGTTCATCTATCTGTTATAGTTACATACGATATCGCTATTTACAATAAATTGGATTGATTCCTGGAAAGAAAACTCTTACAAAAGGTCAAGTATAAAAAAAACAATTCATAACCTTAAAAATATCTACATTTTGGTAAAGGTTTCAGTTTTGAATCTATTATGATGAAGCAGGAGATCTGAACACAACACAAGGTCAAGAATTAGAATGTTATCCTTGACCGTCTGACACATTTTTACGGTCAAGGATGACCAACAATGAAAACCCTATGTCTCTCACATTTCGTTCAAGGATGAGAATGGTACTTAAAATTCTTGCAATACAAAAAGGGAAATAACTATAAAAAGGAGTCTTCAAAATCCTTTGCTCGGAATGTAACAAATTGTCGCGATCAATAACTGTCCATTTTGGAAGAAACTTCCATCCTTAACGTATTGCCACATGTCTTTACGACATGTCACGAAACAAAATTTATTATGGGAAAAGAAAACTTTGCGGAAAAAATAAGCCACAGACATATAACAGGAAGGCCTACCACTGCTAAAGTGGAGAACCTTAGTGAGGCATGAGCTAGAGCAACAGTATGAAAATATCAAAGATAGATATGCATATTATAAGTGCATATTATAAGAACTTGATTTGTCAAGTCTGTTATATATTTAAAGTTCATTCAATACAAGTCAGTTATATAATATCTTTATTCCCGTCACAACCCACATTTTTATCGGATTTCAATTTGTTTGACAACTTACACTTGAAACGGTATATGTTCAACAGCTGTACATGTCAAAAACGTGGGAATATGTAATCGTTTAAGTCCATTTCTATATTTAAATCCAAATAAATAGTCACCGATAATATTAAAACGTTTTTTGTGAAAATTGTTTGAAAAAATGTATTCCATAAATATGTCTGATTATTTAACAGAAAACAGAACAAAATTATGATAGTTCGTGCAAGAATGATCATGTGTTATTCTTTTGAAACATAATACTAAACATTTAAAAGAAGTTAATTGAAGCGCGTGATCAGAGCTCAGCAACGCGATAGAAGGCGGATAGTGCAGGCATTCTTGTTTGTTGAAAAAGCTAAATCAGTTAAAGGCCTAAAGGTAAAACCACGAATAAGCTACTGCTACAGCGATCACAGAAGAGAAAATTCAGCCAGAAAAAAGTTGAAAGCTGCAAAATATGAAGCCATGAGTAAGCTACAAGCGATTACAGAAGAAAAAATTGAGCTAGAAAAAGAGTTGAAGGTTTAAAAGAATGAAGCCACGAGTGAGCTACAAGCAAGTACAGATTAGAAAATCGAGCTAAAAAGCTGTTGAAAGCTGAAAGGAATGTAGCCTTGTCGTGTTTTAATATAGAAAGAACGAGACATAGACCATAGTGGGTAACTTGTATGGAAAGTACAACCCGTTTTCAACGAAAAATACCATCGGTGGACCTCGGAACAGACTAGATCGTTGTAGCCGCACAAAAAGCTAAATGTTCTGTTTCCCAAAATACGCGATTTATTCGCTAAAGTCACTAGTCTCCGTCCGTCACTAGTTTTCGATACCTAAGGAACCATTTTACACTAGTTATAAATAAGCGATAAAATACACAAACAGTTTAGCGAGGATAAATTGCTGTTCTATCCACAGAACAAGCTAACAAGCTAACAATACCTGATCGCGTTTTTGCTCAGAAATAGAGGTTGCAAACAATTCTTACGATTTCAAAGCACATGTATTCTCTCATATTCTTTTCATATAATTTTGTGTTTCTCCATAATTTTGTTTTGTCTCGTCATTGTTTTGTCTGTTTTTAAACGTGTGACTTTTTGTCTGATCACTAGGTTTACTGATTTTTGGCTTTTAATTAAATCAAAGGAAGCGAATTGAAAAAGTATGACATGATTGTGAAACCTTAGTATTTTGATAGATTTTATGTTTTCTCTCACGATGACTTATAGATATTGATGATCTTTTTTTGAGCGTTGAGCATAAACAGCAGCTGATTCATTTATTTAAAAGTGATCACCCTTACAAGAATTTTTCGATTGAATTTACACGATATATGCAAAGTTGTTAAACGGTTCATTTCTATGCTTAAGTTTTTGAATAAAACTAACACTAAACTGTAATGTTGATTGATTGATTGTGTGTTGTACGTCCAGCATGTAATTTTTCAGCTATACTCATGACGTGAAAGAATATAAACTATCCGTTAAAAACTTTTTAATACTTAAAAATGAATGATTGATTGATATATTGATTGTTGCTTTACGTCTATGCTTAAAAAATGATGCAATACACTAGTATCGGAATATAAACAGAAAAAAAAAGTAACTAAAACAATAAAAACTATGTTGTGTCACAATCAACAGTAAAATTCCATTTAATTATATAAATGTATTTCTTTTAAAAACAGTAAAGTATTGTCGCCTGCGAAGTTGTAACCAAATTAGGACATTAATTTACAGTATAAAAACGTTCTCAAATGTGGGTCACATCTACAGCTCGCTTGTTGGTATATGGACTGTTGCATCGCGCAAATTGTGGTCGTAGCTCGTTATGTAAAATATAACAATGTATCATCCTGGTGTGTATCACATTGGTGTGTCTAAGACGACACAGATTGAGTAAAGTGTCTTGGTCAGCATCCCAGTCAGTGTTTGATGCATCTTAAAAAATATCTTATGCCTTTAAGCAGGTAACAGAGTATTTATTCATTAGCTTTAGAAACGTAAAGAAACTTATATATGTTCATTTTTAATGTTTATATAAAACTTTTTATCAATTTACAAGTATATGCAAACTATATATTATTACGAAGTATAATTTTTCACTGACTTAGTTATCAACAGAAATTTTAGAAATGAATGTAAATCAATCAAGTTAAGTCAGATTTTCATGTGATATGCAATCTTGTGGTACACTAATAACGGAATTGATGCACATGTAGAGCTATTGATGAGCGTAGCTTTTGAAAAACCGAAAACCAGAATAAAGGTTTTTAGTTGAATTCAATTCATGAGTATTATGCAATAAATTAATGTTATTATACTTATCAACAATTTATTTAATTTGACCACATGAACATTAGGTTTAATAAGATGATTTAATAGGCAACAAAATATTACTTGTAATAAAGCAAATATTTTAGCAGTTGCATTATTTTAATAAGGAAAGTTCCAATATACGTTTACCTATCTATTTAATTCACCTAATTTAAAACCATCAATTCAAATGAAAAGCTCATCCATGTATTTAACTAGAGTAATTTGCAATAAGGTGTGTTAAGACATTCATACATGCTGAACATGTAAAACCCTGACTAAAGCTTCTTGGGCACATTACAACAGTATATAACAAGAATGCAGAGAACATAGAATAAACTCTGAGACATATACATAAAAATGCTTTAAAATGAGTTTGAAAATAACATTATCATAACAGACGCACACAGGCAGAAATAAATTTAAGCGAATTAATGCTTTGCATCAAAATTTAGTTTTAATATCTTAATATAAATGTACTATATTTCCCATACACTTTATCACACCTGTGGTAGGTGAAGCAGAGTATCTTATTTCCACCATGTTATTGTTTAACGATACAGAATAACTGTTTGAGACACAGAATGATAAATATTTACATATAACCTATTATGCTCATGTATATGAATGCATTTGTCTAGTAATTTTTAAAATTTAGGTTAAAAAAAACTTAGTACAATAAAATGTGACACTTCATATTAATCTTGTATATATATATATATTTTATTTATTTTACTAATACTTTTTATGCAGTTATAGTCATATTCCTTGACAATTTTACAAAGACATAGTTTGCAATTCCAAATGTTAATAGTTTCACTAATTATCTATCATTCAATTTTGGAATTTTTACAAAATCTGCCTGTTGTCATATTTTGATGTATGACTTATTCTGTGAATTTAATTATGAAATAGCTTTCTCACTATAAAACTATTTCATTACATCATATATAAATAGTCAAGCACATGGATTTTGATCATTCAAACATGAAGACTTTAACCATTTTTGCTTCGATTTATCTACAGTTGTTTTTTTGTTTAGTTTCTGGTTCCCACTTTCGAGGTGGAACAATTAGCTGGAGGCAGATTGGACCTGATAACCAAGTAAGATTTATAGATTTATAGATTTGTTAACTTCTGTCAAAATGTTAAACACTAACAATAAAATTCTTATGTAAAAGTAAAATGAACACAGGTTGTATTGCATACGACACATACATGTACAAATACGAACGTAATATTGAAGTATGCATATTTAAAATTCATTGTTTGGTAAATTTTATTAGACATTAGTTTATTAAGCTTCCCTTATCGATTGTTATATGCATACATCATCAAACTATCTAAATACAAAAAATATAATTATAAAATTTCGATTAAAAACGAAACAAATATTACTGTTTCTAACCGATTTCATTTGCTCTTGTATAAAAACTATTGATTTAAGGCATACTACAAAAGAAGACAAAACGCTAGCACAATTGGATATTGTTGTACTTAGATCAATTCTTAAAGTATACTATAGTCCCTGAAACGCATAAGCTAAGAAAACTCTCAATGAACGACCGACGTACGATAAACAAACAATGTGCACATGACTTTCGAAATGATATTACAATATAAACGTTGATTTAGTGCTTATCACTTAATTAATCAAATGTTTTATCATATGGTACATCATATTTTGCAACATTTCGACTACCGAATGGTTTGCCTAATAGTGTATCGTTTTCTAAATTGTCTATGTATGGTGTAATATCTCTATTGTCTTGCCTATAAATGACTTTTTTCAGTTTTTTAACAACATAATTGAAAGCAAATTGTAAAAATTGTAATTACCTCCGCAAAAAAGCAAAGCAAAAACAATCATATTTCCAAAAATACCAATCAACAAAATTTACGGTAACACGTAATACACTGAAATCTCATTTTCTTGTCACTTTAGTCTTCAGTGGTTTAATGTGTTTGGTTATTTGAAAAATGCTTTGATTTACTCACCACTCAGAAATATACTAGGTTGTCCAGAAAAATCTGCAAAACCCGTTACAGTCAATGGAACGATTTTATCGTTCATTCATCGTGCGTTTATCGTTCGTACAACATCTGTACATCGTTAGTACATCGTGCGTATATTGTTACTATATATATATACAATATTAATACATTGACAGAAAATATACAGTTTGTTTGTACGGGCCCTTGAAATGCGAGGATCTGCCGAGCATTTCTTACCTGTTTTGCGGCGAGGACAAATAAGCTGTTTATTTTTAACAATGTACCAAATATTGTTTTTATTCTTCAACCAGAAAATACATTTAATACTAAAGGAAAACATTAAGAATTGCACTTCAAGCCGATTTTTTACTTGTAATTCTCGGCGCGTATTCGAGTGATAGCCTGACGTCACAAACAAATATCGTATTCGACAGCAAGCCGTAAACTAGAACAGAATACTAAATATCGTTAGAGGTATGGACAAGGGTACCAGAAGCTGACGTCATTATTTGCTTTATTAGTAGGGTCGTATTTGTATAGTTGAAGCGGTAGTTGCAGAATAAAGTACCGTATAAGGTATGGTATATCGTACATCGTTTTCTCAAGCGTATGGTTTACTATTTATTCTCGCGTTTATCGTATGGTTTTCTGTTTGTGTTTGCGTGCGTCGTATAGTGCATGAGTTGTTTGATTGCACATTGTTTCGAACTACGTTTTACAAATAACAACTTTCTGATCGTTGAATCATAACTTTGCAGTCACATTAAAAACAACTCATTGAATCCTTGACGTAATACAAATTAAAAGTAATAAATGACCGGACATTTTTTTAAATAATATAGCCTGTAGTTTGGAGTTTATTCAAGTTTCTCCAACGTTTCTAAAACAAGGGATTGAGAAGCCTTCATAGGGAGTGGTTAAGTATTATCCAACACAGAATATTTCACTAATTAAACTAACATTTTTTGTTATTTCTTTTCTATGAGTGGGTTGTCAATGTTTCTCTATTTCATTTGATTTGGTCTGATGCCACCTAAATCTGGTTTTGTTCTGTATTTGTGACTTCTTTCGAAATTTATCAGCTGAAAATTGTTGTGGTTAGCCAGAATGTTTCTTCAGTTTTCATTGCGATATCTTTCTAAGTGGTTGTTGATGCGTGGTCCTTCAGCTGCGGAATGGTTCTATGGATGTTTTAGTTCTATGTATACCCTACAAGTTACGTAGTCGGTGAAAGAAATAGGTTTGCTTTCAATCTGTTTATCGTCTTCTAAGGCGTTAAACCAAGCATATTAACAATCAAGACTGTTGGGATTAGTGGGAATAAGGCTGTCCGTCTTACAATATGTCTTTTAAAAGTCTATTTTTAGAATCGGTACACATGTTTTGGTAAAGAAACGTATGGATTGCACGTACTTGTATATAACTGTGTGAACTAGATTTGGTTAAAATAGAAGGTGTCGTATTTGTAGATGGTATCAGCGATTACAATGTTGGTGAGGTAACGTGTTGTAGAAAGTAGCGAAAAATATGTTCATCGCCATCGTCTCCTAGAAATAAAGTTAAATATATATACTTGAAGTTAGATACTAGCATATAATACTTCCGTGGTTGTAATTTTAATAATAAATTTAATGTAATATATATATATTTTTTAAATGCCTAATATTAGACAATACAATATTCTTTCTTATTTTTGTATATGATATTTCCTTTTATGTAAAACGAAATGCAAAATAATGAGTTAAGACACAAAATGTATATCTAAACAAAGTTTATTAAACATGCAAATAAATACAGGAACATGAAAATGCTTAAAATGCCCCTTAATTCCCAGATTGAATTAGATGTTGTTTTCAGTAATTATCAATAGTTTCAGAAACGGGAACCCACCTCATTTAGTCGTCGGTAAAAAAAAGTAACACAATTATCGGACACAAATGGTTTAAGTCGATGCAAGTACATCGGAAACATACAACCGTTTTATTTAATGTCATTGTGGTCATTAGCAAGAACATAAGCTCTCTCACGAGATTTTTGATCACGATAGTTCTTGGATGCATGTTTATATATGTTAAGTTTCTATATACGCTTGAATGAAATTGATAATAATACACTGAATAGGAGATATAAATATGCCCAGTTTTACATTATACGTTGTTCAAGTTGTCTTGCAGATAAGTTAACGATATGTCTCAAGAAATACATGAATCTGCACCTTTTCATCAACCAAAATATGATGCTATGTTACAACATTGTTACTTCAGATGCAAAGTAATCATCAATGTAGGTAATAAAAAGAAGCCAGTCCACAAATAAAAGTCCGAGAAACCGGCAAACTCGAGAAACAACAACCAAACACAGAGCAATTACAGCAATTGTCCTGACTTGGTAGAGGCATTTCAAAAGAAATGGTGGGTTAAACCATGTTTTATGACATGCCAAACGTCCCGCTTCCATTACTGTAGAATGTAAATTGGTTGGTTGATTAAAATGAATGGGTATCATATACCACTAGTCACTCATTGGTGTACATGTATCCAACAATCATCGTAGCCCATTCACTGTACACCGAATTCACAAATTCGGAAAACTATTGCAACCATATTTTCAAACGAGATTAACAAAATTAAGTTTTTATAGAACTTAAACGATAATGTAATTGCTTCAAATAAGCTTATATTCATATATTGCTGTGGTTTTGCAATTAAGCAATTGACAATCTACGTTTCTGTTGTCTATTTTACATTTGCATCCCAGGTAGATACGCGTAAATGACACATTTCAAACACATGTCGGAAACTTAGAATTAAGAACTCACCAGTTTACACCTAATAATAATAATAACTAAAGAACAAATTTATTTGACCTACTAATTATGACTGAAATAGAATGTTATGCTCGACTTTATCCCTCTTTTCATGCCGCAAAGTGTAGATATAAGGTGACTTCTTCGTGTTCTCTCTCTCTCTCTCCAATAAAAAAAAGAACCCTTTGATATAGCAAACAAATGCTAAGAGTGGCGTAAAATTTTTAGATAGTCGAAACCTTAACTCGTGCTATACTTAAGTAGTTTAGAAATGTGATTACTTTTGATTAGGTAATTACAATCTGTACAATGTACTTGTTGCAATTGTCTTTTCATAGTACTTTATTGTTATTTTTTCAAAGCTTGTTGAATAGCCGATATGTTTATCTAACTAAATTGTCTCTGTCACCAACGCTGAGGCATTGTTTCGTACCTGACGTTGTAGATGTACCATAAAAACAAATGATGCACTCGATTCTATTTTGTTAGATCTTTTAAAAATCGATGGTTCTCTTCTGTAAAGATTGTCAGAAAAACAGCAATGAAACCAACCGAACAAAAACAGTGGAAAGTCAAGGGACAGTTACAAATCCAGCTAAACAGACAATCGTATAAAACGCAAAACAAAAAACCAGACACAAAAACAGAAATTGAGTAAGCCTAATCCCTTATAATAATAGGTGCACTCGTGTGCTCCAGACATATGCACAGTGCCTGCCTTTAATTAAATGCATTGTATCCAATTGAATATAACTAGTCATGTTTTTGTAAAAGTCAAATTCCGTAATATGAAAAACTGAAAATGACTCAGCGAAAATATCCGGTCGTATTTGAAAGATTGATTTCACATAACGACCAATAAAGTCATGGTGACGACAATAGAACTTCTGGAGAGATAACATCAGCCTACATGTAGGTTCAACAAACTCTTGTTTGAGTAATTTAGTAGTCAACAGCAACATTCGATTTAAAAGTTTTGTTTGGTATACGTCGAAAAAAGCGAAACCCATAAATTTTCAATATTTACCACAGGGAAGACAAGACGTCATGTTAGAAGACACAACGCTAACATTAATAACTGTAAATGTATCAATTACATGATACATCTGATAAATCTGAATCGTGTTCTGGATGGTTGCGTAGAATGATCTGTTAATGTATTAACAAAATGTGTCAGTCGTATGTTTATCTTACTTATTTAACACGTACTAATTCCGTGAGACAACTCAAAATCATATATTACATACATCTAAAACGTATCAAAGGGAAATTTACTGTTTCGTTCATGCAAATGTAGACAAATTAAGAATTGTTTTTATGTGGCTATGGAAAACAACCCTAAATATGTGAACATAACTGCTTTAAACATTTATTGGACTGTTGATTGTTTGATTGTTATAACCACACTGACTTCGTATACACTTTGTTTGCATGTTTCTGGTGTACTCTTATCAACTTAAATCATAAATGCATCCATAATGAATGAATTATTATTATTTTAACGGACGACTATAATACAGGTTATATTTGGCAAAAACAAAGTCAAATTCTTTTTAATGTAATTTTCTATTAACATAAGGAACTTTTCTTTGTCAACGATCCATTAAGTTCTTTAAAACTATTACTGCACGATTATTGTCGTTTGTAAAGAATGTTGTTATTAAATTTACCCTTTGTCCCGTATCTGTATTTTAATTATTAACTGTTATTCCTAAAATTAAATAGCAAACCCTAACACTACTGCCATCACGAGTGACAGAAATACTTTTAAATCGATAGGCTGATGATACCTTTCTTTTTAAGATTAAGTGTAAGGAACACTTAATGAATGCCTCAAAAGTCCCGATTCTTTCCTCTATATCTGTGCTGACAAAGAATAAATACACGACATATGCAATTTTGATTTTTGACATAAACTATTCAAATTATATTATTGCTCTGAAAATAACGTGTTGTGGTCCCACGAAAATTTCTTGGAATATATTCTTTTCTAAATTTTGGAAAAGTATTCCCGACATAAACTTACAAATGGATCAAAGAAATCTCAAGTATACTGAAGAGTTGGCAACATAGAAAATTAACCTCAATAGGTAAATCTACTGTGAACAAAACACGAAGCTGTCGAAGCTGATTCATTTGTTCACTTCTCTACGAAGCCTATCACTAGCTCAGTTAAAAGAGCTAAGCAATTCGTTTTTCAACCTAAATTGGGATGGATAAAATTTAACACTATTATTGGAGATATTTCACAGTGCTACACATGGTAAATTTAGAATCAGTTTGGTGTTGAAAGAGTTTTTACTTGACAAAAAGAAAAACTGTGAAATTTATGTAAAAAATCATTTTTTGGAAAGATATACTGTTTCACAATATATCTCAAAGCCTAGAACAAATTTATGTGCTAATTACATTCTGGAATTTTTGGAAACGTCGTGGTGTCCAGTTTCTAATGGACAATGTAGATTGTTAATAAAACAATTTTTAATATGTTTCAACAAATCAAGGAAAAACTTAAACAATTTCATGAGGAGCTACACTTTTGTATCAAGTATTACCAAACATCCAAACGTAATACAAAACAACAATATAAAAATGGCAATTGAAACAACCTTGTACCAGCAGATTACTTTATCAGAAAATTATATTAAGTATGACACACAAGTTTGTTAAAACGTTTGCGGTGTATCATCATCAAACTTTCAAAGTGGGAATAATTTCTAGATATAGACATATTAGAATGTCTAGTAAATACTGCACTATTCTATAAATTCTCTTATATTGTGATCGTCTCTTCTTGTAAAAGATACAAAACCTTCACATAAATAAATACAAGTAGTGTTTCATAGCAAGCTATCGAAACACCTTGACCACAAATTTAACAGCAATATAAACGGGCTTCAAAATTTCAGTGACACTTGCTGCTCCAAAAGTGGCCTAAAAATGCATACTAAGAAAAATCGAAAGACATCTTAAGGTATGGATCTCTTCCCCAATGTTAGAACCTTTTTCGATATTCTACACGGCCATCCTCCTTTTGCAGTTTAAAACAAGGCTTTAACAACTTATTTAACGCTGCTTTTTTTCTCACACACTACATGAATGGGAGCGGGAGCTTCAGCAAGCCTTTAAACCTGGTTTTACCACCATTTCTTTTGAAATGCCTCCACCAAGTCAGGAACATTGTTGTAGTTTGTTCTGGTTGTTGGTTATAGAGTTTGACGGTTTCTTGGACTTAATTTGTGCATTGTCTGTTTTGACAATTTCCTTAGCATTCGGTATTATTTTATCTTCATTGTCAAGAAAAACGAATGAAATGATATAAATACCTGGTAATTAGCGATGACAGATCTTACTTCGTCAGCAATGACTCTATATCGGAAAACAAATATACGGAAGGCGAAATTTGTCACATGTTAGGTTTTTGGATTTCGGATTGACAAAATATTTTTCATGTTTGAAGGATATGTTTTTCAAAAAGGGTACTAAAATATTCCAATACCTCGCCGACCTGTTTTTGTAATCTTATAAGGTTGAATTTCAACAAGGCCTGCTTAAGAAGAAAGAAATGACAGTAGTCCATAACTTAAATTTCATATTCTACCATATTGATGATGATTTGTCGCTGAACAAATGCTTAATTCAATGACTATTTGCATTCAATATACCATAGCGAGCTTAAAATTAAAGACACCAAATATACACTAAGAAATAACTTTCCAGAAATAGAATTGGCAAAACTACACACTTTTTTTACTTCCCATTAATTGATAGCACCATTCTAGCAGCGCCGGCGTATGGTTGTACACTTCATAACCTATACGTTATGCAATGTTATAAAAATAGTTACTGTAGGATGTTTGTTTCTTAAAATAGATTCATATGTAGTTTGTTTGAAAAATATATCATTCTTCTAACAAAGGTAATTTTTACTGTTCCAAAAAATCCATATATAAATCCCTATATGTTTTAGAAATTGAATATATCCTATAATTTTGAATTGTACTATTAATTAAACATAGCTAACAAATAAAATATACTTCGGTTGACACAACGGATTAAAAGTTTGTTATGTCAAAAAATCGGACCAATTGATTTATACTAAATACGAGAATTTACATGTCCTCTACAGATATATATCTCATTAGCTTTTTATTACGCACAAATAAACAGTAAAACTAGATTTGTCTGACAGAACTTTGACCCTGTTGTATTGTTTTTTATCACCTGTTGTTTTGGTGTAGTTTTTACTTCATATTTTCGAGGTGATCAGCTGGAAGTAAAAAGACTTGATAATGTAGATGTTTTGTGCAATTTTTACGCAACAGAGGTATTATAAAAAAATATAAGCATTTCGTACCTGTTTGGTTGAATCTTAAAATGTGTATTCAAACAATACTGCATGAATGGCTTTTTTTAAACTTATAAACTTGTCATGTACAGATACACATGTAGCTTTATATTATAGAATTTGTTTACCGCCATAATTATTATATTGGGTGGTAATTTCGAAACGGAATACCAAACTAAGATTGGAAGATATCAACAGTGTAATACTTATAATTACCCTGTAGATACATGTACATGTACCACGTTTTTATGAGAAATTTGTTATTGGTTCCTAATGTTTTGCCTGAAATTGATCGCCGATTTCTGACTCGCACATTTGATATTTCAAATATTTTCAAGAATTATTTGAGTTCTACAATAACAAAATAACCCATAGAAATATTTAACAAATATATTCACTGCTAATTTTATAATGTGTTTATTGTTTATATACGAATTTAATTCTACACACACTTTTGAAACGGTATCAAAACAATGCTCCTTAAAACAAAAGTTAATCCACGCAAATATTTTGTTTAATACATTTCATTAAAAACAAGTTGTTACTCATGAAGACTTTTGTATTTATGTCTAAATACTTGCTGTTTCCTCCAAACAATTATCCAGGTTGAATTTAGGTTCAGACTTAGTTGGGCTATAGGAACTACTGGATGTTCTACAAGTAGCATTGGTAACTTGACATCTCACGCACATGGATGGTGGTCTGCAATCGATACCAACCAGAATACAACAGTTATATCAGACGTGAACTACATATGTTCCACAGTCAGTATAAAAGAAGGATGGGAAATTGGTGAACAAACATTTACATACAACTTTACGACAAAGGGACCATACACCATTAGGTAATACAAATGTTCAGCAAATGATATCAAATATCAACAATTGTCAGAGCATACTATATATAAGTTTTTTGTCTTGGTTAATTTTTAAACTGCATGCAAATACTCAAATATAAAATAAACTGTTTCATGATATCAAAACCGCATACTTAGACAAATTACAATCAAAAATCAACAGTGAGGGTTGATAATTTATGCAATCGTTTACCATTACCTCACAGCTCACTATTGATGATGAGGCCTCAATGCGTCCCACTACAATCAACATTGACAAGAATTGAAGGTTTTCTTACCGAAATTCGAGTTTTTCTCCAGTTATTCCGGATTCCTGCTCCTAATAAAAATGGACGCAATGATATAGCAGAAAAAATGCTGAAAGTGGCGTTTAACACCATTAAAACAAGTAACAAATTAAAAAGTGTCAAATTAATCTATTTTTGCAACTAAAAAAAAACTGATGAAAAGCTAAAAATATATATCATAAAACCGAAATAAATATAACGTCAAAATTATAAAATGTAAACAAAGACTCTCTTAAAATCAAATATACTATTTGGGTATAATCAAATACCACTAGACATTCATTTATCATATTTATGAAGGTATTATTTATGTCTGAATTTTAAGGTTCAGGGGCGGGGCTTGGATTTACTTAGCATATGGCAACGGCAATGGCATTTGGAATGTAGAAACGTCAGTTGACCTTAATGAAAGAAGCGATACAAATAATCCTAACACTAGTCCTGTGACATCAAGTCGGGCAATGTATAGGTATGTGAGTTTTATATATGTTGTGTAGATCTCCGCGGACACTCAATTCAAAGGTTTACCACAAGTCTTCTTTTTTATACATCTAAGTTTTAATAACGAGATTTTTATTGGAAACGACGGGATTTTACTTTTTACCTGAACTTATTAGTACATGCGCTGGTTTTCTACAATCAGAACGACTCCTCAAAAAGAGTAGTTGGTTTTAATGATTAGTTTTACAACAACATCTAAAGGGCTACAACAACTTTGACATTTTTTATAAAATTTAATTCAGAATTCAACTTGGTTGCCCTGTAAGTCTTAAGATACCATTGATTGACACGGAAGGGGACATTGTGCGATGTCGGTGGGCAACGCCAAAAGAAGCGGCGTCAATATCTAGACTTCTACCTAACGCACTTTTAGACGAGGTAAACAGATTTGTTCTAGCCTTTGAGATATTCTCACACAAATTAAAAAAAAGTTAATATAGAACTGTTAAATAAAACCACACAACACTACAACATGGTCAAAAGATAAAAGATATATGTAACAGGAGAAACATCCACTTGGAAAAAAGTAAAAACGAACAACAAAGACAAACAAAAATAATTGAGAGAAAAAGAAATAACGTTAATGCAGAAGAACACGAGCTCCATTTTGACTTTAAGGGGATACACATGTGCGTTGTGTCTGTGTTATAAACCTTTCATTATATTAATGAAATCCATACATGCGTAATTGTTAAGTTTATATTAAATCACTGACATAAATGAATTAGATAAAGAATTAAGGAATATTAAATATTAAAAAGTTAAATAGACGTCACGTGATTTGTACAAATTTTCAAAAAAATACTTTTTCATAAGTTTATATTCAATTGTAGGCCAGCTGTACAATAATCTTTCTTGCCATTGTTAATAACAATTACACAAGTAGTGGCTGGTATGCTGTTGCTCTAACAATAGAAGATTTTCCTAGAAACAAAATTGATATCAATGGACGTATTTATACCCCATCCACCCCATTATCTCAAGTTCCATTACAGGTAAACGTTTAAAAACTTTTTACGCAAGAATTACGCAACTATAATATTGTTTTGTATTATATTAATATTATAAATCAATTTTCGAACAGGTATGAGTTTCCAACTCGATTACTGTCGAAGCCCCAAGACCATAAGATTAAAACAACAAAAAGTATTATTTTTTACTCAAAATTTTATGCTGCAGGTTAATTTATGTTCCCTTTTGGCATACATTTCTGCTGTTGATCAATTGTTTATAAACGTGCTCTAGTCCTACATCTAGCTGTAATATTGCTTCCTTGACGTAATATTGTAATATTGCTTGCTGGACGTTAAAAAACCCCCAACCCCCAATTAAATCAACCTAAAGATAAAAGAATATGGGTATAAGCGACGCCTAGTCGCATACTGAATTATTGGTACTGGTTATTTATATATATATTTTTTGCATTTTTAGTTCTTGATCAGAACAGAAACTATGTTAGGATCGTGCAACGAAAAGCCAACATTTGTTCCCTCAAGTCCTGTAGAAGGATCAGTTCTAAGACTGAACGCTTTAGAAACATTGCACATTAGATATTATGTTCATTCGGCTATTGAGTAAGTTTTAGTTTGTACTCAAGCTTTAGGTATCCGGACCATAATTGACCACGTGATCATATTTGGTGTCCAGGATGTCCATTGTTTTTCAATAGAACAAACATCGGTAATTAATGTTCGGAAAACATCGGAAATACTATTTGAGTAACTAAATTTTTTGGCAAAAAACTGTTAACATTGACTCAAATAAAACAATATTTTTTATTTGAATCATTAACTAGCATTACATTATTTAATGAAGCTGTATTTTTTGGTCGAAAAATAAAATTAAACGATGACTTCAATTATGGGTCGGATACCTTAAAACCCTCCTTGGAAGAAATATATTTTGTTTTATCTCGTAATGAAAATAAATTTTGAAAACTTCTTTCGAACATACATGTAATACTAGTTCTCAGACTAGACACGACATGCTGAAAACCTAGTTATACATAACTGTTGTCTGCAATTTGTAACGAACGAATTTCATGTTTGCCAGGTTTGACAAAATGCTCTTGGATGTTTCCCTTTTTTATAATATGCACAATTGCCGTCGATTTCACCCATGCATTGGAAATACGACTTTAAATACGTTATTCAAGTTCTTTGCTCAACTTTTATAGATACCTTCTAACAGATAGATTATTTGTAAAGAGGGATGTAAGCTTAAATATTTACCGCTCACAAAATTTAAACATTTACGAGTCACACCAAATTTATGCATTTTTTCGTTTTGGTTAACAGCTGTTATGTATTTTGGAAAGATATGTAAAAAGCTCTATATTTTTTATTTTGAGTTTTAATTCATATTGAAGTGTTGAATTGTAGAATTATATTTCCTATAAGTATGGCCTATATAAATATAGTAAAGAATTTTCATACTTATGTACTATAAATTAAATATCAAAATTGTCCATCGATGTTTAGCCTTATGCATATCTGTATGAACTATGTATCATATTTCTCTTTATAGTTTAGTTTCCATTGATATTTATGGCTTAACAGGATTGTTAAAATCTTCTATCAATCCTGATGATCTGGGAAGAACGAACGTTTCATTTGTAGACGTGAGCTGGACTCCCCAACAATCAAGTCAAGACACATATATAATATGTTCTACAGCAGAAGATATCAACGGGTAAATGTGGTTTTTAATCTTAAGTATGAAGCTATTTGTATCTAGGGTGAAAATAATAACGGTTTCTTCTGCAGCTATATAAAACGGCTAATATAGAGTAAGATATTGAGCTTTGTTACTGTGAATCCTTTAAGAAAATATGCAACATTGTGTTTGGCTTACAAAATAAAGTTTTACAATTGAGTACCTTTTAAAACGCTTCATAAACGGCCATTTCAGTGGAATTAAAAAAAGATGATATTAAATGTTTACAAAAAACGAATATTCAAAAAGAAAACAAATGATTAAGAATTGATATAATGTCGTGCACAAAGACACATTTTGTTATAGTTATCAATATACGATAATGTTTCTGTTCATTTTACTTTCATTTAGTTAGATATGAAAAATTGTTGTTTTCTTTCAGAAAACTTAGTGACACACAATGTTTTTCAGCACTAATAGTACAGGGTATGCTAAATATCTGATAGTTCACCATTATGTACATACAATGGCAAAGTATAAATTTTATTGCTTTAGAATTCATTGCAAGACTTCATCTGCATTTAATTACGCCGTTCAGGTTAAACTGCGGAAGGGGAGGACAATGGGAAACGTAAAAAAACCCATGGCCTAATAGAGAAACTAACTTATTATCATCTAAGGATATAGTCTTGACTATATGATAGGAATATTTGATAAACGCATACACAAATTATGCGATGCTTACACATAATCGTACTGTCGCGTGCCGGTCGGTTGCGTGTATTACGTTCGTATCTGGTTACGCAGGATCTGAGAGAAATTGCTTTATTGCAGACAACTGTATATGGGACGCCACTTGCAAAATCACAATTGCAGACCACTTGAAGCAGACCACCTAATTCGTGGTAATACAACCTTCTATCAAAATGGCACTCAAGTGGCGTACAACTCTACATATACTGCACTATAATCACTTCTATTGAACACCCTCCCAACCTTTAATATCAATGGTGTTCCAGATAATATCTGGCTAACCAACTATTTCTATCTAATATATACAGTGTATACCTTATGCAGGAATTACAACACTATGTATATATATTTATGTCCCTGGGTATTAGTATAAGCCTTATTCGGGAGTTACAATACCAATCCCAAGCAATATTCATTTACCAATCTTTCCTAGCTGTCTGTAACAGACAATGGCCACAATATAAATGACAAAGTTACCAAGATTGCAGCTGCTTATATACTAGTGGGAGAGTCCACTCTGAAGGGTGTTAGGTTGTTCCATTATGAGGTGCGTTTGATCTATAATTTACATCTGGGATCCAACCGGATATACATAAATGTACCTATCTGAAGGACTAAATTTAAGTATATTAATATTCTGGTTTATCACAGTACTGTTAAGATTTTAGTATTCCACAAAATTGATGGCCTAGCATTTCAAAGCAACTAATGTCTCTAAATATTGTAGGGACAGACTTCTGTAGGTCATCTCCATGCAACGATGGTTGTACTTGTAAGAATAATATAAATAGTTTCACTTGTGACTGCCCAGGAGCTTGCGAGGGCAAGTTGAACGCTAAAAAGGAAACACAAAGTCTACTAGTAAGTGTATATTTTATTGTTTCATGGCTACTACATCAAAGCTTATTTAGAGCCACGGAGAAAGAGTGATTAAGGTTACTCGTGTTTTGTCAACACTGTGATTTTGAATCTTACGGCCGGCAGGGAGCACTCGACTCAAATTTTACTTGACGAGGATTCCAACTTTTCCTGCCGAAGGTCGGAGGTTTTGGCGAGTACTCAAGATTCCTCCCCTAATAAAAACTGGTCGCCATGCTATAGCTGAAAAATTGCTAAAAGTGGCGTTAAACAAAATAAATCAAACAAACAAACAATCAAAGCTTAATAACATAATCTATATTTGTATTTTTCATTAAAATGCAATAAGGGATTGTTTTACATAAATTATTGGTATTTCATCATTTTAGACATCCTTCATTAATTGAAGCGGTTGTATTAATTAATGTTTTTAAAAATCGACTATTCAATAACAAAACTGATTTTGTTATTATTTGTGCTGGTCTCCAAAATATTAGGTAATCGGGTAAAACACTGCCATCCAGTTTTTATCAAATACATGATTTACATGTTAAAATTGTCAACACACTTTACATAGGCATACTCAATTTGTGACAAAAATAGATATGATATACCACATCTTAATCATTTGGACGACCAAATGTTAGAATATTTAACGTTTTGAAGCGCATAAACTATGCAACAATATACACTCAATATTATATGTGTTGGCGTAAACGCACAATTATATTTATGGATATTTATTTAATGTTTTAACTCAATGATAACGTTTTTGAACAAAATTGACAGACCTCACACAGAATGGCATTTTCGGCTTTCAGTAATTTTACGCATTTCTTCATTTTCAGGAATCGAACAATGCAATATGCACAGAATATTTTTACGGTTTACTTTGCCACATTATATGTTTTATTGTAATGCTATTGATGTGTGTTCAGTGTATGGTTTTTATTTACCTTCGGTGTAAGAAAAATAAGGTAAAACCGCAATTAAAATCAATCACATGTGTTACCTCTCAAACGCGTACACGTATCGGAAAAGCAGATTCATGGTAAAGGGAAACACAATTATTTAATCCACAGAACTGTCAATAGTTGTAGATGGTTTATTCAATTATAATTTTCTTATACATTTATGAATTTATAACATTTGAGACAAAAAGAGAAATAGCTTTGTAACACATTGGTTTATATATAAACGCTTCTAAATATTCTGCATGCGTATAAGAGGTTCATGCCTGAATAACATTTCTTTTGCATATGAAATTTAAAAATTGCATGTATACCATTGTAATTTATAGGACATACTATTTTTATAAATTCTACTTATAATTATTAAATTAACTATTTAGTGTTTATAGTGTGTTGATATTTATCCATATGAGGCACGATATTCCAGTCTGATTTACTGGTTATTATTAATTTAATTTATGCGCTTCCTTAAATATATCCATGCAGTAGAAGAATATAAGAAACTAAACCTTGTTTGGTGCAGATTTATTGGGTCATCTTTGCGACATCTCAGAAAGGTGTTGAACCTGCAAAAAGGTAGACCTCTCTAACAGGTAGACATCTATGGTGCGAGGTCGTATATTTCTTACATGTATTTTCTCATGTAAAGCTCATGTCGCCTAACGGTATACGCGAACGACGGCACTTTTTGACGAGCACAGTGATATATCCCGTATACATTAGGCTATGTATATATCTACAGTCGTATACATAAGAATATTTTGTCCCATAAAATTTTCGAATCTGCACTAGTACCCTTAAGTTATTGATAGCTTCACAATACGCGTGAAATAAATAAATAAAAATAAAGCAGAAAAAGTCACACAAAGTGACGGACAAGCTGCAATTACCTCTTATTGTCGATTGCTTCATTGTTGTTGAGTCATCTGAGATATTTGAAATGTAAGAAGTAATTAATTGTAAGACGACAATTATTATCTCAATATTAAACTCACAAAGATTTTACTCAGACACATTAAATCAAATCAATCTGCAACAAAGCAGCTGCAGAGCAACTTATGCTGGCTTTTGGCTGAAAATTAACCATTTTTGTATTGATTTTAAACCTTATAAAGAGACTTTTCCTTAATATAAATGCGTACTATACTTTATCCTATAGACTTAAGAGAAAACAATACGCCATCCCCAAAGTTTAAAAGACAATAAAACCAACGCCAAAGTAAGCATCATCGTATACTCACCTCCTGACCTTTCTCTATTAAGAATTTAATTGCAGTATTATTACATTAATAATAAAAATCTCTAGTGAATAGTGTTTCAATAGAATTCCTCAAACGGAGGCAAATTCAAGTTATATTTCAAATTTTGAAATCTGAGTTAAACGCCTTGAATTGATAATTGTTAGGACGCATCTACATGTATATACGTGTTATTAAATTGTATTTTATTAACTATCGCAGTTTGCCGATATTATTAGATTTAAATATTTAGTCTTTCTTAATAGTTTTCTAGTATAATTCTTTTTGAAATAGGTTGAGCATACACATTAATTGCACACAAAAGACAAAAAATGCTTTATATAAAGTTCTTTCCCTTAACATTTGTGCATTGTGTATTACTTTTAGTAAACATTTTATAAACACAAATTTCAACTGAATTTATCGGTTTGTAATTTTTGTCAGCCTGAAATTAGTTCTTCAAAATCTCTGATTGGTTAACAGAATAACCTTCCAAAAAGTTCAGTCAAAGCTCTGGAGCTTTACTCTGATGGTTCTATGTACTCGAGTTACAGAGCTGCCCAGTGTGTCTACAACTGGAAGATAACATATGATTTATCAAAAACGCAATGCCTGGCCACGGACAATAATACGTGACGTGTTTGGAAATTGACACTCTCTTTGCATGCTATCTCACTTTTATAGTTGTTGATGAGAGCAGAGTTGTTGTAGCTCCTACATTATTCTGATGCTTTTATCGTGATGTTTTTAATACGACGTCATCAAATTCTAGCTGTTTTTCTATAATTCTTATAATTTTACACTAGTTTACGTTGTTTGATTGGTCAAAAGACCTTCAATCAATAATTCTCAGATCCTTTCATAATTTCATGAAAGACTGTTGAGGAACTATAATACATGAATGTATGTTTGCTAAACGTAAACAAATATGGCGGCCAGGTGTCGCTTCCGGAAATGAATTTTGCCAATACACTTAAATTTTAGCGATAACATATCTTGAGCTAATTATCGCTTTAACGAGAAATCCCCTATTTAGTTGAAACAGATATATATTATTTTTATGGAATCATTTGTTGAGAGAAATACATACAAAAAATATTTTAACAGTACACTTTGCTTTGGTTTTACTGTTCACATAGCTACATGCAAGGAATAGCCGAATTCGATTGTAGACGATGCTCCTTAATATGCGTGTTTATTAATTTAAATTAAATAAATCATTTCAAATACACACAACAGCCCTAAATCTATCATCTATTTTCTTGGTAACAACAAATCAACGAGATGAGCAAGATTTAAGGCTTTGCCACCAACGCCAACTCGTCTAGCTAGGTTAACGTTGCGTTTGAAAAGCTATGACATCACACATGACGTTACATATAATCCGTGGTACATCGAGGAACATCAGTATATGGAATTCACGAAAATATTGTTTGTTGTTATGTCTTCTTTTGTTTTCAGTAATGATCTTCTCGGCAAATCATAAAGTATACTTGCTGTCAATGGCAGTTATTTCCTCCAAACCGACCACATTTTTCGTCTTAAGTTCGTTGTGTATATTTCTACGCGTCACAAGCTTTAATGGAATTTTATGTTGAAAAGAGATATAAGTAAATATTAAAAACAATTTTGGAAGAATTATAGGGATTAATCGCATATTTTCGGTAAGTCATGGATGTATGAACGAGGTCGAATACTCACAAACTTATTATTTGTTTGTGAGTGAGTCGACCTGGCTTATTCATCGATGATTTACCGAAAATAAGGGTTTAATCATATAATAGTTTCAATAGTGTCAGTTTTTAGTATGGTGATCGACTCCAACCTTAATTGAGAAAACAATACTAGTTTTGTTCTAAAGCTAAGGATTCCTTTGTGATTTTCAAGAGTTTCCCCTTTTGAAACCTTTGTGTATGTGCAAATTGGATTGCCAAGTGAGATCTCCATGCTTAATTAATTTAATAAACACTCTATATAATGTTTAATGCAGACAAAAAGAATTATGTTATGGGCATTATCTACTGGCACAACAACATATTTGCCTTGAATCCAGTGGGTCAATTTAAATATATAGTTTAGAAAAAAGCGCATGTGACAGTCAGGACAAAAACTGCTAATTCTTGGCAATTAAGACTGGAGTAGAGCACAAGATCAACATACTAACAGCTGACATAGTTGAAACTATAGAATAATAAACGGCTAGTATAGATACTTGAATTTGATGACGTCATATGAGTAGGATAACAGAAAGAACATCCCATTTATAGTTAGTAAGATTAATAATAACAGTTTTGTTGCGTGAAAACAGCGAACACCTAATTGCAGAATGTTAACTTTCGTCCTAGTAAAGCAATTTTTTTTCCATTATTTTACTCTATAGCAAATGGACAAAACCTTTGCATGGGATATTTCTCAATTAATTGGATTGGTTGTTTGTCGTAAATCAATAGCAAAATTGCAGCTTTATTCAGAACAAGAAAAATTAAAAGAAAACAAACAAAAATTAAATAAATTTCATGCCAATGTAACCAATGAAAAAATCTCAACTATTAAAGAAAAAAGTATGGCATGTAGTCCTTCATATAGCGGCTGCTACAACTCTGCTCTTATATACATATTTAACAGTGACTTGAAGCATGTTCACCTATGATGGTCCTTTCCAGCAATTGGGTTTTTTGTTGAACAAAAAGCGGCAAGTCATGTTCTTCCACGCACTATAGAAAGCTCTGTAAATGAAGCACTTAGTACCATCACAGTGTAATATTTTTAAAAAATTTATTGTTCTACAAATAAACGAGTGCTTACGTCTAGTCACTGGTACTTTGTTTTAGGAATGTGATAATGTTACAATTGTAACTCTTATATAACTAATATATTAAGGTCAGATGTGAGTAGAAGCCTTATTTTGGCGTTGAGCATACACCTTTTGGTATGGAGTATTGTGTACTATAGGATATAGAATGTACGCATTTATTATAAGAAAATGTAATTATTAACTTTAAATAGTTAATAACAAAATACAAAGCACAAAAAAAATGTCAGAAAGACAATACACAAATGAATCCAAGAAACTCAAGAACCAACAACCAAAACTATAACAAGAGAAAAGCAATGGTCGTGACTAAGTACAGGCATTTCAAAAGAAATAGTGGGTTAAACTAGGTTTTATGGCATGCCAAACCTCCCGCTTCCATAACTATAGTACGCGACTTGGTTAATTAATGAAAATGAATGGGTATCATTTACTTCTAGTCAGCAAATTGGTATATAATCTTATAATCATCGCAGCACAATCACTGGGTAATCATTTTGTAAATCTACCTACAATCATATTTGGAAACGATATTTTGTCAACAAGGACGTGGTATCTATGGCAAAAATTATTGAATGCGCGAATGAGTCGTTTTTTTTCTTGTTTACAAGTTTATCCCCAAAAAATTGGTGGCTCTTGAATACCTGACCATTTGAGAAATATAGACACCTTATGCATGAGAAGCTGAAATTTTGCGCTGCATAAGTGAGGAAAATTGTTAATTGTTAAGAATCAACAAATGGATGATATTAGCTACAATAATGTAGCTCCTTTATCTTAATTGACGGAGCTACAAAGTGGTCCCATTACATGTAATGGAGCATGCCGGGAGTGATTTACATCCGGGGTGTTATTGCATATAAGCTAATAAACAGTTTCCCTAAATTGCTACATATGTTTTAATGTCTTTGAAGTTTAACTAATATTTGTACAACACCTTAGTCGTTACAGAACTGTAGTTTTACGCTTTATTCGTAATCATGGCACTGATGTAAAAATTTGAATTCCAGAAGTGCATAAATTCTGATTGGTAGAAATGTTCATCCGGATCAAGTGTTTACAGATTTCAATATTTATTGCACTAGGTGAGATCAGATTTTTACCGATACGATTCTACAATTCTTCACTTCACAATTTCAATTTTGTCAACAATGCAATGATTACCATAAAGTGTTACAATTATTTAATTAGACATGGTATAAATGTCAGCTGAACTGCGGAGAAAGGAAAAAATATTAATTAAACAAAGATAGCAGTTTCAATGTCTAGGTCTTGCAATGCTTGTTTGTAATTGACGATTTCACGGGAAATGGTTTTGGAAAACGTATACATGTGTAAGCCACTATATTGGATCAGACTGATTTCTAAAATATAAAGAAATATGATCTGTCACTTGGTTTTTTTTGAGAATTTTGCTGATGTTAACTGCATCAATTCTTTCATTTCTTGTTTTCATTGGAAGGATTTTTCTATTCTCATCAAACAGAGAATCTGTCTGCACAGGTCTGGTGATTTGACACTCGTATTTTTATACAAAATGGATTCTTTTTTATCTAAAATTGATTGATAAAAGACTCATCACATTCACTACATTGCATGATGCACTGGAACAATTACCATCATCTTTGAAGTTATAAATGCAGTCACATGGCATTGCAGTACCTGGTTCCTTTTACCAAAAACAAACCTTATCTCTGTTAGAGGAACGGTATGCTTAGTACGAGACTATAAGTATGATGGATAAATTTCTCTATGATACGTACTTTCATGCACACCGATCATGATTGTACAATATCCTCCATATATATATATGTTTGTTCCCTGTGTAGAGCAAAGTATGTTGTATTTGTCCTACATACAAAAGTCAACGACGCGAACACTCAATTCCATAGATGACGTTTTGAGATGAGCAGTTCAGGGGGTCAAATGATTTAGTAAAATACGATTAACTAGTAGATTGCTAACACATTCTGCGGATGTACATGTAATTAGCATATCACAGTTTTTGCACATTATATTTTTTCAGTTTTATATCTACAAGTCCTGATTAAAGGAGTTTTATCATAAACAGCATATTATCACAATTTAAAATGAAACATCCATTTTCAAGCCATTTTCAGCCAAAAGCAGACTCATTATTTTTACACAAAAGCCAGTATGAGAAGCTCTAGAACTCATGATCTCACCATGAGCTCAGCATTTTACATGCAATGAGTAGATGTTGTTTGCCATTTTATTGTTTAACGTTTACATAACATGCATGCTTCTGCTGGAGTTTTGTATATGTAAAAGTTTACAACACATTTCTACACACATATATTGTAATTAATTCAATGATGCAACTTTAAAAGTCTGTATGATTTTATTTGCACAATTAAGTATTTCCTACTTCAACCTGTTGCTTATACATTGTGCATTATTTAAATTGTGGCTTTATGTAATTATGCATAGTTGTCATTTAAATTGGTGTAGTAGTGTGCTTAACGTAGAGGCATGAAACGAATTTTAGAAGAACAGGTGAAAAATTTTCATGAATAAGTATTTAATTCATGTATTCATACGTAGATTTTGATTGGTTCCAATGAATGCAGACTACAGTATAGTAAGTTCCAAAGTCTGCAGACTACAAAATAGTATGTTTACATATCAGGGTCAGTAAATTAAGTCGTTAGTAGATGCTTTCCGTCAACCATTGTGCTTTGGTACATGCAGTATAGAAAATTTAGTATGTTCACACATTGGGGTCAGTAGCGTCATGATGCCTTTAGTGAATCAGCATGGTTTAGTGTATACATTAAACTCATTCAGAAGCCAGAAGCCAGAAGCCCCCTTCCCATTTATCACCGATATTTGAGTAGTTTTTCATAAAACCTTTATTAGAAGTAGTTTAAAAATAAACACATGTCATTTTATTGACGTCGTTTAAAAACATATTTAGTATCGACATCTTTACACACTTGCGGAAATTTTTCAATCTAAGCAAAACTGAAGGGGCAATGAAGATATAGTTCTGACCTTTATACGGGACAAATATACACATTATGTTAAGGTCTGAAGATTTATGCATAGCTTAATGTGTACAGCTTGTTAGCAATCAAAATGCAAGATTTTTATGTTAGCTATAGCAAATACATATATATTTCTAAACTAAAGGTGTAGGACCACCATTGTTTTTGGACCCTTTGGCTATATTAAATTTTATGATTTTGACTTATCCTTGAAAATTTAACTTTATGTTAAATACATGTAACGTGACACTTCTGTCACATATAAATATGCACCGGGTCAACATTCTGTTAAATTTTCACAATTTGTTTCATTGCATATAAGAACGAACGCTCGATTGGAAGTCCACATGGTTTAAAAATCTACTTTCACTTTATATGTCAGTCCAAAAATAGTGCATGTCCCTAAGTGAACCGATCTGTTGAATAGTACTACTTTTACGTACAGCCTGTGGACTAGTTCCAGGTATTTAGTGGTTCTTTGCCTTAAAAAAAGGGTTCATTTATGGTACGTAAACATTGCATGTCTGCACATATATTAAAACAAATCTTACTACAATAGATAATTGTTTGATCAAATTATAGATTTGAACATTCTGGGATGTTTTACATGGCTCGTCAAACAGTGCAGTCCCTAACATATACCGTTAAACTTGAACTTGTCATTTTTAAATACTGAATGCATAACCCCGCAACAGAGGGATCTACATGTTTACAAAGTAGCACCCTCTTTGCATGTTAAAGTACTGTGTAAATGTTGGGAAGATACCCCAGTCAATCTGCATAAAAATGTTTGATTTCCAATACTTTTTCACTGCATGGTTTTTAAGGGAGGCGCAGACAACTAAGAGACATCTATCCGATCGTTTATATTAAATTAAATAATAACCAAAATAATTGTCAACACAATTAAAACAACAATTTATTTAATGTAGTATTTACATTTGAGTACAGATTATTTTCAAATGCACTTTTAATTTGTCAAATGGAAATGATTGGATGTGTGCTTTTCGTCCAGCGAGTAGTCTTTCAGCTACATGCACGACGGGAACAAGTAAAAAATAAAAATCAGTTTAGTAAAGATGAACCAAGTGTCAAAAATTTTAAATACCACTGGAAACGTATTGGGCAAAGCTTTCCGTATTTTGACCTGACAACCACTACACTAGGAGATGCACTGAGCAGCTCTAAGGGTAGAACAGTTTGCACCCTAACAGTATGGTCTCAGCTCATGAAAAAGTAGTTCCACCTAAGCATAAGCCACTTATATGTATGCAATGTTGACTTAAAATCGCACAATATTAAAAGGGTTTTGGTAAACCTAGATTTTTCATGCTTTTATTCTTTTATGTAAAATGTTGTAAACCCTTACAAGTATAAGAAAACGTCAATTGATTAAATACTTTACAAGTCATAACCTATTAAGAGTTATGTGGATTAAATAGTTCTCTCCCTTTTTACCATGGTTCTACTTGCCTAATTCGAGTACGCGGTTTAGAGGTATCACGGGTGATTGATTTTGATTGCGGTTTTGCAATATTTTTCTGACTACAAATGTAAATAAAAACCATACACGGAACACACACCAACAACATTCCAATAAAACATATAATGTGACAAAGTAAACCGTAAAAATATTCTGCGCATATCGCATTGGTCGATTCCTGAAAACAAAGAAAATAAAATTTAAAAAAAACGACAATACCATTTTGTGTGAGTCATGTCAATTTTGTTTACAAAACATTATCCTTGAAATCAAAGAAAATTAAATATATACATCAAGTGTGCGTTTTATTCAAACTTATAATATGCAGATACAGCGTATATTTTTTATAGTAGTTGCGCTTGAAATCGTTACATATTCTAAAATTGGGTTGTCTAAATGATCAAGATAATGTATTTCATTACATGTTTCACACAATTTGATCTCGGCGACGGAAGGTTTGTTGACGACTTCTAAATCATTTATTGAATAAAAACTAAATGACATTATTTTACATGAACAATTAATATTTTGAAAATAAGGACAAAAGTTACGAAATAAGTTTTTATTGAATTGTCGTTTTAAAAATGAATGATATAACCGTCTAAATTAGTGAGGCGTTTATTAAATGAAATACCAATTAATTATGTAAAACAATCCGTTTTTGCATTTTTCTCAGTAAAACGTAAATATAGAACTAAGTAAATACAGTTGGGTTTAGTAGCATCTAAAACAATAAAAAGTACACTTACCAGAAGCGTTTTTGTTTTCATGTTTGCGCACAAATTGCCAACGCATGTTCCTGGACAGTCACAAGAGAAACTATTTAGATTATTCTTACAAGTGCAACTATTGTTGCATGGAGATGTCTGGCAGAAGTCTGTACCTACAATATATAGAGACGATCAGTTGTTTTGGAATGCGTAAATCTGATTTGCGTAGGTAAAAAACCCAACATAATTATAGTTTTTTAAGTTACGGTCAATGCACGTTTTTATCGAGATGATGAAAGTATATCGACCTTATCTAGCATCGTGCTCAGTCGATAAACTTTCATTATGTCGATAAAACATTATCGAATTAATCGGAATTCTATAACTGCATAATATTGCTCCTGTCTGACAGTTGTATCTTATCACGGCAGTCGTTTGTAATTAGATTAAAGAAGACGTATTACAGTTCTGTAATTTTTATTGAAAACTAGAAAAACGGATTTTTTTAACCCGTGGTATTGATTCTGGAGGATCTCAACTGTAGGTTAATATGACAAGGATGGTTGCTTTGAATAAATTTGGGGTCGTTGTCTCTCAGAAATTTACCAAAATGTTTATCATCTATACCACTAAAATTATAGACCCTTTTTTAAGCGCGCATCACAAAACACAGAGAAATAATTTGACAATCGACTTTATCGATATCAACATTAAATATTTTTAATGTGCAACATCAACTGTATATAACCTTATACATATTGAAGTACGAACTACAGCTATAGACTTCCGTCACCTAAAGCAAGCGAACAGTTTGTTCTTGTTTAAATTCAGCATGCTCACTTCAAGAAAACGACTTGAACAGAATCGAAGGAATTTTTACCAGACATGTCTGGTAGGTCCTACGATTTTTGTTTTCACTGTGATCAGGACAAATATAACATAAAAAAGAACTAAAGTTACGCTTTCACTGATTACACATTTACCTCGTATTAAATGTTATCTAATTTAACAGTTGGCAGTTGGGTACGCGAACGTTTTTGTACCACTCATGGGTTGCCCAGGAAATAAATTTTTAAATGTAAAGGAAGACCGCATCAGGTACGAATATGCGGACGTAATTAATCGTTAATTGCTAATTATTTAAAGCAATAATCGATATAAAAATTAAATATTTTGCATATGTAACATTAGCTGCATGTAACCTTATATGGGTTAATACTGCGCTATTTCACAGTGTTTTGCGATGCGCGCTTAAAAAAACGGGTCTATAATTTTAGTAGTATAGAGTTTTTAAATACATCTGCCTTTTCCTTAATGTCATAATGCATGTTTCACGGCTGATAATACGGCGCCGAACCCAGGTAATATACGTTCCACATGCTTAATGAAAATATGAATTTAAAAATGTTTATGAAATTTTAAAAAAAGTTTGTTACAGTTTATTTCTGGAAATGAATGTCCTTTAAAAATTACCTTGTACGACCGTCGTATACAATGCACAATAGTATGATGTTAGTTTTAAGGTAGCCATGTTTTATTTATTAAAAATGTGACAACAATTTGCTTGTGACTACAACATTTTAATGACAATGATGTTACATATTTTAATAGATCAGGAATTTGACTTACCCTGTGATATTAGTACTGTAAAACATTGTGTGTCACTAAGTTTTCTAAAAATAGATAAATACAATTTTTTATTAATCTAACTAAAATTAAAGCCATAGGATGTTTTATCGTATATTGATATTGAAAATATTTCGTTTTACACGGCATTAAATCAATTCTCAATTGTACTTTTTGTAAACAGTACTATTTAGTATTATTTTTATTTTTTAAGTCAAACATAGGGCCTCGGTGGCCGAGTGGTAAAGGTAGTTCGTTTACTATTGATCACGTGGTCTGTCAACACTGATATTGCGGGTTCGATTCTCACTGCAGGCAGGGTGTACTCGACTCTAATCCTAATAGACAAGGATTCCCAGTTTTCCTACCGCAGGTCTGGGGTTTTCCCCGGGTACGCCGGCTTCCCCTCCCCAATAAAAAATGGACGCCACGATATAGCTGAAAAATTGCTGAAAGTAGTGTTAAATACTATTCAAACAAACAAACACAAACAATAAATCAAACATAATTATTTTGCATATTTTCTAAAGGTTATTCTATAGTAAAGCTCAATGTGTTACTTTATATTTTAAAGGTAAAAGAATGCCGACAGCATAGGAAGTTTTATATAGCTGCAGAAGAAATTGTTAGAAATATAATGGTATCATTTGCACTTCAGAAAGAAATAATGTCATACTTAAGATTGAAAAAACCACATTTACCCGTTGATGTCTTCTGCAGTAGAACATAAAATATATGTTGCCTGACTTGATTGTTTCGCAGTCCAGCTTACGTCCACAAATGAAACGTTTGTTCTTCCCTGATTATCGGGATTAATCGAAGATTTTGACAATCCTGACAAGCCATTGATATCAATGGAAACTAAACTATAAAGAGAAATATGATAAGTTTAAGAACTACATGCATATTTAAGAATTGTGTAAAAGCTTATAAATCGATGTACGCTTAAATATTTAGTTTATATGCAGAAGTATAAAAATCTTTAATATATTTTAAAGGCCTTGCTGATTGAAGACATAATTCTACAAAATGCACTACAAAAACAGGTGAGATAAAATAAAACTTAAATTAAAAATATGTAAGATGATGAATGTCTATTTGCTTCCGGATCGTTTTCAGTATGAAATAGAGCATACAGTCAATATATATGTGTCTTGTCAAAATTATAGACACAGACTGACCAGCGAATATCCTTAGTCATTGAGTGTCAATATAAATAAATAACGTAAACAAGTCATAACATATTGATCTTGAATTTTCTCACTCCAACTGAACCCAAAACTTCTATATATTGCTTCAGCGTCCGCGGACGCGCTGTTACTTGGCTGTGCTCAAAATATTTTAACAAGATGTAATCAAAATTACCAAGGTGACAATGACGAATTCATAACGCCAGACGCGCGATTTGTCTATTCAAAACTCATCATTGGAGTTTAACTCTAAATGTTTAAGATATTCTTCATTGGGAGATGGAATAATATAAGTCCGATGGGATAGTGTAAATTCAAAATACATGCAGTTCAAAATATTATATAAAGGGTCTAAGAAAGCTACCAAAACAGTACACTTATTTAGTATCCGATCGACAAACATGACGGTACAGCATAAACTAAAAATAATATACAAGTCTAGAAGATTATGCAACGATAAAAATGACGGTGTTTCTTGTCAAAACATTAGACACAGACTGACCAACGAATTTTATGACATGATTAAAACTAAAAACAACAAAAATGTATATGCAGCATTTCACATATCTTCAAAACAACATTACTCTAATTGACCAAATCGTTTAAGAATTCATCAATTTTGAGTCACTTGTCAATGTTTGAATCATGTCAGCAATAAACAATTTACCTATATGTTTAAGACGATAAGAAGTTCACAACATTCAATCTCAATAAAATGTGATGAGACTATCACAAGCAAATGAACGTTGTTATCATTTTTAACAGTATTTTTTCTATAAACACTTAACCATGAATTTTATATTTCTACTTATTTGTACATATCGCAAAACAATTAACGTTTTTCTTTAACGGGTTAGGGAAAGAGTTTGGATAACGCAAAGTAATATTTCTATATCATGGGTTAATCGATGGGAATTCGGCATTTAATAAAGAAATCCCCCAAAACCCGCACATTTTGTCAAACCAAACAAAACTGAAATTCGTTCGTTTTTTAGTTGAATTACAAATTCAAACAACTGTTATTAATAACTAAGTATTCACCTCATTGTCGTGTTCAGTCTAAACGTCGAGTATGACATTATGTTCCAAACGAGTTTTCAAAATTAATTTTTATAAGGAATTTCATTATGAAATAAAACACAAAATGTTTCTTTCAAATGGGGTTTGAAAGGTTGAATAGAAATAAAATATACCCGACAGCCGAATGAACATAATATCTAATGTTTAGTGTTTCTGAAGCATTCAGTCGTAGAACTGATCCTTCCACAGGACTTGAGGGAACAAATGTAGGCTTTTCGTTGCACGATCCTGACATAGTTTCTGTTCTGATCAAAAACTGTATAATACAAAAATTATGAACAAATTAAACTTACAAACAATTGTTTATGCAACAAAGCGTCGCTTATGCACATATTCTTTTTATCTTTAGGGTTTATTAAATTGATTGTTTCCTTAACGTTTAACAAACAATATTTCAGCTATATACAGGACGATAGCGTGCTAAGACACAATTGATCAATAAATAAAACTATGGCGTAGAAGGGAAAATAATTTTGAATGCATATGAGAAATATGTGGAATATTGAGTATAATTCAAATAAAAGGAATGTTTATATGTTGTTTAAATCTTACAGTCTTGGTGTTTCGACAGTAAGGGAATTGGTAAGCTCATGTTTTTCGAAAAAATAATTTATAATTATCTATAATACCAAATAATATTTAAGTGCATAATTACTTCTTAATACAATGTGCAGACAAGTTTAGTTTTTAAACATTTACCTGTAAAGGAACTTGCGATAATGGAGTGGATGGTGTATAAAAGCGTCCATTAACAGTAATATTGCTCCTAGGGAAATCTTCTATTGTCAGAGCTACAGCATACCAGCCACTACTTGTGTAACTGTTATTAGCGGTGGCAAGAAAGGTTATTGTACAGCTTGCCTACAAGTAGGTATAAAAGTGTACAAATGTGACTTGTATTTAAGAGGTAACATTTGTAATGCTCATTTATTCATTGCCTGCTAAACCATGGTTTCCAGTGACTTATTATATACTTAAGAATTTTGCATGCGTCTAATGCATTGAACGAAATATTATGTAAGTTTTTAACAGACACAATTCACATGTGTATCCCCTAAAATCTAAATGGAGTTCGTGTTCTTCCTTTTAAAAATTTTTTCATTCGATGATTATTCTTTTTGTCTTTGTTATTCGTTTTTACTTTTCTCTACGTGGTTGTTTTTCCTCATTTATGCAAGATCACTTGACCAGATCTTGGTATTTTGTGGTTTTATATAACAGAACGTTTCTTATTATATTTGTGCGTGAATATTTCAAATTGAAGATAACTCGTTTTACCTCGTCTAAAAGTGCGTTCTGTAGAAGTCCAGAAATTGACGCTGCTTCTTCTGGCGTTGCCCACCGACATCGAACAATGTCCCCTTCCGTGTCAACCAATGGTATCTTAAGACTAATGGGGCAACCAAATTGAATTCTGAAGTAAATAAAAAATGTCAAATGTCACAGTGACGGATAAATTCATCTTTTGCAGCGAACCCTAAGTTAATTTTATTACACACCCGTTAAGTGATGTTGTATCACTGATAATTGAAATCAAACTAGTTTTTTTATTTGAAGAGAACAAGGACTTGTACTGAGAATAAAGTTTAAACCAGTACATGTACTAATCAGATACAGTTAGAAAAGTAAAATCTCGCCATATCCGTAACAATCTCGTTGCTGACATATAAAAAGAATTGTTCAATGTGATCTGCAGAAATTGACTACAAGTCACATACCTATACATGGCTCGACTTGACGTCACAGGACTACTGTTAGGATTTATTGTATCGCTTCTTTCATTAAGGTTAACTGTAGTTTGTAGATTCCAAGCCGCGCCATTGCCATATGCTAAGGTAATCCAATCCCCACTAGCGAAGCTTAAAATTCAAACATAAATAAACTGCCATAAAAATAATAAATGAATGTTTGGTGGACTTTGATCATACCCGAATAGCATGCAGCATATTTGATTTTAATATCGCGTTCGTTCATGTTTATTCTTTTGTCGTTTTATTTATTTGGTTTTATGATATATTATTATTCTTTATTTTTTGCTTTCATCCTGTATTTTTTAAATTCTTAAATTTTATAGAAAATTAGATTAATCGGACACATTTTGTTCTTGAAAACCTCAGAGATCTAGGTAATAATGCCATTGAATTTCACTGTTTTGACAAGGATTTTGATCTATTTATCGGGCACTAACCCCACGTCTCTTCTCCCCATAAAAGCAAGACAAAATGTTATAGCTGATAAAATGATGCTAAAAGTAGCGTAACACTTCTGCCAACACAATGACTTAAACACTCGATTAAGCAATATGAATAAGGTTAATAGCCAACGAAAGTCTTGTTTTTGTTTACTTGAAAGGCATTTAACGCCACTTGCATCAGTTGCTCAGCTGTATTTTGGGGTCTAATTTTTATTTGGCGAGGAAGCCGTAGTATCCAGAGAAAGCCACGACCTCGGGATCCTTTTCAATTTACATTTTTGTCAGGCATACCTTGTCCACAGTGAGACTCGAACATGCCCTAATGCTAACAGGCACGCGATAAATAATAGACTAGCTACCTTATTTTGTCTAAGTAATCTTTGTTCTTGACAGCTAGTTGATAGAGTCCGTTGCCTTTTTAATATTAGAATATTTAAATACAGTTTGAGAATTAAATAAGACGAAAAATAATATATATAACATAAGCCGTTGACAATCGGTGATAGCATTTTATGAACATATATATTACCTAATTGTGTATGGCCCCTTTGTCGTAAAGTTGTATGTAAATGTCCGTTCACCAATTTCCCATCCCTCGTTTATATTTACTGTTGAACATATGTAGTTCACGTCTGATATAGCGGTACTTGTATTCTGGTTGACGTCAATTGCATTCCAAGTTTCTCTGAGGCCAGTTGTCAAGTTACCAATTGTGTTTGTTGAACATCCCGTGGATCCTAAAGCCCAACTCAGTCGAAACCTAAACTCAACCTAAATATTTGCAGAAAACAGATAATAATTCAAAATAAACAAAATAATTACATAGTTTGACTTTAATTTCAGCAAATAATAATAAATTTTAAAAGAATATGTTATTTGATTTCCGGTGTTTTTAAAACAGAATCGAAGCATCAGAGATGTTGTGGAAGATGATATCGATGGTCTTCGAAAGCAGTTACATGAAATGCAACAAATGTCACTTTAATGACTGTTGTTATAGGGTACAATGTATGCACTAAATACAGTTTGCTTTTACTATGATGTAGTGAGAATTCTTTTGAAACCTTTAATAGACGTCTTTGCAAACATAGAGTTTTAAATTATCAATTAGCGAATTTCAAAAAATGCAGTGAATATATTTGTTTCATATTTCTAATGGTTATTGTTTATTTATAAAACTGACTGATTTTATAGATGTATGAACTAGAAAATGTAAGAGTCCAAAATCGTCGATGAATTTTAGGCAATTTATTAGCCACCAAAAACATTGTTTTCAATAAAAGCATAGTACATGTAGATAAGTGTTACACTGTTCATCTCTCCCAATCTTCAACTTAAAATAGTTTTAGACATTTTATGTTTGAAAATTGCGCAAATATATGACTGTAAGAAACCTAATATAATATATTCAAGATTAAATGTTATTGAATTTTGATGAGATGTCTTTAAAATTGCATACATGCAGTATTGTTTGAACATACGTTTTAAAGATTTAACTAAACCGGTACAAAATGTGCATAGATTTTTTACGAAATTGTATTTGCTTAATAACTCTATTGCCATTGACAACAAATTCTTTATATCTTACTTTGTTATCAGGTCCATTATACCTCCAGCTTATTGTTCCACCTCGAAAATGGGAACCAAAAGCTACACCAAAAACAGCAATCAATAGAGCAAAATTTAACATAGTCAGAGGTCTCTTCAAACTCTGTTTAAAAGAAAACTCTTGTGTTTTAATGTTTATATATGTTCGTGAATAGCAGGTAAATTCCCGTAAATTCAAAGTACTCTTGTTGTAACGTGTGTCACTGAATTGGTCCGATTTTATGAAATATAATGAAATGCCAATCCGGTGGTTCAACAGATTCATGATTACTTTGTACGATATATTTAATTACTGGTACAATTATTAACGTAATATAATCGTTTAGGATAGTTTCAATTTACAATAGGTGGATTTCTTAGAACCGTTAAATTCCAATAAAAAAATGATGTAATTTTGTTAAACTACCTACATATAAATCGAATTTAAGGATCTATTTAAAACAGGAATACGTTGCACATAAATACATCTAATCATTGATTTTAATCATCTGAGATCGCAATGTGCATAAAAATAAACTGTACGGTACATAACCTATTATCACATATGCCATTACCTATATCAAAACTTTAATTTTTGTTTAGCCTCATAAGCAGTATTGTTAATGTTTATGACATATACTAAATTAGCAGATAATAGGTGTATTGTCTTGAAAATCTTTAAAGCAATAGTGATCATTTCATGAATAACTGAAAAATGGTAAATAAATTATAATTTTACTTGCAGATATAAATTAATTTTTAAACAGTATGCTTAATAGGAATCTAAATCTGTAATTTGTTGTAAATAAACTCTAAAAATATAAATATAAATGTTTGAGATGAAACAGAAGTTTCTTTTTGTATATATAACCATAATTTAATGTTAATAGACACGACATGCATTCATATATACATGCATGTTTCCTATTACAAGTGGTTATGTGTATAGTTAATATTGCGTACGTCAGATAGTAAACTTTTACATGCATCTTACAGTCCAATTCTAGTTTTGTGATTAATGCAACGTTTGTTATGACAGTTAATAATCAAAAGAGCAGACAAACTGTAGGTCTTTAACGTTTTGTAACGTGATGGCTAATATCACAGTTTATCATTATATTTAGGGAGAAATATTAAAACATCTGAACCATCAGAACGAAAGGGGACTAAAATTATTGCTATTCTCCACAGAAGATACTATTCGTTATATAGCAAAATGTTTGTTTGTTTGTTTGTTTGTTTGATGGTGTTTACCGCCACTTTCAGCAATTTTTCAGCTATGTTATGGCTTCCAGTTTTTATTGTGGGGAGAAGCCGGAGTACCCGAGAAAACCCCCGACCTGCGGTAGGAAAACTGGCAATCCTTGTCAATTAAGATTGGAGTCGAGTACACCCTGCCTGCAGTGAGAATCGAACCCGCAATCTCAGTATTGACAGACCACGTTATCAACAGTAGACGAACTACCTGGACCACTCGGTCACCGAGGCCCCTATATAGCAAAATACCTATAACAATAAAAGAATTACAGAATTGTTAACATGCATATAAAGTTACATATTTAACCATTATGGCTTGTAAAATTAATTAATTGCATAACACATTGCGATCGTATGCTAGTTACAGTCAGGACGAGAACTAGAAAACCTATATTTGAATTAAAAAGCATTGGAGTTTTGACTGTGAAAAAGTATGGATCATTGTAATGTTAAGTCTTACAAATGGGAAAATCGTGCCGTTCTCTAAACAGGTGACCCAATTTATCCCCTGCTTGCAACAAATGCGGACTTTTGATTGGTTGGTTACCCGTTACAAAGCCATTCTCCCGGATAGGTTTCAAAACCTCGTAAGGGTATTGTTAATGTATGTTGTAGATTGCTTGTGTATACTACACCTGTAATATGCAAAGAAATATTTCCCTGATTTAATGTTCATATTTATATATTTATAGTTATAGTTTATAGTTTTGCCCTAGATTCCAACTGACATTTATTTTGTAAGAATGAAATTCGCAAATTGACGTCGTTGTCTGTTGAGTCGGCAAAATACCAAAATTTGAAATACAATGTAAAGCAGAAAATATCGCAAATAATCCGCTTAGTCTGTGGTTTGAAACCTCGACCTGGTAAAGGGAGCATTTTCCTAGATAAATGTTTTATAAATGTTGTTAAAAATTTTACAAATGCACCTATTTATAATATTAATAAATAAAAGTATTTAGAAACTGCAAAATTCAAAGTCTACATTTAAATCACCATGATCAACAATAAGAACTAATAATCTAATTTAGATATTAATACTTGGAATAACGTTTTGAACTCAATGAAGGTTACTAAATACAAATGCACCAATATACTATTAATAAATTAACGTATTAACAACATGCGCAATTCAAAGTTTAACCTTTAAATCACCATAAACCACAAAAAGAACTAATAATCTTATTTAGATATTAATACCTGGTATATCGGTTTGAATGTAATGGAGGTTACTACATACAGACGGTTATCTGCAATATTGATGGAAAACCCATGTTTGTGAAGGGTATTTGAAGTGGGATTTCTTAAAGGATTCTGAAACAAATTGGGAAAACCATAGTTTGTAGTTTAACAAACGATTCATTTCATCAGTATTCACCTAACTTACAGTATTTTTCAATTACAATATGTCCGAAACTACAAACAGACATTAGGAATTTAAATATACAGATAAAGGGTATTCTTTCTTCTCTTGAATTTTACCTAATTTATTTAATAATTGATGATGTCATGCAATTTTATGCTTGAATTAAAATGTCAGCAAAAAAAGGAGATGGTAAACTACAAAATGTACGTAATGATCAGATTGGGCGTCAAATTATGCAGAAAAATGTGCATACCTTAAAAATTCGTTTACAAATTGTGTAACTAAGAGAATTTAAAAGACAGTAGTGAGAGGAGAAATAGTTAAAAGCTTTCTGATATTGACAAGAATATTCAAAACATATTTTTCTCTAAAATGCTCAAGATACAAAAATCTAAACTATAAATACACAAGACGATATATAAGGAAAAATTTAAATTACTAAAAATGTCAGAAGGATTGGATTGAACGTCTGTTTAATAAGGTCTTAAATAAGGTATTTATTTGTCATGTAAAAAATGGAAACCAAATATCATAGATGTGTCACTGGTAGATTTTGTTGGTAATAAAACATAATATAATTAATTGCCTTTTGTTTTTTACAATTCAGCCAAGATTCCAGCTTTTAAAGTTTAGTATCCTTTTAACTAGTTACTAAGCAACTCAGTAAAGATGTACATGTAGTCCATCTCCGACTCTGAGTTTACAGCAGATTGACGTTAATTTTGACTGCTTGCACTAATTGGGGAAGTGTAAGTTATATTTAATGTAATGAATACTACTTCTTTCTTTATTTACGTTTTAATTGTTTTCTGTGATTTTTTCATATGAAATATCGTTGAAATATAATTGACGTATTAGTACATATTAGTAGATATAACTTTCGACTGATATTTTGCGATCCCTTTTAGTTCGTTTTGGCATGTAGTATGTAAATTGAAATTAATTTAATAATAAATACCAACACTTAGTTAAACTGAAAAACTTCACTCTTCTTTCGGTCTCCATACTCAATCAATAAATGTGATATTTTGACAGAAAAAACATATTGCATATATGGTAAGAAATAATTCTTACATCATACAATGATAATGTTATACAGGACATTAAAGTCTAAGTTGTATTCAGTTGGATTATAATTTTAGATCTGATATTTTTTAAGTGCATAATTATATCCTGTTTCATTATAGATGCCTGATCTTTGTTATTATGTTTCAAACGAGTAACAATGTGATCCCTAATCACAAACCATCATTAATTACATTAATTTTGTAATTTTGGTTTAATCAGTAGTAATTATCAGGCCAATTTATGGTATAATGTAATCTTAAAAACATATCGTAGGCGACATCTTCAATTGAAAAGTGACTATTTGTTAGCCCTTAAGTGGGGTAAAGTACTCATCAAATGAAAATAATCTAATGTGTTTGACATATATGCTTTTTTGAAGTGTCATTTGTCAAGTATAATTCCCTAAAACCAACTAGAAAAATTATCTGCCGACCAAATATATATACTTGTAAAACAAGAAAAGGATAAGAAGTGTTGCTGATACTGATGATCAATTTCATTTTTCCATGATTGTTTGTTTTAAATTTGATGGTGTTTTCTAAATGTTCGTGTAATTTATGGGTTGACAATGACACGAATGAATACTGACAGAGGTTAAAAGCAAAGTGTTTGAGTAAACACACAATACATTTAAATAATGAAGAGTCATAATTCTTGTTGAAGCTGACCATCTGAATGTACATGTATGTTACAATTTGTTTATGTTACAAAAAATGTCGCTGTGGTTTTTAAAATGTGTCCCAAAGTGTCATTTCAAAATCAAAATAAACAAAGTGGAAATGTTGCAGAAAGACTAAGATCAGCTCATGTGAGGTCCAGAGTGATGTGCATTGGCAATTGAGTCATGTTCATTTTACAGATGTCACGCTTTTGTGTGGACTTTCATGATGGACGGAAATGAACCGTACGCGGACTACTGTATTATTCAACTCAAGCTGTTGTTAAGCTTGTCTTGTGATTGTTTGGGTTGGGATCAGTAAAACCAGAGATAATGACTTGCTTTTTATCGCATGAAATCTTACAAGTGTACAGGGACATAACATTAGATCCATTTGTAAGTCATTATGCCGTTGCTATTGGCAATTTATTTAATTGAACTGACCTGATAATGCTCGCCCTCCCTTAGCTCCCTCACTAACGAGTTTAAAAAACAACTTGAATCCTATTTAGCCTGCCTTTGACAAGTCACAGCAAGCTGCGCGTCCGTTTTAGTTTAAACATATATTATTTGCTCAAATATGCAAAAAGGATAAGACACAAGTTAATCAAACTTATGATTTCTTCTCCAATATACACTATATAACCAAAATATTGATAGAACAGCGAACATTGTAATACAATACAAACTATATTATGTTTGTTGGAGACATAACACAATTTTTTATGACAAATATTAAAGAAAAAATAGAAAAAAGAAAAATTGTTTAATAGATGTAATGGATGTGATGATGAGTGTGATTTCAAATCCTTGTGAGTAATGGTTGTGCGTCCGGCACCCCAAACAAACCGATAAAAGCTTATTGCTGTATTGATTAAAATTTTTGTATTGAATTTTTGATTCAGTCAACGCCTGATGAAGCTCTTTGGTAGAGCGCAATATTGAGTTCTATTTATATTATTTGTACATAGTAGTGTTGTTATAATTATTTTTATTAGACAACTATATTAGTTTTAATTGTAATTGCATCAGTCTGCATCTGACTGATCCAGCACTTATTAAACGAGATTGTTGTTGCGATACAGCATTAACAAAAAATACAAATATACATGTCTAGAAGATTATGCAACGATACAAATGACGATGTTTTTGTCAAAAATTTAGACACTGACCAACGAATGGCCTAATGGTATAAATCTAAATGCTAATATAATATTTTGAACTGCCTGTATTGTGTATTTACACGATCCCAGTGGACTTATATTATTTCATCTCCCAATGAAAAAAATATTATTCCATCTCCCAAAGAAAAATATCTTAAACATTTAGAGTTAAACGCCGCTGATGAGTCTTAAGTATACTAAACGCGCGTCTGGAGTAATGAATTTGTCACTTTGATACAGTCGAACTTCAGAGGCTCGAACTCGGATCGCTCGAACACCCGGGATTTCTCGAACACCTATCAAAGTACAGAACTTTCCCCTATGTAATCAATGTTAAAATTGCTTCAATTTCTCGAAAACTCGAAATCCCAATACAAAAAATCCATTAAAAAAACCATGAATAACTCGAACTAAAATTATTTACAGCTTGCATGACTAATTGCTCGTAAAAGGGGTAAAGATCGAAGCCATACCTGTAAAATGCCAAGCTTAATCTTTAATGATATAATCCCTAATAATTAACAAAGTGTCAGCAATTTGTATTTATGTACGCCTTTGTAGGCAAATTTGTTGAAATAGGTTTTAATTAATTTAATTGCTATCAAATCTGAATCGTGGTCATTGACACAATTACGTAATAATTCTTGTCAATCCTTGTGCACAAATTAAACAAGAAATATAACAGTAAACATTTTTATTTTAATACAAACAAAAATACGTACTAAAAAAAGATTTATATATGAAATGCAATGAAGAAATACAATTTCATTAATCCAATGTGACACAGGAAATTCAAAGAAATATATAAACCGATATCGATTTCGGTTCGCACATGAATCATTCCGGACATCGGACTATTTTTGTCGGCCCCTTTGAGTTCGAGCCATCGAAGTTCGACTGTAATTTTGATTATATCTTGTTGGAATATTTGAGCAAAGCCAAGTAAACGCAGGGTACGTCCGCGGGTGGCGGACTGGGAAGCAACTATAAAAAGAGTGAGAAAGTTTAAGATCAATATGATTGTTTACGTTATTTATTTGACTAAGGCCATTCGTTGGTCAGTCTGTGTCTAAATTTTTGACAAGAAACATCGTCATTTGTATCGTTGCCTAATCTTCTAGACTTATATATATATGATATATTCTGATTTTTCCCTGTATGTCTCTTTCTGTTGTAGCATTTCCTCTTCTTGCTTTTTAGTTTTTGTATTATTCTTTACTTTTTGTTATTGTATTTAATTGTTTGTCCTGTGTTTATATTTATGGGTTTTGGAAGTTTGAGCAAATGCTAATAAGGATTGCTTATGTTTGATGTGTGCAAGTGTTATGTTTTGTTGCCTTTTGTTGTGAACCATTATACTAATCGGCCCTGTATGGTAATGTTTTATGAGGCTGTTATTAGTCAGTCGTTTATGATGCATTAATTTTCCTGTAATTTGTTTTTTGGTTATTTAATTTACTATTGCTATTTTAATAGACGTTGGTGTTTGGTTGATCCCTTGTTTATATAATGAACTTTATATTATTGATAAAGAAAAAATGTACTATATATTCTTGCAAACGTATAACACGAGGATTTTAATCTTGAACATTTAGTCAAAAAATGGCGCCAATTTTAACAACAGCAATAATTACATGTCGGTGAAGTAACACACATTGATGTATTCCGATTATTGTTAATAAGCCAAACTATATTACGGATCGATATTTACATAAAATGTAAATAATTTGTACACAATGTAATAATGGGTATGTCAAAATAAAGGAATTTGATGAAGGGACAAATTGCCACATTCTGATAACTAGTACAACCGATAACATGTTGTGTTGTTTGTTTGAAAGGTGTTCTAACGCCACTTTAAGCAATTGTGCAGCTATATCATGCCGTCTAGTTTTGTTGTTGCGGTGCGAGGGAAGCCAGAGTACCAGGAGAATGCCCCAACCTTTGTTACCGATAACGTGTACACATAGGGCATACGGCAACAATTTACAATAATAATTGAGTACCGTGATATGTGCTTCTGAAATGTACTTCAACAAGTCTTTTATACATCAAAATAGAAAATGTAAAATATAATAATATTAATAATGCTATGATATACAATAAAAAAGAAATTAATAATGAAAATAATAAATATATTATTATTATAATCCTCGTTGCTAAGTACAGTCGCTAGTTGGGATGGTTAAGTAGTAAAATACTGATAAATAATGAAAGGCTAATCACCAATGAAAATATGTTTAAATGACTATGTATCAATCTAAATTATAAAAGTTTGTAATCATCAGAAATGATAATTTATTTGTAACATAGAAGGTTTTATGTCTTATTGTAAATTTGAAGTTGATTAAAGATTATCACATTTTATTGAAAGCTTCTATTTCTAAATACAATGCTGTTTTAATTTGTGAGTGTTTAAACAGTTTAGGATATATATATTAAGTGTTATATTTATTTATATTATAAACTTATTACTCTGTATTCCTTTTATTTAGAATGATATTATCCAACACGTTTTTATGTATCTGTGAGTCTTTACTTAATTAAGTCTATGTGGTAAAAAAATATTGGTAAATATTAAATGTTTTTGTTTGTTTGTTTGTTTGTTTGATGGTGTTTAACGCAACTTTCAGCAATTTTTCAGCTAAATCATGGCGTACAGTTTTTATTGGGGAGGAAGCCGGAGTACCCGGAGAAAACCCCCACACCTGCGGTAGGAAAACCGGCAATCCTTGTCAATTAAGATTGGAGTCGAGTACACCCTCACTGCAGTGAGAATCGAATTAAATGACTTTAGCGTACGACTGATATTTTGTTGATAATATCGTATAAGACAGGTCATGAAATATGACCGACGAAATAAGTTAAGTATGTAGTATTATTCGGTGTCATATTAAATTTAATTTTTTTACATTATTGCTTTATAATGTGAGGCATAAAGAATATAGTGAAATGAAGTTTGAACCGTACAAACATCAAAACTATTGCCATTCCTTCTCAATTCAATTAAAGCCCCGATGATTTTTTTAACCTAGACTAGAAAAGTACGATTTAGGATATACATGTTGTTTGTCAAGTTGACCCTATGGCGAATAATGAGTCATAAGTGAAAATGATAATGATTATTGTAGAGGTTCTCTTTAATATCATTTTAGAATTTTTTGCTCTGTCCATTCGTAAGGGCACATTATTACAACGATTTGCAAAAGGGTAGTCACTTTTTTATCATGAAAATCGCAGTAGGGCAAATAAAAGGAAATTTGACACCAGGGAAAAGATAGTGAAATCTGTCCCCCGCATTTCTTTGAATTAAGACTTTAAATTGACATAGTATTATCCTATCTGATACCATTTAAGTCCATGTGGAAAAAATTTAAATCGCATTTAAGTTACAATTATCGGATTTCTTTTGAAAAGGATATTTTCAAATACTACATTTGATTTAATCATATTGACGTAATAATGGATAATATTCATTTACGACTTGATTTGAAAGAAAACAGGTGAATTACCTGGTGCATAAGCTTTAGGACCACATAGGAACATTTTAATTATTTTAAAATTACAACTATCAGATTTTGTAAAGGATTCTTTTTAAATCCTGTATTTGATTTAATGATATTGACGCATTTATGGTTTTATTCACTGGATAAAATTACACAAATAATATAAATGCATTTTAAAGTGTAATAAATATTAAATTATACACAAGTAATTTTTAATATATTAGATATTTTAAAGAAGATTGTTAAATAACACAAAACATTTTACTATGTTAATTGGAATACGACAGTAGATGTACTCATAATATATACTCATACTATAACAAATATCTTCAATTCGTACTGTTTATATTTTAAGTAGTATAATTGTTAAATTCTAACTATATTTTACAGTTTTTCAATCGGTTATTTGATATGATCAATGATGTACATATGTGTATAACAATACTCCCTGATAATGAAAACTGAACATTTTATTTTTTGGATTATAACATAATAGGTTGTTTTCTTTTTCCTATTGGACTAAACTAATACACGTGACTTTCAATTTCCTACCATATTGGTTAGCAAAAAGCTCATTCTTTTCAATAAAAAACAATATTGCACTCTCGTTATAAATTTATGAATGACAATACCTTGCACCTGCCGTTGCCCTCAACGGACATGTGATAGCCAATCAAATCTTTTTTCCTAAATCGTTTAAACCAATCAAAATTATCGTTTTGACTTATGTTCGGATTTAATTGTTGTTTGTAAACAATTACAACGTCATCGAGTTAACGTTATACGTATGGTTATGGTCCTATAAGCGACGATTTGCAGATATTACCAACTTGGAAATTAATTAAATCATTAAAAAAAGATGCTGCCAACACTTGCAAATCGACAGAGCAATACTTAACCAATTTTCGAGAAATTTACATTATGAAAGACATTGACTTTCATTAACAACTACGGTGGAACATTTACATGCAACATTACTATCATATTCATAAAAAATAACTGTTCAATGATCGAATATTGTTAATTTTTGGATTCTTATTGTTACCAAAAGATATAAAGTATTGATGTGATAAAGCCTTGTTTCCAATTTCAATTAAACTGAAATAAAAATAGTCCTGTGTATTTCATTTCATAACTCAATAAATTACTAAATTTAATAAAACAATTACTACACTTGGACTTGGTCGATATGAAGTTTTATGGAGCAGTGTAGAATAATATTGTTCTACCCTGCTCCATAAACCCTCATACTGATTTCGTTCAAGTGCAGTAATTGTATAATATTGTTGATGTGATTAAAAGTTTTAATAAATTGTCAACGTTAGATGTGTTTTAAAATCAATAGGTCACTAAACGATACATTTATGGTCTACCGATTATTTAAACTTTTTTTCCAACAGTAATCCCGTATAAATGCACACAATTTTCGTTTTGGCATGTGGGCGTGCATGAATAACCTTAAAACAAGTTTTTAAGTTTTTTCTATACAAATGTGATATTGCCAAGGCTTTCATACAAACCAGCGAAATGAGGTTATGGGCATGATCCAAGGAGGGATGTCTTGACGTGAAATCGTTTGTCGGATGCAATGTTCATCGTCAACAAATATTCGCTTGACCTAACGACATCAGCAGACGGGTTCAGTGAACGACATCCCACGCCCAGGAAGACAACGAGCAACGACCTGTCAACAAGACCGTTAAATTCGCCTTCAGCATATAAGAGATTGATGATTCCGAACCGCCGTACAGACGTCACATGAAAGGCCAATTGGATCCAATACAGTTAGACGTCGACTACGCGCAAGACGAACTTTCTGAGGAAACATGCTCACCCCTCAGCTGCGTGCATGGACACGAACGACGCGTTAACGATGGGCGCACAGATAATGTGCATCTGAATTGAAGTCAGATGAATCGCGATGTCATTTGAGACACAGTGAGGGGCAAACACGTGTTTGGAAGCGTCGAGGTGAACGATAGGCTGATCCAAATGTTCAGGAGACAGACGTTTAGGGTGGCGGAAACGTAAAAGTTTGGGGAGGCATTCCCTCTAATAACCAGAAAAAGTCCAATGTGATTAATGGAAATTTGACCGCAAAACGCTACACTGATGAGGTATTACGTCCTTTTGTTATCCCGTTTCTTCGCGTTGACGTTTTTCAAGAGGACAATGCCCGTGCTCGCGTCACACCTGCAGGTGCCTTCCTCAAAGCAAACAATGTGCGTTTTCTCCGGACTTAAGTCTGATAAGACACCTATGCGATCAACTTGGACATTCTGTAAGAAGACAAGAGGAATGAAACACAAGAACGAAATCGTCGTCTTCCAATCAATGATACTGAGATGTCGCGCATGCGTTGCAGCAAATATGTGATCACATTCATTATTGACTCTGATACATTCAGTGTTGACTGTATGTAAATGATTCGTAGAAAGAAAAGAATAAACATTAACTTTAAAGCCTTGCGTCGATTTGTTGATGTTCAGAACTTTAAAATATACCAGTTGTTTATATTGATGTTGTTTCTATATACATTTTTTATATGTAAATTTTAGTGTTGCGTGTTAGTATATTTCCGAAGCTAAAATTATAACTAAAAATTATTTTTGTAAAGTGTGCTCATTTATCATTTCCTAATGGGTTGACATTACCGAACATTTGAATTTTAGCCGGGTATGAATACGACATGTAACCCAAGGTAGGTTATACCGTATAAGTTGGGTTAATAAATAAATAGCATACCAAATTTCAACTTTTGAAACCCGTTAAGTTTTAGTTAATTTATTGGCGATATTGGCTTATAGCTTGTGTACAATTTGGTTTGAATTAATCCAGAAAAAAAAGTTGTAACTTCAACAATATATAAACGCAACCTGACGGCCGCTACCATTCTAAGAAATTTCATCTATGTTTTAATTATGTTTTCAAACCATTTAATCTTATTGTACGTTGAAATGACGATTAATGCGATGATTTATGCTTCCAGTTCACTGCAATTACTATATAATATTATATTCAAGTTTAAGAAGCAAATAAATAGCAAATGTATTTTGTCACAACAACAAGCTCAACGTAATTTGCTTTATAAAATTATATGTTTATCATATCAAATTTCCGACATACTGTCTCAAACGTCGACAAGTATAAAAAGGTTTGGAACTGATGACACTAAAGACACAGTGTTGTCGTCGAAAATATGTGTCAAAAACTACATCTGGGCCCAGCGGCATTAACATTTTCTTTGCAGAGAATTTTTTTTATTTCATCCAATCAAATCTTTCCTTTTCCCTTGTTGTCATGGTTATTGAGACAATTATTATTTTGAGTAAAACATTTTTCCTCAAAAAGGTTTTATGGCGCTGAGGATTTTTTATCTGTTCAATCCGTCAATAATCGTTTCCATTATCAAAATTTAGATCACTTTAACAAGAATAGCTCATGTTCTGTCCAGTTACATTAAATCTTTTACTACAAGGACGATGAACAACATTGCATCATCTCTCAATGTAAATCTGTAAATCGAACAATTGTAAAAATTGAAAGATGTTAATAACAGATACTACATTTACAATTAGTTTGACTAACAAAACATATAACACCATAAGTTTTGACGATCTGAACTGTAATTCAGAAAATAGTGTCTGCGTGTTAGAATGCAGCCTATTCGACTTATTTATGTCGACAAACAAAAAGGGAGACTAATTAAACGTTTTCTGCGGTATATCAACATTTTGATCAGTATTCTAACAAACCTCAAGTACACCACTACGTAGACAGCAAGACTAATACTTTATAAGAAAATTATGCACTGCAATACATGTACCATATGGGTGCTATGACAAAATCGATCGTATAGGTAACCTTCCCAATCCTGCTTGTAGCAGTGTGAATGTAATGAGCCTTTTCCAACATTATCACATGCAACAACGTAGTCATCCTCACTTTATATCACCTCTGTTGCTTAATGTATCATTTATTGACAACTAACGTTTATTCAAAAACAAATATGACTAATCATATTTGCAATAAGATGTATCACCTCTGTTGCTTGATGTATCCATAATTGACAATTAATGCTTATTCAAAAACAAATATGACTAATTATATTTGCAATAAGATGTAAAATATTTCACTAATTTCTCTTTATAAAGAATGTATCCATTCAACTGTAACAAACCATTCGTCCACTCTGTATATTTTATTTATTATTTTATGATTATTTTAGATATCGGCAACGACACAATGTTCAAAACGGTTAACACACACAAAGCTGAACGAGAACCTCGTCCATTTCTTTATAAACGTTTCTCTAATATAACAAAGGCAAAGATGTTTGTTACATCTAAAATGCTAGCAAACTTCAAAACCAAACCCATTCCAATTATGTCTTATAACAATACTACCCCCTTGGACCCACAATCTTGAATAACAAACGTGTATTGTAGGATCGTTTGATCAATGACTTCAAGGCCAAACCTCCAGACTGCTCTGGTCACAATTTCCCACTCACATAAAGTCCTTAAGGTCACGTAATACTGTAGATCTTAACATTGTTTACAATGAAAGACTCCGCAATATTTTGTCCAAAGGACCAAAATGCTATGAACCTAAATCCATCAACTTTAATTACAACTGTAAAGCCACTATTGGCTAAAAAAATCACTGTAAATACCAGTTGCAGTCATTTTTCGTCTGTCACTGACTGAGATTGACTGCAAATGACTGCAAAAATGTCTGTAAAAGACTGCAAACGTTGTGTCAGACAATAATTTTTACTGTGGCAGTCATTTTATGCCTGTCACAGACATATTTTGTCCGTCACAGACATTTTTTCCGTTGGCGCAGTCATTTTATGTCTGTTGCAACGGCGTATCCGTTGTATCAGTCAAAAAAAGTCGGTGGCAGTCATTTTTTCCGTTTACTCAGTCGAAAATCGTCTGTTACAACGGCATTACCGTTGTATCAGTCAAAAAATGTCTGTCACAGACATTTTCTCCATTGTATCAGACAAAATACGACTGTCACAACGCCTGGTAATTATTATTGTTAATGTATTAACTGCCGTCGATTAATATTTTTTATTTCACTTGTTTTATGAAAATTTTCGGAATTAAACAAAAATATCTCTATTTGGAAATTGTACGTTCGCACAATTACGATAACAAATGTTATTTAAATAGTAATGTTAAAGATAAATGTATGTTTAAATAAATCTGTTTCTAAAAAATGAAGACTGCTGAAAATGTTAGCATTTGTTCAGTCCTTATTTATAATTATTACACTGAATTTATCAATGGTTTACCTACACATCTGGTGAAATTAAAACCCGCATTAAAGCCATAACAACGATTGCATTGGAAATATTTGTACAATAATGTTTTCTTAAAACACGGACAAAGTTTAAAAAAATACATATAATAAAATCGCCAATTTCTTTAATTATGGCGGAAACTGTTAGTATTTTATTTAGTACGGATACATACATTAAATTGTGACATTTTAGTCGTTATATTTTTTCTGTCCTTCAATATTAAATATTAAATATTTAAAAAAAACCCCTAAAATAATGTTTGTTTTCTAAGCTGCATCTACTGTCGTTTAAATGGATCTGGTACTTTAGTTACGACTATAAAATTGTACATGTACAATTAAAAAGAATGATACATGTTGTTAATTAGGTTACAGGTAATCTTGCCTCGCCGCCTCGCTGATCAAAGATAATGTGTATAATACATTTTGCAACACGATTCCGGTGTTTTTCCGCGACCATGCAGAACAAGGGTTGATAATGTGTACTATAATAATGTAAGAAATATATTTATAGTTATGGATGAATTGGTACTGTCTTCTAAAATACCTGTTCCTGCCCCCCCCCCGTGGTAAATTATGAACTTTGTACACACAAAACACTAATTGTAAAGGTGTACAAGCAATTGAGATCATTAAAATTATTACAAAGAAATGCCCCGGAAAGACCCGACGATCTGTACAATATATATAGCATGCAACTGAATCGAGTGCGCCGTTTGCTTTTAGTCGTACAATATTCTGTCAAGCACGAAACATAATATGCAAGAGAATTAAACTACACAGGGACTTTAGAATTACTAGCCCATCGGTATAGTTTAATAAGAAAATGAAATTATTACTTCACAATAATTTTTAAAATGTTTTTTTTGAAAAAGTTGTACACGTTGTTGATACAATTATTTCAAATTGTAGTGGAGACCCTCTAGTTGTAGAGTTAGGGTTAGGGTTAGGTCATCATACGGAAAGCCTGACCGCTATTTCATAAAATAACTTGACATTTAGAAAAGTAATCGACGGGTTAACAATACAAATAATAATTACCAGGCGTTAAAACATTTGTAATCGTAAAGTGTGCGAGAGATCAATTTCCAAATAGAGATTTTTTTTGTTTAATTCCAAATATTTTCATAAAAGAAATTAAAATTTAAAATATAAATCGGCCGCTGTTAATAAATTAACAATAATAATTACCAGGCGTTGTGATAATCGTATTTTGTCTGATACAACGGAGAAAATGTCTGTGACAGACATTTTTTGACTGATACAACGGTAAAGCCGTTGTAACAGACGATTTTCGACTGAGTCAACGGAAAAAATGACTGCGACAGGCATTTTTTGACTGATACAACGGATACGCCGTTGCAACAGACATAAAATGACTGCGCCAACGGAAAAATGTCTGTGGCGGACAACATATGTCTGTGACAGGCATAAAATGCCTGTCACAGTAAAAATTATTGTCTGATACAACGTTTGCAGTCTTTTACAGACATTTTTGCAGTCATTTGCAGTCAATCTCAGACAGTGACAGACGAAAAACGACTGCAACTGGTATTTACAGTAATTTTTTTTAGCCAGTAGTGTGGATTGTTGGTTCCTCTTTGATTGTAAGAGCACATAATCATGCTAAATATAACACTGCTGGAGCTGACCTGGGTCTTCAACGCTTTGGAGTTGCCATCAGATGGGCAGGAAAAAATGGAATGACTAAGAAGGAGTTGTACACATCGATTCATGATATTTATCTTAAAGAGGGACCAACTAAAATGCTAATTATACATTGTAGTGCAAAAAGTAGTGGTACAATGTCAATTAGTAATTTTATGAAATTTTCAATCTCTTAAATTGTTAAACTAATGCCTTGCACACTAATAGCATGGAGAGACATGTTGCCCCGATTATCCTGGAGATATATGGTTTCTAATATTGCTGCACAGAATGCAAGAATCGGGATAAATAGTTGCATAGCAACCTTTGTAACCAGTAAGAAAAAAGAAGGGCTGTATAAGGTATCCTGACATAAAACAAGAACCCACAAAGCTTTTTTCTGATGATGTACATTTGTCAGATTTAGGGAGTTCATTGTTTGTGAATACAATTGAAGGAGGAATTTACTCTTTTATTTCCTCTAAAGCTTGCATCGGTCCATAATCCATAGATATACCAATTTAAATATACCAATCTAAGATTTGACCTTTAAACTTTATTTTCAAACAAAAAATAGACTGATGGGCTTGTCTGCTGTTGTACTAGTATACATTTTGTTTGGTCATGGATTTGTAATGTAGGTTGCAAAATTTGCTGCTGTGATGGCATATGGATTGATGCAATCCATATGGCTGAATTTTGCAAATGACGCTAGTCTTGCAGATTACCGTTTTATCCCATGGCCTGTAAGGTTTTATCTAGCTTTTATGAATATTAATTATCAGCATATTCGGAAGATTGTTTATAGATTTTTAATTCATTGAAACATTGCACTTAAATTATCGTAATGAACATAATTCTTGCAGAATGAACATTTTATTGCTTTATGTTGTCTTATTGTTCATATCAAGCTTAGTTATTTTGACGTCTAAAAGAATCGAGACAGATTTTTGCTTTGTTTTGTTTCCAAACATACAACATCAGCACGTTGAATATTGTTATACGTGATATTGTCAAAATGGTGACAGTTATTTGTGAAATGAATAAAACACTGTGTTGGTTCTAAATAAGTAATGGATATTAAATAATCTTAAGGATGTTCGCTGGTCCTGTTTTCTTCATGCTTTGCGCACCGTAAAATTTATTGATGTTATTATTGGTGAAACTTCACAAAAATTAATATAGACTAAAGAAATCCACGAAATACAAAAGATTTGTCATTAATTAAATGATAGTCTATAAAGAAATTTGGTTTTTAATTAGATTATTTGATTTTCAAAGACAATACGACATTTACGGTAAATACCCGCCAACTTCCGGAATAAACACGAGATTTGTTCAGACAATAATTTTGATATGATTTTAACCTTTTTTAGTCTTATTCCTGTGGCTAGACGTAAAATAGTGTTTTTGTCTTTAAAGCAGAAGAGAATATCTGTCAAAAGCGCTGGGAAGTAATAGGAAAGTCGCTTATGCCAACTTATCACACCTGATTATCCCTTGTGCTTAAAAAGAAGTAGTTAGATGAGTAGAAAACGAACGCAGGGTTGGTGAATTGGCTGTACTTGTCGACTGACGATCAGCCTGCAAGGAAGGTGAACTTCCTTATTACTCTGCAAATCTGTGTTCAATGTGTAAACACTTTAGCTGCTACTTTGAAAATACTTTGTGTAAACAGGAAATGCCAACGTGTAAACATTATGCCAACAGAGAAAAAACATGATGATGTCCATGTCTGAGATAAAAATTAAAATACATATTGATGTAATATCTATAACATTAAAAATTTTGCTAACCATCTCCATTGTGTCATAGGGAAAGTGAGAAGTTCATACCATACAATGACTGTTCACAGTCTTTTTTAACTTGGATAAACATGATAAAGAAAACTCAGTGTATATAGGAAAAAGACCACCATGGTTCAATTTAAAAGAAAAGCAAATTTGGAAATGCACTATGTATTAAACAAAAACTTTATGTACATACTCATACAATTTTCCTATGTAGAATCGTCCTACCTTAATAAAATAAGTCCTGTACTTATTTCCTAGGAAAATTGGTTACTTGACTTGTTAATTTACTGATTTATTGATTTTGGTTTCTTAACATAAAATAACATTAGTTGATGATATTTTTAAATTTGGTTATTGGTGTTATATGTGATATAAACAAAAAAACCATTCTTCATAAAATTGATTATAATTTTGCAGAATGTGTAGTAAATGTAATATATTTAGCATATTGAAAACAAGTGTGTTTTACTGTATTATCATTTGAAAATATGACATAAATTTAATATATAGTAGAAAATAGGAATGATTGCATAAATTTGGTTTCTTCTTACCTGTAACCTTATCTAGAGATAGGTTTGTCACTTTCTAAGAATGGACCTATCAAATCAAATTCTAATTTTAATAATGATAGTGTGAAATAAGTCCAGTAGTAAAATAAGTCCCCCAGGACTATTTTTACTGTTGAAATATTTCTAGGATTTAACAGTAAAATTAGTCCGGCTGTAAATTAAGTCCCTAGACTATTTTTACTAGTAAAATATTTCCATTCCACGGATTTTGATAATCTTCTTTCATTACATCAATTTATATATTACTTTGGTGTAATAAAAAGTGTTAATCATGAAAATATCTTGTTTGTGAATTGATATTTTGCAATGTTACTTAAGCATGTTAAATAATTGAGAAGTGTTTACAGTGAATATAATTCGTTCTATAAGAAAATTCAGGTCTGTTAATCATCTACTTACTATATATATAGTACATAAGAAGTGTTTACAGTGAACAAAAATAATTTTATAAGATAATTGATAAATTCTTCTATATGCAGTTTATTATTCCTAGTATTTTCAGTACCAGACTATTATTCGTAAATAGTAAAAATAGTATGCATTATGAGTATTTTACTAAGAAAATTTATACCAAAACTAAATATAGCAGGTATATAGATACCTGGACTAGATTTATTAGGAAAATTGATACCAGGACTAGATTTACTAGGAAAATTGATACAGGACTAGATTTACTAGGAAAATTGATCACAGGACTATAATTACTAAACACAGACTTTTGTAACTAGGGAAATTAGGAACCACGGATATATTTTCCTAGTAATATTGGTCCATCCGGACTAATTTTACCAGGACTAATTTATCGCTTACACTTGTACTTCTATACTTGGATATACTTGTACTAGTATATATAATCGATAAAAATCATTGTGAAATTTTTGATTATTTTCGTGATTAAGCATGTACATGTATACACTTTTCCAATGACATTGAAGCATGTTATATTATAATTTGTAGGTATATTGTAAATACAAAGTTTGGATGATCTCCTAGTTTTTATACAGAAGTTATTTCCTGAGAGATATGGCAGTCTGACACTAAGCACAACTTTTTTTGTAAATCATATCCCAAATAAATTGCTACTATAAAGTACAACCATAAATATGGCCTTCAGAAATATTGAATTGTCTGATCATTTAGTTCTTTTGGTAGCACTAATTTTATGAATGTTTTAATTCTATATAATTTTTTTGACCAACTTTTAGATCAGGGTTATAAGAATTTGTTTTCAGGTACTTGCTATTTGTATCTTGGAATCTGTTGACCACTTTGTTTTAATTTGTGCCTTTCAAAGAGGGAGGTTTGACTCATAAAACATAGTTCAATTCACAGTTTATATTGCAATGCCTATAGAAATTAGTAAAATTATCTGTCATTTAATATGTTATACTGATACCAATGTTCTTTTTATATATTTTCAGTCATGATCAGAAAACTACAAGTTGTGAAGCGAGAGAAGGCACCTGTTATGAAAAAGGCATAGACTGGACAGAAGTACATTTGAATGATGAATTATATGTAGCTGAAATACCTGCACCAAGATTACCTATTATTGAGCCACCAATATCATCCACCAATAATGTAACACTGACTACACTGATTAACACTGATGGTCCTTTTTCTACTAGCGATATAGGCAAAATTGGTTTCAGTAGTTTTAGCTTAAGTAATAGTCGACTGATTTTTAGGAAATTTAAATATAATGTCCATTTAATACTAGTGAATTTGATTGTTGGGTTTTTTGTTTTAATGGTGTTTAACTCTACTTTCAGCAATTGTTCAACTATATCATGACGTCCAGTTTTCATTGGGGAGGAGAAGCAGGAGAAAACCACGACCTTTAGTAGGAGAACTGGCAATCCTTCTCAACTGGAGTCGAGCACACCCTGCCCGAAGTGAGACTCGAACCCGCAACCTCAGTGTTGACAGACCATGTGATCTATACTAGCCTTAACTACTCGGCCACCAACGCCCCTTTTTTGCTAGAGAAAGTCCTACCTTTGTAAGTTTATTCCAATATGCCCCCCCCCCAATATACAGGGATTAACACATTGCTGTCATATTGCGCTCTTCTAAATATTTAGAAAATTGTATTATATGGCCTATCAATAAATCCTGTGTAATTGTTAGGGAAAAACAGCTCTACCTTCTTGCAAAATTGTATTAGAATCTAAACATTGGTGTACACAATTTTTTACCTGAAATGTCTTTTGTGAGACACATGTATTTGGTTTTTTTTTCATCCTTTACTACTATGCATGCTAATCAGGCTATTACCTACCTTACTTTAATAAATACATTGACAGAAATTTTAAGAGCAACACTTGAAATAATGGGAAATATACATAAAAATGGATCATTTTTCCGTACTTTTGCAATAAAATAGCAGTTTTGTGGACCTGTCGAAATATTTAGCAAACGAACCTACATTTTTTGTCTTCATGTAAACAAGCATAAAAGTAATATATTAAATATTTTGTTAAAATCTTGGGACTTTGTATTTATAAGAAAGGGTTGATTTTTAAAAAAGACATCCATGGGTGATACATTTTCCCGTAGATTTTTTAGTATTGTATTTAACTGGTCAAATCTGAAGTTGAGATGTACAATATTATATTTTTCGCCTTGAAAATGCAAACTATATATTTTATCTAATTGTTATTAATGAGATTATAATAATCTACCAAATAAAACAGATTTTGTATTGCTATTACATGTATGATATGATGCCGATGTCCAGATTTTGTGATCATTGATGGTTACAAGTAAGAAATCTGAATATATATGTATACTACATACAAAGATACTTGAAATAAAGCATCCTATTAATAATGGGTATAAGCAGCGGGTATTAGGACAAAAATGATGAAATTATTAAAATTTCTTACGTAAATTATCAAAAGGATACTTTAAATGTGTAATAAAAGCTTAAGAACATCCGGTAAATATACCAAGATTGAGTAATAGAGAAGATAGTGCTGCGATACTTCCCCCCCCCCTTTTGCAATTAGTTGATTAGACAAAAGATATTTTAAACCTAATGTAACGGAAAATAACAAAAGATTATATAATATATTTGACAGAAGGAAAAAACGGTTTTAACGACAGCTAAACTCAAGTTAAGGTACTGACGTTTATAGCTTTGAACCTGATACTAATAAATCAGGACTTTAAATAACATTCTGACAAAGGGGTTTAAACATTAAAATATAGCAAATGTTTTTTATTTTAACTTACAGTATTTGTCAATGTACCAGGCTCGGCCGAGTAGGGTACCTTAGATAAAATTCTTCTGACACCACCTGTGTTAGAAGGTACACAGGAACCTCACTAGAGTATTTACAATACTCTAGAACAGAAAGGTGGGACAAGATTTGTCCAAATTCTATTAAGTATTATTATTGTTATTTATTTATTCGGGATCCTACAGGGTCAGAGCAGGGGACCATTAATTGAAATTGGGGGTGGAGGGGATATGAAATATTCAAGGGCAATTGTAGTCTGGATAAAGTATACAGTCTCTTTTTATGAGTTCTATAAATCAGAACATATCTGAAATAAGAGAACGCAGAAGCTATTCTCTAAACCGGAATCTTATAGAACAACACTCAAAGAGAAGTCAAGGATAGGAATTCCAGACTAAAACACCGATGAATATGCTCTACCTGATGATCGGACAGTCTAACTAAACTATCGTCTCATGAGTTAGCCAGGGTACCGATAGTGACCTTTTATCAGGGATCCTGCTACTTTACTTCGAGGACTTATAAAAAGTAAGGCATTTGTGAGTTTCAATTTATTAGTCATAAGATCAAATTCATAGTTTGATACAGTGAATGAAGTCTCGAAATATCTATTATCTTAATCAAATCAAATATTATATCACATAAATTATAATTCCATTATGTATGAGGTGTTCAACCAATTACCATAATAATATTAATTATTTGTTATTAGTTCCTCTATGAACAAACAATAAGTAAACTTTACAGTCTTCTGGATCTCACAGAAGAACAGACTCAAATCAATTGTTTGAAGAAAACTACTTTGTTATTTTACTAGTATTGTATTAAATAAAGAGTTATAGACTTGAAATACGTGTTGTTGTATGTCATCTTAAATGAAAAATGGTGAGAACGAGGTAAAATAATATGTTTAAAATTTAGTTTCTCTGTGTACTGGAAAACTCAGCTTACAGGACTAGTAGTGTTCAAGCAATTGCCCTTACTTGGGAAAAAGGGGGGGGGCACTCTTCAGAGTAACTGGCCAACAGTCAGAATAAATAGCGGTAGCTATTTACATAGACAGACTGCTCAAATAACATTTATTCAGTTTAGTACTGGTCTAGGACAAGAAAACATTGCCCTAAAATGACCGGTAAATTCCGAAAAAAATAAATAGTAAAAACTCGTATCTTCGTATAGCCACAATCTAAAATCAGGATGTCTTGAAACTAACCAAAAATAACGTCTGCACTGGTGGTCTGGTGAAAAGAGATGAGGAGAAGAGCCTCGAAAAAACGGGAATTTGCTTTAAATACCCCGTCTATCCAAAACGGGAAACTATGGGGATGTAGAACGGGGACGTAAAAGGGCCTGAAACTAACGAAACTTAATCCCCGATAGTACAAAAATATACAATAAACTTAATAAAAGTTCGTTCTAGGAACCTAAAAATGTTCCTACAACAATATAACATTATTAACAATTCGAGTTTAAGTCAATAAATTTACAAAAACATCGCTAGGAAACCGTATTCGTATTCATACACAGTTTTACGATTTTGCACTTTACAGTAAATCAAGGTCACACACTCGTACTAATTTGCATATCAACATTACACAAACAAATAATAACCAAAACATGATCCGGGCACCGGAAGTGCTGAAAATCGTAAAGAAAACACATGTTCACGAAAAATAATTGATACTATATCTCAAATATCTAGGAATATCGGTGGTTGAACACCTACAAAAATATATATTATGAGGACACTGACAATGTGAGAAATCAAGCAAGGTGGGTAAAATTGGGTGACACACTTGCCAAACATCGAGAGGCGAAAAATTTCTCAAGGCCATGTGCGTTCGTTAAAAAAAAAACATAATGTGGTGGAAAGTCCATTCGTTACATCGGCTCCCCACTTAAGTTTTCAGTGTCCCCACGAAAACTAAACAAGTATTTGAAACTCGGGTTGATAATCAACACAAAAACAAACATCATATGCAACCATAACAGTAACATTAAAGAAAATTAATGCCTAAAGACATAAGTTAAAAGATTTGTATTTCACCAACAACTCACTAAAGTTATACAGCAAACAACATTGTTCAATTCCAATAGGTTTAACCCATTACACCATCTACTGGTTAATACCCTTATTTTTCTTATTACAATATGTAAACAAGGAAAAACATTAATTAAATACTAACAGTTTATAACCCTAATATTTGAAAGAAAATACTAAAAAAAAATAAAACTTGTTTCATTTCAGCAATTTAGAATGAAACATTGAGGAACACCAACCTTAATATTATATTAATAAAGACAAAGGTAAGACTCATAGCTGAAACAATACAAAAACTTTCACTTCTAACTCGAGGAAAAGTATGGTGACTATTTCCTGCTACTCAAAAAAAAACTGAAGTGAAATGATGCATAAATATTTATACATAAAGCTCAACCAGTAATAAAATATTAATACTCTATATATTTTCTATTCCAAGGTTAAATCTACCCATTACCTTTTACTACCCTGTAAATATTATTAATTATTCAAGCTAATTTAAATGTCACTTGCACAGGAATTAAGATATAAAGTGAGTCCTTTATACCTCCTTAAATTTTGAAGTAAAATGTGAGACATATTATTAAGATACTTAAGTCTTAGATAATTACAACACGGTACATGATAAACAGCACCGGAAGGGTTCGAACACCGGAACACACGGCATTCAACCAGAGAATCAATTAATACATGTTATTACAATCTACTAAAATGTGATACCACAATATAAAAGCAATACAATGAAAATGTCCATAAAATACACAAATACTGTAATGAAAATGTCCATTAAACAGTCCGTGTTGAACTTTATTTTCGATTCACAACTTTAGATTTCATCTTCTTGGGTGAGATGGTCCTTTCAGGTATAAATTTTCTTTTTGCGGTGCGGGGTGGGGTGCGGGGTCTTCTGAAGGTCGGTCGGTATACTTGTCTGTCTGGCGATGGTCTTCGAGTCAGTTTCAATATGGCAAATTCAACCTTTTCAATACGATCATTTGTCTTCTTCTGCCCATCACGTATTTCTTTTAAAAGAGTATTTGTTTCTTTTACAGTTTCAATTAGTGATAAGAAAGCATCTTGTAGCGAAGGAGTTGTAAGTTGGTCATATTCTGGGCCAAGTAGTTGATCCATAATATTCTCATCATTAGAAGGAGATGGTAACTCTATGTCGGGCAAAGACGGACGTGGTACGGTGGCAGGTGGTGATTTCAGTGGTGACGGAAAGGATACTATTGGTGTCTTTACGGAGGAAACAGTAGTGTTTGACGTTGATATAACTGATGAAGCTGGTACAGGTGGTGCGGAAACAGATGTTGACGTAGTTGTAGATGCTAGAAGTATTGGTTCAGTATCAGTATTATACTCAGGGTCAGCTAAAGATAATAAGTGGTCGGCGAATTCCAAATGTTCATTGACAACAATACGGGTATTTTCAAGTTCATAGCAGGCTTGTGATAATAAATCTGGTTGTGTAGGAAGTTGAGTAGCAGTAGATGTGGCGACAGTGATAGAGGAAAGCAGTTGCATCAGTGGAGCAGGAATTGACGGATGTGTTGTTGGAGTGTTCATTTTAACTGTAGAGTAAGTAGGTACAGTGGTGGTAGCTGTAGTTACGGAAATCATACTAGATATCAAAGGGTGGATTGTATCATCAGGAATAATGGTTGAACTGGTAGTAGTCACAGGAACTGTAGTAGAAGCAATCGAAAGATTACGACGACGAGTGGCCCAGTATAAATTTGAAGCTTCAGCATCCCATTTAGTTAGATCAACATCTACATTAACGACACGGTGGTTAAGGTTGGTAATTACATAGTCTGCCTCGACTCCTTGCAACTTGCCCATTAAGGTAGCTGTCATCACGGCGGTAGCATGTGGAGGATAAAAAGAGCTATGCCTTTTTATTAAGCCCTGTTACATTGTACTGAAGTTACATAGTTTACAACAGAATTTATTCTCTACTGGACTAAAATGTTTCTGGAAGTGCTTAACAGCTGCCCTCTTTTCACCAACAAAATTGCACTTTGTGCAACTATATACTCTGCCTCTGTCGTAATCCATAGCTGAAAAACAGGTAATATTCATGTTAAATATTAGTTCAGTTATTTTTCGTTACATTTTATATTTTGATCCTTGGTTGAACACCTCAGTCACTGGATTGACTACGAACTGTTACACTTATCACCCCCATCACCAATTATTTTGTCATTTTCGACCTGCGATCAAAATTTCGAACTGCACTGGTTCCCCAGTCAGGATACTGGTTACCCTCGTACTTGGCTAATTTGTTGTGGTTCACGACTTTGGTCGGTCCGTCTCTTTCCATTTGTATTACATAATTCAAATTGTTCAGTTTCTTCAATACAATGTACGGTCCGAGAAAAACCGGCTGTAACTTAACGCAGGTGCCTTCTCGTCTTGATTCATTTAAAAACCAAACCGCATCACCAGGTTTAAATACGGATAAATACGAATTGTCTTTTCTTCTTTTTGTTGAAATAGCCAAACACTTTCTGCATATCTCATGAGCGGACTGTATTCTTTGACGAAGTTTTGTGACATAATCTCCATGACTGGAATAGATCTCAACTTCAGGAATCTTGAAAATCAAACTTATTGGGGTTTTAACCTCCCGCCCAAGCATTAGCATATTCGGTGTAAAACCGGTAGATTCATTGATACTGGATCTGTATGCTCCTAACAAGCATCCAAGATTTTTGTCCCATTCTGTCTGATCGTCCTTTAGATAAATTCTGACCATTTGTAAAATTGTTCTATGGATTCTCTCACATTGACCATTTCCTTTAGGATTCCTGGTAGTGGTTCTGGTCTTTTTCACCTCGAGTAATTTACACATTTGTTGAAAAATATCACTCTCAAAGTTAGAACCTTGATCAGAATGGATGCTTTGCGGACAACCAAAGCGACTTACAAACTCATTTAAAATTTTCTGGGTACAGGTTTCGGCTGTCTGGTCTGGTATAGGGTAAATTTCAGTCCACTTTGTGAAATGGTCGGTGACGGTATAAAAGTATCTGTTATTTTGGGCGGTTCTGGGAAGTGGGCCAACAACGTCCACAGACTGTCCAATGGAGCCCCCACTGACATAAATCCCATAGGTGCTCTTGCTTTTCTAACAGGAAATTTATTCTTAGTACATTGGTCACATTGTCGAATGTGTATTTCAACATCCTCCCTAAGGCCATACCAATAAAAACTTTGACGTATTCTTTCAATGGTCTTTTTTCGTCCAAAATGTCGGACATTAATGAGTCGTGTTCGAGACTCACTATTTCTTGCTTTAAACGGGATGGGGTCAATAGCTGCATATATAAAACAGATCCATCATTCTGGAAATACTTTTTATAGACAACATCGTCTATAATACTCAATGATTCCCAGTAATTACAATAATTTCTGGTAGCAGGACTGGCTAAATTCAATTCAGCATCTGTTGGCTTAACATTAGCCTTTAAGCCATCAAAAATGGGAGAAATATCTGTGTCATCTTGTTGCATTTTGGACAGATTTTCTGATGTATACTTGGTTTTCCACATCGTCCAATAATATTTGTCTCTGTTAAGGGCTTCCCTTCTAGTCACTGCCCTAATTAATTTTGGTTGGTCTGGACAAGCAGACATGAGGTTGCTCTCCATATCAAGTGCTCTTTTTATACATTTCTTGCAGGGGCCACATTTTAAAACTTCTAAAGTGTCTACTTCAGAACATAGACATGGGTCTTGGGGAAATCTGGATAAACTATCAGCATTTGCATGTTTCTTTCCAGGTCGGTGGTTTATAGTGAAGTCATAATCAGATAAAATTTCTATCCATCGAGCTATGCGTCCACTTGGTTCCTTTAGGCTAAACAGCCAAATTAAAGCTTGATGGTCAGTTCGTACTATGAACTTTCTTCCAAGTAAATATTGTCTATAATACTCTACAAAATATCGAAGAGCTAGGAGCTCTTTGTCTGTGACACAGTAATTTTTCTCTGCCTTGTTTAGGGTTCTACTACCATATGCTATAACCTTTTCTTGTCCATCTTGTTTTTGACTCAGAACTGCACCTATTTGCACATCACTTGCATCACAGTCTAAAATGTATTCACCTTTATCATGAGGGTAAGACATAATTGGGGCATGTGTCAGTAAGTCTTTTAATTCATTGAAGGATTTCTCGCATTCAGGAGACCATATAAAATCTTCACCTTTCTTAGTCAAATTTGTTAAAGGTGATGCTATTTCTGAGAAATTCTGTATAAATCTGCGGTAGTAGCTAGCCAAACCAAGGAACTGTCGGACTTGAGTAACTGTTTTAGGGACGGACCAGTGTCTAACCTTAATTAGATTATCTGGATTTGGTCGAACGCCTTCCCCTGAAACTACATGTCCAAGAAATTTAACTTCAGACTGTAAAAACTGGCATTTCTCTGGTTTCAACTTGAGTCCAGCTTCTCTCAGTCTTCTAAAAACTAGGCGTAGTCGCTGCATATGTTCATTGAAAGTTTTACTGAAGATAATAACATCGTCTAAATATATGAGACAGGTCACCCATTGAAGACCTTGAAGCACCAATTCCATCAATCTTTGAAAAGTTTGAGCAGAAGATTTTAAACCCATTGGCATTCTTAAAAATTCGTAAAGTCCGTATTTTGTTACAAACGCTGTTTTTGGGATGTCAGACTCTTTCATGGGCAGTTGATGGTACCCGGACAAAAGGTCAACACAGGTAAACAAAGTCGAGCCAGCCATTGCATCTAGACAGTCCTGGATCCTAGGCAGTGGAAAAGCATCATTCTGACATAATTTGTTTACAGCTCGGAAATCTATAGTGGGACGAACTTTAATTTCATTATTACTGCTCTTCTTAAGAACAAGACATAGGGGACTGGCCCAGGGTGAAGTAGATTTTCTTATAATTCCTTGTCTCTCCATCTGTTCAACTATCTCCTTTTATTGTGAGCATATGCTAAAGGTACTCGCCTTGGTGGTTGTTTGACTGGCTTAGCATTGCCTGTGTCGATATTGTGTTCTATTAAATGTGTAAGACCTATATCATCTTCACTTTTTGAAAATACATCACCAAACTCAATTAAGAGTTCTGCAATTTTGTTTACTTCATCATCACTATGCCCTTCTATGGTTTTCATAAAAGTATCTGACAAATGTGGGGGAATGTCTTTAAAAACTTCTTTTGTCTCAAAATTTGGCTTAGGTTGTGGCCTGACCTTAGGAACATTTTCTTCTGTTTTAAATGTTGTTTCTCTGGGTGAGATCTTCAATCGCCTGGTTCTACAGTCCGGATATTCATCTATCATATTTTCTAAAAGAGGTATTACCTCATCATCGTTAATCTGGGCAATACCAATAACTGTATTTTGCCTAATTTCTATGCTTTTCTCAAAAGGGTTCATTATACGGACTTGTCCTGAGACATGGTTCTTTAAATCTACCAAACAAGTAGACATAAGTAGGGGAAATCGCTCTATAAAGGTTGGAGATGGTTCTATAAAAAATTCTTGATTTTCAAACCAGCTGTCTAAATCAGTTTTCTCAATGGCTACATTTAAGATTGCTTCACTGTACCCTGGTATAACAGCATTGTCAATAACAGTTACTTTTCTTGCAACATCAGTAATGTTCATAAATTCACAAGGTATTTCCTCATCGTTCCAAATGACCATTTTCTTTCGCAAACTAATCTCTGCTGGGCCATTCTCGCCCATATTCAGGATATCTAGACCTAACAAGGCCTGATCTGCAATATCAGCTACGACTAGCTCTACATTTATATTTGAATTTCCAAGTCTCACTTCAAAAATGGCTGTTCCCAACTCCCTGAGTGGGTTCCCATCAGCCCCAATTAATGAAGATGATTTTTCTAAAGACGGTCTGTTCTCACTTGGTATCTTTAAATATACACGCTCTGATAAAACGGTCTTGGCAGCTCCTGTATCTACTGTAAAAACTGCTGTTATGCCATTTATGTAACCATTAACATAAATTCCTTCCTGTTCCCTTTTCTTATTTTCAACCTTCAAAACTGGTATGGTGTCAGCATTGTCTGTTTCAAACAAAATTTTCATCTGTGAATCATCAAATAATTCTAGTATATCTATACATAAGGTTTCTGTTGTTGCATCTATAAAATGCTCAACTATTGATACATTACTATCACAAGGGGGAGATAATTCAGTATTACATACATCAATAACATTATCAACTTTTTCTAATATGTCAGACTGGGTTTCTCCAGTTATTGGTTCCACAATCTCACATCTATTTTCATTTTGGAATTGCGGTTCATTAAAGGTATCTATTACTTGAAGATCATTCATTGTTGATTTATCAGGTAACGTTTCTTTAACATCGTTTCTAGCAACAAAAGTTTGGCCATTTTTCTGTTTCCCAAAGGTCTTTTCTCGGCCACTAGAATTGACCGATATTAGTTTAAAGGATTGAGTCTGGTTGCAAAATCTTTAGCATGGGGATTTAATTTTGTTCTTGCTCCACAATTCTCACTGGCTGGCGCTGGTTTAAATGCTGGTTTGTTAAGTCTCGAGGCTTCTTCACTTCTAGTCGAACAATCAATGGGACGGGAATTTAAATCTGTGGTTTGTCTTACATTAGCTCCTGCATACGGTGGACGATTTGATTGGTTCCATACCTGGCTAGCAAAATTTTGCCCAATTCTTTTAGGTTCTTGACATTGCCTTGCAAAATGACCTGTTTGACCACAATTAAAGCATTTCTTATCACCAACTTGTTTTGGGATGAAATTCTTGGAATTGCAGTTCAGTTGAGGGATTTCTTGTACTTGTCGTACTGCTCGCTTGCTTCTGTTATTATTACATATAATATCAAAGTCACCAGAAGTATATCTACATGTTTCTTGGTAATGAATAATATGATAGACTGCTTCCTCTATTGTGTGCGGCTCTTTGTTTAGCTCAACATGGATCCTAGCATTATCATCAAGCAGACCTAACAGGAATGTTCTTAACAAGTCTTCTTGTCTAGTCATTTTGTCTCTGTGGGGATAACCTTTGTCGTATAGCCTCTTAAGTTCAGCTGCAAAATCTTGCACAGTTTCATCTTTAAATTGTCTTCTCCCATTAAATTTGGCAATATAAATCTTCGTTGTATCTACTTCCCCGAACCTTATAGCAAGTTCTTTTACTAACTTTCTGTATGAACTTGTGACACGATTTGATAATTGGTCATAAACGAAATCCCCTGCTATACCTTGCAGTCTAGGTAGGAGTTCAGCTAATTTTTCTTTTGAGGTCCAATTGTATAAATTGGCAACAGCTTCGAACCTGTTGTACCACACTTTCCATTTTTCTTTCCCAGTGAAAATTGGTAGTCTGTTACTGTTAAGTTGTTTTCCTCTGGATCTATCTGAGTATTCATCATCACTGCTTGATTCTGATTCGTTGCTTTCATTTGATTCTTCACTACTACATGTACTAGTGCTTAGTTCATGGTATATCTTGGTCCTACTGGATCGCCTGATAGTGTGACCATTTAATCTATCATGTCTCCTCCTGGGTTCTTTCATGGTTGAACTTTGGTTTCTAATACTGGATACAATTTTATCTGTCATATTCTGTATGGTCTTGACTGTATCAGCCATCACGTTTCTAAATTCTTTGGTTATCCCATCAAGTAGTTTGTTGGTATCTGACTGTTCTGGCTTTGAGTTACCGACTACATCATGTAGCGCTGGATTATATAAATTATCTCTGTGTATAATGGGTGACATTCTTAATCTGGTTCCCTTGGGACTTTGGTTGAGGGCAGGTGTGCTCTGACTTTTATTTTGTCTGTCTGGAGCTTTCCGTCTGTGCACTATTGTGGCATTGATATGTTCATGAACTTCATCAGCTGATTCCTCAAATTCCTCACTGTATTCTGTATGGATGTCGGAATCTCCAGCCGTGTCTTCCTCGCTGTTACTTCTAACTGATCTTGTTCTGACCATTTTCTTATCTTGTGGTTAGGTATGAGTTCGTATCGCTGAATACTCTATCGAGTATCCCACTTCTGACACCAAAAATGTACCAGGCTCGGCCGAGTAGGGTACCTTAGATAAAATTCTTCTGACACCACCTGTGTTAGAAGGTACACAGGAACCTCACTAGAGTATTTACAATACTCTAGAACAGAAAGGTGGGACAAGATTTGTCCAAATTCTATTAAGTATTATTATTGTTATTTATTTATTCGGGATCCTACAGGGTCAGAGCAGGGGACCATTAATTGAAATTGGGGGTGGAGGGGATATGAAATATTCAAGGGCAATTGTAGTCTGGATAAAGTATACAGTCTCTTTTTATGAGTTCTATAAATCAGAACATATCTGAAATAAGAGAACGCAGAAGCTATTCTCTAAACCGGAATCTTATAGAACAACACTCAAAGAGAAGTCAAGGATAGGAATTCCAGACTAAAACACCGATGAATATGCTCTACCTGATGATCGGACAGTCTAACTAAACTATCGTCTCATGAGTTAGCCAGGGTACCGATAGTGACCTTTTATCAGGGATCCTGCTACTTTACTTCGAGGACTTATAAAAAGTAAGGCATTTGTGAGTTTCAATTTATTAGTCATAAGATCAAATTCATAGTTTGATACAGTGAATGAAGTCTCGAAATATCTATTATCTTAATCAAATCAAATATTATATCACATAAATTATAATTCCATTATGTATGAGGTGTTCAACCAATTACCATAATAATATTAATTATTTGTTATTAGTTCCTCTATGAACAAACAATAAGTAAACTTTACAGTCTTCTGGATCTCACAGAAGAACAGACTCAAATCAATTGTTTGAAGAAAACTACTTTGTTATTTTACTAGTATTGTATTAAATAAAGAGTTATAGACTTGAAATACGTGTTGTTGTATGTCATCTTAAATGAAAAATGGTGAGAACGAGGTAAAATAATATGTTTAAAATTTAGTTTCTCTGTGTACTGGAAAACTCAGCTTACAGGACTAGTAGTGTTCAAGCAATTGCCCTTACTTGGGAAAAAAGGGGGGGGCACTCTTCAGAGTAACTGGCCAACAGTCAGAATAAATAGCGGTAGCTATTTACATAGACAGACTGCTCAAATAACATTTATTCAGTTTAGTACTGGTCTAGGACAAGAAAACATTGCCCTAAAATGACCGGTAAATTCCGAAAAAAATAAATAGTAAAAACTCGTATCTTCGTATAGCCACAATCTAAAATCAGGATGTCTTGAAACTAACCAAAAATAACGTCTGCACTGGTGGTCTGGTGAAAAGAGATGAGGAGAAGAGCCTCGAAAAAACGGGAATTTGCTTTAAATACCCCGTCTATCCAAAACGGGAAACTATGGGGATGTAGAACCGGGACGTAAAAGGGCCTGAAACTAACGAAACATAATCCCCGATAGTACAAAAATATACAATAAACTTAATAAAAGTTCATTCTAGGAACCTAAAAATGTTCCTACAACAATATAACATTATTAACAATTCGAGTTTAAGTCAATAAATTTACAAAAACATCGCTAGGAAACCGTATTCGTATTCATACACAGTTTTACGATTTTGCACTTTACAGTAAATCAAGGTCACACACTCGTACTAATTTGCATATCAACATTACACAAACAAATAATAACCAAAACATGATCCGGGCACCGGAAGTGCTGAAAATCGTAAAGAAAACACATGTTCACGAAAAATAATTGATACTATATCTCAAATATCTAGGAATATCGGTGGTTGAACACCTCAAAAATATATATTATGAGGACACTGACAATGTGAGAAATCAAGCAAGGTGGGTAAAATTGGGTGACACACTTGCCAAACATCGAGAGGCGAAAAATTTCTCAAGGCCATGTGCGTTCGTTAAAAAAAAAACATAATGTGGTGGAAAGTCCATTCGTTACAGTCAATAATTAGGGAAAATGAACGCACTATACTTTGTACAGATTAATATATTTCCCATTGGTCTTGTTGAATTAAAAACATTTTATTATTGTCACTAATATATACTTGTAACAAATAAAGTCATGATTGCAACATGTCATTAGTCCTGAGTTATGACCCGCTTTTGGCTAGTCAGAAACATGTTTACTACGTATATCTGAGGCAGATTTTTTTAAATATTTATTGCGGCTTCAGATAAAAAAATTTCTGGCAATTAAACATAACATCCGTTATGAATTTCCTGAGAAATTAGAATGTTGTGTCACAACAATTAGCATTTCGTGGGCTATAGAAAGTTAATAGAACAATTATTTTAATCGATAAACAAACATAATTATAAAGACAACTAATTGTCAAAGTTACATTAAACTTGCAACCAACATCTCTTTTTATATTGAATACGAAGTTCCAATTAAATCATATTCCATATATACGCAATTAAAATAACGGTATTTTATTTTGACTTTCATATAAACTTGAAATGTATACATAGCGTTTTGAACAACTTGCAATGTGTTGGAAATATCAGTTTACATTTTCTGTTCCATGTATGGAGCATTTCAATTGTATAAAAGCACGCATGCTTCTATGCAGAAATATATGTTATCATCAGATTGCAGACGTAATTATTTTAGTTTGATATGACTTATTTCAAATCTGATTCTTTTTTTAATTTGAATAATGATAGTTATAATAATTTTAGACATATTGTATATTTTGAAAGGTTGCTAATGGTTGATATTTTTGTTTTGTATGAAATATAATAAGATATCATTATTTTACTGCAGAAAGAATACAATGAAATTAACATTGATAACTTTGGGTCTTTTGTTGATGTTATGTATTGATGATGGTGCGACATGGAGAGCCCCAAGACTTCTCCGATATGTGTGCCAACCTGTCTGTGGAACTGTTTGCGTAGCAGTAACAAAGTGTCCATACTGTGCTCCTGTCTGTAGTTGGGGTTGTGGCAAAACAATTTGTAAATGGATAAAACGAAAACGAAGCAATGTAAATATTTATAAATATTTATATGCCGTCTTCCTGACAACATTGGAATAAAATTTCAAGATGTTGTAAAAAACATCGTAAATTATTATGGAAAATTACAAGACAGAAACAAACTAAAAACACTCCCTGTTATATTTGTGTTCAAGTTTAAGAAAACAACAGCATTAGCATTCTTTACAGTAGCGTTATAAATCCATACTAAGGAACTCTGAACCAATTAATAGTAAAACATCCAAGCACCTATAGATTTCTCTTCACGCATATTAAGAAGTCTTGCAATTCATATAGTATTGTTTTCGTTTACAGAGTGATGACGGAGGGTTCCTAGTAAAATTACCGTGTAAATTTGAAGCATGGGATACTGATAACAATGGTAGAATATCCCTGTCTGAGTTTGCTTTTACAGGACATACCTCCATTACGGATGAAAACACGAAAAAGGTGTTTGCCAAACTGGACACAAATGGCAAGTATCTTTATATTTAGCTTTCTGAATGAAACACTCTTCACTCGAGGTTAATTAGACCTATTTATTAAATGTGTGAGGAACATATATTTGTCTATCATACATAACAGTTTAGTTTGTTACATCATATTTATATGTATTATTACTTGTTACACATATTTGTAATCATTGTTGCCGTATCAAAAGATAGATTTATGATATATATTGATCGTTCTATCAGTAAGCAAAACAAAAAAAACATTAGTGCTGATTGTGATTAAAGCAAGTAAAAAAGTCCACTACCGTCAACAAAAATAGTCAGCCAAATGTCATTCTAATATTATTCATTAAAATCTACCGACATTTCTTATTTCGTAGAAATCGGTCAAAGTTGACGTTGGGGGGGGGGGGGGGGGGTTGGGATGACTGCCTTTGTGAAATGATATCTTTATTTTTTGTAAATAAAAATAATAATTCGAATAGTCAAATGTATCAGTGCGTCCAATTTCCGAGGTAATTGCTTCAGCCGTTCCAGAGATTTGAGAAATGTACTTTTAATTTCAACGGCGGCCAAATGAAATTTGTGGGCCATTTAAAAAATTATAAATGTGCACAATTGGACGTAACATTTAGGTTTGTGCAAAGTTTTATGAGGATACATTGAATCATTGCCGGACAAACTCTATGACCAGAAAGATGGGGAAAAAAGAAACTGGCAAAACACTTCGTTGTCGGGGATTTACTTATCAGACATTTTCTATTATACCTAAAGACAAAATAAATTCATCACTTAACGTAGTCATGTTTTACGACCATTTTATATTTCCTTTGTATCATGTTGCAATTAGAAATCGATCTATTTCTAGTTCAAATCCAACCATGACAATGATTGCCAATGTTCCTGCCTAAGGTTGGACTGCCCACTGGCTACTCCGACAACCTCCCAAAAAACATAAAATGAAATAATTGAAAAATTGATATAACTGAAAAATGGCCGAAATAGGCGTCGAACTTCATAACAGAAATTATTTCTGCAACATATTTTTACTGTTTTTGCACATTTGTTGACAGGTGACATGACACTATCTAAAGCAGAGCTAGACAGTGCACCATTGGTGAGAGAAAAATGTTAATGATATGCTGTATTCAGAGATTGCTGTAAGAAAATCATAATTTATTAAAAAATGATGTTCATATGAAAATGTGTTCACGAAAATGTGTTCACTTTCAGGAGAGGAAACTTGTAATTTGTGTTTGCGTGATTACTGTTTGAAAAAGTAAATGCTATCAAAATTATCTAACCAGAGTTCTTGAATTGTTTATTTGTTTTATAACATTTTTCCTCGTAAAATGTGATGTTTGTTATTGTATAAATTATTTACTTTTCGTTTAATTATCATAATAGAAAACGCTTTTAAATGCTTATCATTTGAAAACTTTTCAACAAACCTTCATGATAGTTAATAATTATTTATATTTTACAGGTGCGTATCATTTTTGAAAATGATGTTTTTTTCTGTTCAATAAAACATTGATATAATATAGTCAACTTACGTTATGAATGATCCTTTTATTTAGAAACAAAACTCATCCTCTAACATATTAAAGCTGACCATTCCACTCCACTAGTTTAAAATTTACTATATGTTTATAAACAATCTTCAGAACTAAAATATTAATGAATTAAAAACGAACGAAAAATTCAATCTATCCATTTATTCATTTAACTTAATAAATTAGGTTTTCATTTAATCAATCCAATAATTGACTGGTTCATGTAGACATGATAATAAATCAGAATAATTTAAACAACACAAATAGGAAACGCACCTGAGGAAGAGAAAAGGGAATCTGACTCGGAATAGTTACGGGATCTTAAAAGCAGAGCTGTTAAGTCTGTTAATCATCTATTCTTTATAACAGGCATGTCAACACTTAGGTTGCTTGAAGCCTACTTCCTCCACAAAACAGCCCACTTACTTATCGACATAAAACTCAAAAGGAAAAACATAAGTCAATCAACAATTTAAAAAGCCAGAAAAAAAAAACAAAACAAAAAAGTAAAATAAAATAAAACCAAAACCAAAACAACAAAAAACAAAAACAAAAAGACCGTAACAAAGTAAACCACAAACCAAAAAGCCAATGCAAAACATCACTCTCATAGTCAAAAAATATACAAAACCATGGGACACATGTTGCGATTTCTTTCATCAAGCAACTTTATTAAGTGGAAACTGCAAACTTAAGGTTTTGTTGCTAACAGGTTGTTGTCTTCATTTAACAAATGGTAAAGAAGACATCATGTATTTGTCGAAAAATACCCCGATATCTGTCTCTCAAATTAGTACAGATGTAGGTTTGTCGTAAATTTTTGTAACTTTACCAGACTTGACTTCAAGCAGCATGAAGGTTTTTATTTCAACAGCCAGAAACTGGTTAATCTTCTGGAGAAACTGAGCTCACTCTAATTTTCTTCAGGGTTCATGCTTCCTGGCTTTTGCTTGTGTGTAATTGTAACCTGTGTTCGTTGTTGTGTTTCCCATGGTTTAGTACAAGAGTTATGGAAAAAGAGATTCGATTTTTTATTGGGATTTGTTTGCATCTTTCTGGCTATGACAATCTTATAATCAAAGAAAACAATAAGGAAAAGAAATTAGAACTAACGTTGAAACTAATAGAAACCAAATCAACACTTTGACCAAAAGTAATTAAAAAACTTCGATAATGAATCATCGCGACGGTGTTTAACTCTTAAAATATTTAGAAGATAAACGAACGACAATCCACAAATTAAATGAGCCACTAAAAAACAACAGTACCACAAATAAGTAAAATTTCTGAAACCTCAATAACACAAGGAACACAACTTTTTATTCAAGACATAACTCAATGCAATGTCCATCACTATCTACAGTTTACGATGTGATACTTTGATGTAAACCACAAACGCGTTTCTTTAATCTCAGTAAACAGCTTTGTAAGAGTAAATTGACTCTTCGTTTAGTTAAAATAATGTTAAGTATCAAAAATGTGTTCGGCATGCATTTACCTGATAAAGATTCATTATAATAGAAATGGTGCGCCCAATGCAAAATATTTCTACTGTAGTGTGTTACACAAAAATGTGTTTTGTTTGTTTGTTTGAATGTTATTTAACGCCTCTTTTTGAAATTTTTTAGCTATATCATGGCGTCCAGTTTTTATCGGGAGAGGAAGGCAGACTGCCGGAGAAAACCCCTGACATGCGGTAGGAAAACTGGCTATCCTTGTCAATTTAGATTGGAGTCTAGTACACCCTTCATGCAGTGAGAATCGAACCCGCAGTCTCAGTATTGACAGACCACGGGATCAATAGTAGACGACCTACCTGAACCCCTCAGCCACCGAGGCCCCCACAACAATAAGAGACTAATTGATGCCACAATTAAGAAATGAACTAAATACCGAACACAGAGGAAACTCACAAAATACATCCACAAATTAAAGTCAGAGAAGTAACAGAAGAAGAATACTGATTTATGTTGCAAATGTGTAAAAATGCTAATGATTTGTGTGGAAATACTGTGATAGGAAAATTACATTTTTATCAAAATATGACGATGAACATTTGTAAACAAGAAGAAAAGAAAGAACCCCAAAACGTTATAAAAATAAGAGCTGGTTTTACAATAAGAATAGTATTAGTCAAAGCTTTAACTTTTTTTTTATTTCTATACGTTGATACAGATGCTTTTGCATATATGTAAAGAATTAATTATCAGTTAATGAGTTGCTATTAAAACAGTTAATTAGCAATAAACATCTAGCCATTTAAGTGTGGTTTTAAACTACGTATAAAATGTATGTCCTTTTCATCACGCAGAGATTGTTTGTCTTATATACTTTATATAATGGGAAAATGTTAAATTTTCCGTTTGAACATTCGTGTAAATATTTTGTTAACTTTCATTAAGCGTAGTTCTTCTGTTGACGTTTATTGACGATTCATTATTTTCCGTAATTCATTTTTAGTTTATCCAATATTGAATTTGTTAGATTTTACACAAATAATTGAATATATTACATTTTTTGTTTTACAAGATATATGTTTTGTGGTAAACGTTTTACCGTTAATAAAAGTTATGGAAGGTCCTTCTAATAAACTGTCACATGTTTTACAAGTGTTTACTCTGCATTTTGAAACCCGACAAGTGTTTTTAATATCAAAGCAATATTTGGTTAAAATTCTTTTTAGTTTTTAGGTTGTCTTTTGCTGTCTATAATCTTCCTTTGTTCCATAGATTTCATCGTCTTGCTTTGCTTTAAAATACGTTCACATACTTCAATTAATGGAAAAATATTCATATTGCTAGGATTATGTGTACACACAAACGATATATTTGTACTTGTGTCATTTTTAACTGTTTGCTTTTCGTAACTCCTCAGACCTTTCAATTTGGCTTGTAATATACCGTTTTGTATTAGATTATGTGGGTAGTGTTGATTTTTCAAATAACAATAGAGTTCATGCAATCTGTGTTCTAGTTGTAAAGGGTCTTTTACTATTCTGGATGCGAGGTTATACGGAATATTAGTTTTCAATGCTTAGGATGACATGAATTAAAATCAAGATACATATGAGTGTCAGTCGGTTTACAATACAGATCTGTTGAAATCTTATTTCCGTTGAGTAAAACAAGAATATCTAGAAATGGAATTTGTTTGGTGTTTTCGTTCATAGTAAACTGAATGCTTGGATGTAGATTACTTAAAATATCTAAAAAACTATTGGTACTAACATTGTATGATTCAAGATATCCTAGTACTTCAGTTGCGTACGTCGGTGCAACCTTAGTACCCATTGCCGTACCTTTCTGTTGAATATAATATTTGGCATTGAAATAACAAACGTTACGTGCTAAAACAACGCTAAGCGCGTTTGTTATGAAAGTTTTATCAAAGTATTTATCAATGGAGTGATTGTTACTGTTGTATTTTTAAGCTGCACTTAAATGGCTAGATGTTTATTGCTAATTAACTGATATTAATAGCAACTCATTAACTTATAATTGATTAATATAAACTCAATGTTAGTTTATGCGACGTTATGAACGCTATTTTCCCGAACTTTTAAACACATTATCACGTCATCTTTGTATCTTGCGTTTATGTAACAATATTTATAAACATTATTGTCGCCTGAAGAGCTAGCGATATGATACAATATACTGATTTTTTCATCTGATTTTATTTTTTAAACTTTTATAGTTAAGCGCCAATGATGAGTCTTGAATAGACGAAACGGGCGTCTGGCGTAATGAATTTGTCACCTTGGTAATTTTGATAACATTTTACTGGAATATTTGAACAAAGCCAAGCGAGCCCTCATCCCTGGTTGGCGGATGGTAGAGGGAATATATAAAAGTTTTGGGTTCAGGTAATGTTTCAGGAAATTTAAGATTAATATTCTATGACTTGTTTATGTCTAAGGCCATATGTTGGTCAGTGTGTGTCTCAAATTAAAAACATCGTCATCTGTATCGTTGAATAATCTTCTAGACTTATATAATGTCCATCAATTATATAATGATATGTTAAGCAAGTACATTCATATATCGAATTTATCTGTGTAAATAACAATGCATGCACAATCTGGTTTCGTCAAATATAATTAAGGAAACGTTTTTTAATGCTGTTTTATATTTAAAATAATGATGTTCCTACCCTTAAAGAAGCACACTCAGCATAACAGTGTCCGTATGAAATTCCAAGTGTTGCCCAGAGCCTCCTCAGGTAGCGGTTATGGGAGACCCTTTCTTTGGGTAGCCAGGACATAATATGGAAAGAGTGCCCGTGGACCGTAGTAGTTGACGTGTTTGTAGGATTAGGCTACTGCGTAACAGGATATTTTCATTTGAATGCTGATTTGGGATTTGTCGTCTGGGAAAGTGACGTGGCTACATACATGGATGTACGTTATACGTTGAAGTTTTTGTTTGATGTTTGTCCTTCTGAAAATTTGTGACTTGATTATAGGGAATTAGGCTGATTGTGTTGACGATGATGGATGATTGTTGCCATAGAAATGTGAAAAAGAAACAGTTGATGAAAGCATGTCTATAGTTTGCATTTACATGGATGGTTGTGAAGTGTTATCTTATTAGGTAATGTTTAAATGGTAAACACCTACAAGTTCAATGATATTGCTCATTTTTTTTCTGTGTTTTTTCGATGATTGTTGTTTGGTTTTTATAAATATTTAACGTTACCTTTCTTTACATAAATATTTATCACCTGTTGCTATCTCAGATTTTTTTCAGGCAAATATATGTTTTATTAATTTTAATCATGAACTTCTTTTCAATTCATTCTTTTGTCATTATTACTAATAATAGTTTCAATTGAAACTAAAGTGTTATTGATATCATGTTTGTGTCTGCACTGTAAAAGGATCGAAGTTCAAAGATATCTGTTGAAATAATGTAATGGAATTTGTTCTTAATATAATGATAAGAATAAGTAAACTACAACTTAAAACTGAAAACGTGATAAAAATAAGAGAGCTTCTTTTTTGAATATAATATTGCATGTCTATATTGAAACAGATGTTACTGCTTCATTTTGTTTTGTTTTGTTTCCATACGTTGATAGATTCTTCTGCACATATGTATAGAATTACAGCCAATAGTAATAGTTAATCACTCCACGGAGTAATTAACAATAAACACGCAAGGTAAACCTACAGTCGTCAAATATAGTTACAAAAAAATAGCTGCTAAAAATAACTATTAAATGTATTAAAATAAGAATATTAAAATTAAATAAAGGTGAAATGATGGGAACTGCGACTGTTTCCATCGTTCAATCCACCGGACTGCCAAGCACATCCTCGATCAGTGATTTATAAACCGTAGAGTATGCGTATTATATTTTTAATGCCAACGTACAATCAAGATGATCCATTCCTGTAAAATACTAACAACTTTTGTAATGACACTCAGAAAGTTAATCCCAATTACACAACAATTCAGTAAATCTATTATATAATGATACGTAAAGCAAAAGCATCCGCATATCTAATTCAGCTGAATTTATTTGACGTTAAAAAACAATTGTACGACGTAGTAAAAATGTATACCTAACAATGTTTTATAACAAAATGAATTTTTTGTTATTAAATGGGTATTAAGGCTACTTTCAGCATTATTTTATGGTTTACGGGTACTACGGCGTCCTACCTATAAAAATTATACAAGGATGAAGATGAAAATTGCTACATTAGGTGTTAAACACCCTACACACAAAGATCTTCGTGATACGATTTTATTACCCACCATTTCTTTTGAGATGCCTGTACCAAGTCAGGACCATTGCTGTAGTTACTACATTCTAAAGTAGTTTAAGCGAGAGATTTGACATGCCATAAAACCTGCTTAAACCCACCATTTCTTTTAAAATACCTGTACCAAGTCAGGACCATTGATGTAGTTACTAAATTTTTGGTTGTTGGTTCTTGAGTTTGCTGGATTCTCGGACTTTGGTTTGTGGATTTTCTTTTTTGACAGTTCATCGGTGTTCGGTATTTTGTTATTTCCTTCATTTTAAAATGTCAAATTCTCTGCTTGGTAGCTAATAACCATTATGAATTATAAAGAACAGCATACCGGCTGGGGCGTCACCCAGGTTACCAAGATCCTTTTTGCCACACAAAAGAACTATGTAGCTGAACCCTACACCATGCAAAACCCGTCGTATGCTTATTACATCCTCAGAATTTAAGAGCAATCTTACTAGTAAATCGTACTTTACTAGATCATTTGACCGTCTGGACAGCTCAGCTAAAAACGTCATCTATGGGATAAAGTGTTTGCTGTGTGGACTGTTGTATGTTGACGAAACACGACAGACTTTGCGGAACAGAATGAACAAATATCGAAATGATACTAACGATCCTCAATATAGGATGTTGTACACTTTAATCAGCCAGATCACTATCAGTGTTTGTCCATGATAGTTCGCATCATAGAAAACATTTACCATGATCATACTAATTATCCCCTACTTAGCACACGTAGAGTAGATCAGAGAACTATGTACTGCATGGCCTTACGGTTGCAATGATAACCTCAACAGTGTTAGTAATATATCAAGTCTATCATGCAATGGAGTGAATGTAATGAGCTCTTAGCATCAATTCTAGAGAGTAAAGAAGCCATGGTAATAAAATATACAAATGTCCATCTACCAAAGAAAATTGCAGTGTAAATCTTCCTCTTACAAGTAAAATAACCTTTTTCTTGAACATTACATTCGTACCTATCTGTTCTCTACGACTTTCAATTGTTTAAATCTCCATAAGGAGTATGCACTTGAAGTTGGAGGAATAGATCCATTTACATCTAAAAATAGCTTGACTAGCACAATTTGCGACTTTGCTTATTTCTGTTTTTTCTTATACCTGTGCTGACAGAGCTTCTTCTTTAAGAGAACATAAATTTTTTTCACATTAAATTTAGAAATAAAGGAATTGAAGCAGTTAACATCAGCAATAATCGTAATAGAAAAGAAAGGAAAGATCAGATACCTTCATATTTCAAAACTCAATCTAGTTCTATCGTGTATTATAAATAACCCAACACCATTGCCCATAAAATGTTCAACTACAAACATGAATTAAAGGATCCAGACATTAAAACATACCCTAAGCAACCTAGTAAATGCAATGGTTCTCATTCTCCATTCATATAAAATCCCTCTGGTCATGCCATCACTGGTGATCTGAACATCATTGACCACGAGAATCTCAGAATTATTATTTCTCGTGGTCCAAAGTTCAGGAACATCAACTAGTAGACTGGATTTTAAATTTCAAAACTATTATGGATTCAGTTGAAGACTATGCAAGAGATAAAGAGAACAAGACCCATAACTATATGGCTTTTACTACAACATCGAATTAAGAATCTGAAAAATTGCATTTATGATCTAGCTAAATCCGTATTCAAAGACGAGGATGCTATGAGATGCATCAATTCCCTCTACAAATATGTTGTCGTCCCTGTAGAGAAGGCTTCTAACAATATTGTGTTTGTATGTAAATTACATTACTATGAATGCCTCATTAAAGAACTAGCATCAATGATAAATCTTGTAATTCCACATACAAACGTACCACTTTTGAAAAAGATTTTATCAACTAACCATAAGTTTTTCATGACTTCTTTGAATATTAATTACGATTCCTAAATTACATAAAAATCTATTTCTTAAATATACATGAAAATATTAACGAAAACCAATAATAAATGTATATCTTATTAATGTTTCAGTTTTCATCTATTTTCAGTGGGACTTTGTAAGCGTAATCTACCACAGTTATATAAAATGTATTATTAATTGCAATGTACCAATAACTGTATCTATAACATATAATAAGATAATCAATATTTGTCAAGGTTGAAATCGACTGTTTTAAAAGCCACAAGATACTAGTCTAGGTCAGATTCTATTTTGTCTCATTGGGTTGTGTGCTGACCATGAACAAAATGTAGATCCCTTTAGGATATTCGAGTATCATGTCATCAACTATACAAAGGTTGTCATATATTTTCATGAAACTTTCTAAACAGACTTTAAAATCCGCTACAAAGCATGAAGTTTCAATTGGCTTTGTAAAAATTTTCTAATAAAATGTTATCAAAATTACCAACGTGACAAATTCATTACGCCAGACACGCGTTTCGTCTATTCATTATTCATCAGTGGCGTTTTACTCTAAATGCTTACGGTATTCTTCATTGTGAGATGGAATAATATAAGTCAACTGGGATCCTGTAAATAGACAATACAGGTAGTTCAAAATATTATATAAATGGTCTAAAGAAAGCTACCAACCAGTCAACTTATTTAGTATCGGATCGGCAAACAAGACGATACAGCATAAACAAAAAATAATATACAAGACTAAAAGATTATGCAACGATATAATTGTCCATCCATGTCACCCGATATGAATCCAATTGAACATTTGTGGGATATCATTGGCCGTAAAATCAATAACAGAACACCTTGTCAAAATGTCCAAAAACTACGTGTTGCCATTCAAAATGCATGGCAGAATTTACCACATGCTACACTTCGTCGTTTAGTCAACAGCATGATGAGGAGAGTTAAGGAATGGTACCGGACGCGTGGTGGTTACACGACTTACTGAGCATTTTTGCGTTTAACACCTTTCAAAGTGACTTTTCTTTCCCTGAACGTTGACTTGTGATAATGTGTTTACTTTAATTTCCTGAAATTGAAGTATGCAATCTAACTTATTTTTTGACTGATGAAAGTTATATTTGCACTGTTTTTTTGATATGTTTGCTTTGAAAATTTGTTCATCAAACAATAAGTAAAGCGACTGTAATCATGTTGTTTGTATGTTTCATTTGTCATCAATGTTCAATAAATTGTCGTTTCTTTACAAATATATAAAATCTTAAATGAATCCCTGGAAAATAATAGGGTGTTGCTTAACTAATGGCGAGATGTATAAATTGCCATTCTCATAAAAATGGTTCATTTCAAGCAATCGTATTTTTTCTGTTATTTCATTTATTCACACAGTAAGATAAAGAAAAAACGTGATAATGTAACTAAAAGCTCGTGAAAAAAACGTTCACAACATCGCATTAGCTAACATTGAGTTTATATTAATATTCTAAATTCAACAGTTATTCCGCGATAAAATAACAGTTATTCCGCGATAAAAATCAAGTGATGAAAGTGTAGCTTGAAACTGCGTAAAAATTGCATTTCGTTTTCATTATGATTCGTAATAATGTAAACGACAAAACATAACTTTTTAACATGATTGACTTTTTTAAGTACAATACAGTAGTGTTAAATGCAATCTGAAGTAACCAGCTTAACTTGTAGAAGGTCATATTTTACGATAATTTATCATTAAAGAAATTTCTTTTCACGTGAAAAATTACGGCAAAAAGAAAAGTCATTATATATTTAGTAAAGGTTTAACATCCTTAATAAATAGCAATAAAGTTTATGTCTAGAAAAGATGTTAGCTCGATTAATCGAAATGAGTAAATCAATAAGTAATCGAGTCTTAGTGAACTGATCACAACTCAACAGCAAACTGGCATGTTAAGATTGGTAAGATTACAAGTGCGGCACCAAAAATAATATACAGCAAAACAGTATTGCAATATGAAATATAACTAACCATGAGTAATAAATTTTGAATTATTAATACATGTTTTATTTTTAAGGAATAGTATTTACCTGTGGAAAAGTGTCTATCGTCTGCTTTGTCGTGGCATAACTTCCACGTGCACAATGTTCGCTTGAAAGCTTGGAAATAACGGTTGTTATACCTGTCATTTTTAGCTCTATGTAAGCTGGTTTGTCTCAACATTTTTTGACATAGATAATATGAGTCAGTTCCGGCAGTCAAATGCGACAATGACAAATAATAAGGATGAAAGATGCAGGAATGTCCCTCAGACAAACTGCTTTACGTATGGCCCACCATCATTTAACGATAGCTGAATTGTAAGTAAACATTAAACATCAAACGACTAAGTATGCAAAGAAAATTCCAAGATCCAGAAGACCCCAGTAAATGTTGACCGTGAAGATATGACACTTAGCCGTTTTGTCAGGATTAACCCGTTTGTTTATCAAACAGTATGTTTTCGTCAAGACCATAGCGAAAAAGACTACAAATGTCCGTTCAGAAAGGCCTGTGAAACGTTGATTGTCGACTCAAAGGGACAAGGCAGCACATTGAAATGGAATTTAGACTGAAAGAAAGGTTCGGGTATTAAAACGAATGTAGTGCCTCATTTTGACATTAAGTTATTACTAACTAGATCTGTCTTCTTGGAAAAATACGCCAGTAGCATTCTGTTCCATGGTCAGGACATATGTGAGTGTAATGTTGGTAATCACATTCCTATGGCGAGTAAGAAATCTTGACTTGAAATCAATTCACATGTGGGACATCATCTTGCTTCGTGTGGTACAAACTTTAGAATAACTAAAACGGTCATTTAGTCATCAATGGCAACAATTCATACCAATGAACATTTGCCGTTAATTTTGCGTTTAGAGGGGTCACTCATGTGAATGGAAGTTTAACACAATATAGAAACTTACTAACAAAAATGATACTTACAACAGAACATATACATGTTTTCATTTAGTCATACCATTCATTGCCAGATTGTTGCGTTCCGTTGTGGGATCTTTGTTTTCTAGAATGATTATCTTTCCTAGAAGTATTGATAGGTTGTAGTCTAAAATCCAAAATATATTGTAACATTTATATTTAAGGCTTTTCAAATGTTGCCCAAAGGCCTTACTCTTATTTATTATTTTTTATTAATATAAAGTATGTAGATTATTCATAAAATAAGTCTTAAGTGTAAATAATTATTCATATGAGGCCTCCTTATAACGTCAAACGATACATTTATACCTAGCACACACAATGTAAACGGGCTACTTTTGAAGTTCGGATTAATATACAGCACAACAGAGCGGTCGACAACAAAACAAAAAGACACACAAAATAAAGATGGAAAATTGAATAGCATGAATCCCTCTAACAAGCTAACAAGCAGATGGAGTCCAGGTGATTCCGAAGAGTAACCATCTTATACTCAACTTATGGCAGCCGTCGTATCTCTAATGTTAACATCAAGTAGTTAGTCATATCCAGTGGTTGTCATATTTTAGTAAGAATGAGGTAAAGTGGTTCAGACAACGGGAAACATCAAAAATAATTTGTGACACAGATATTCCTGCAATGGGCAACTGTCATAATGGATACCGTAACATTTTCTAAGTGATAAATTCAATCTTACCAATGTTAAACCATAGTTTAGGATCTTGTCTGTTAACAGTCACCCTCTATCAATACATTCTTGATAGTAAATTTGTGATAGTGTCATTTTATTTGTTTTTATAAAATAAATGCTTTTTCAAATTTTGTGATATTATCTTATGCCAAAGTATATTGATCTGAGTTCACCTGGATAATTATAGGATTGAACACAGTTTTCAATGGATTTATCGGTATATCATCAAGAACAGCTCACTCACAAACAAATAAAAGTCCGAAGAACTTTATGATATGTTTGTGAGTGAGTGGGTCTTGTTGATATACCGATAAATCCACTGAAAACCGTGTTCAATCCTTATAATTCTTTAAAATTGCATTAAGAAATTTATTTTCCTATTAAGGTATTCTCAATTCCACGTTTCGTGTGTATTTTGGTAGCAGCGATCCTCGACCTTAAGCATGAATATTTTGTTGATTTTTACGTATCAAATGTTATTCATAAACGATCTTTTGATTTTAATAAATACAACTTAAATCTGTAACTTTATTTTCTTTATCGAACACAAGAATAGTTTTAAATTTAACAAATCATTAACTTCAATTTATCATACAAAAAATTTGTATTCGCCGTGTATATTAAATGCCGCCATCTTTGTTTACATTTGTTACGCTAAATATAGTTCGGTCAACGTCATTTATCATAAAATAAATTGAGTCCACTTCATTTATCAAAAAAATAAATTTCGTTAAAAACCTCTACCGGATGTAATCTCGACCAATCAAATAAACGTATTTCTAAATATGCAAATCATATAAGAATTATCTATTTGTGGATTCACACTTTCTATACAGTGATTCTCTTTATGAACAGTCGTTTCTGATCTCATTGATTTGATTGGTTCTTAGCCCTGAGTATTTCTTATGTTCTTTCTCTATATACATGTTGATGGCAAATTAGAAACGTTTATTGAAGTTATTAGTTAAAGTTTACAGTTTACAATATTGTTTACTGAGTCTTGCTTATGAAATTGCATTAGCTGTTATAGATATTCATTATATACATTCATATTTTATACTGGAAAGGATTTTTAGCTTTCCTTCGGATGGATTAGTAAACCATTCTGCGATTGAGAAGACCTAATAATAAGTAATTTATTACTTGCTTTTAAGGAACCTGACATTATTTTTTTTTTATTAGTATTTTGGATGAATCCCGTAAAGTAAGAAATTTGATAGATGTGTACCATTGTTTTTTTGAAAGGTTTTTGTATAAAAGTTTATGCAAGAGATTTAATATTTTCATGAATGACCTTGACTTTTTTGTCATATTGCATATTTGTGGTCTTTCATTTAAAGTTGCGTCATAATTTATATTGATTTAATAACTATTGATTTAAATGCAATTATGAGTTGATAATTCATAACATTATAAATGATCTAAATGATTTTATAACATTTAAGTTGATTTGACTATAATCATTTTGAGGTCAGGTTGCTTATGATTTCATATTATTGTTTACATGGCCATCTAATGTAATAGCTGATAAATGCAACTTTACTGATATGTTGTTGTATTAATTTGTTTATAAACTCAGTTCCACAGATTGCTGAGTTAAAAAACTGTATTTGTTAAATATAATTCATTTTGTGAATACTATTGTGACTATAATTTAGACGATATATTATTTATAAGGTGAAATGTCAGATATGTGATTTCATTATAGTTATTAAAAATATAATTTTGATAGATATTGTATTGATAACACCTTGCGTATTGCGTATCAGTGGTTGCATGTGATATATTGTTATTTCAATAATCTAATTGTAATATTTATTATCTTATTATATTTGTAGAGTTTATAATTAGAGTAATAAAGAATTCTGAAAATGGAACTATTTGTATTTCCCTGGTTCCTTATGAAATTCCATACTTTTACATCTTAATATTTTTTTCCTCAACTTCATTCAAAAACCAAATTTCTTATATATTTTTTATTGTCAATGTCAAAAGCAGGTAGGGTGTTTGTACTTGCATTAAGTTGAATCAATATTAAACGTAAGTTTAAATGATTGACTCATATTTCTCCCGTCAACTTCGCACATTTAGATAACAATTCTTGTTTTAAGATTTAGTACATTTGTAAATAGTATCAGTCATTTTGCTAATGGTTTTCACATGAACACTAATGATTAAATGGCGTTTTATTTTTATAACATGATTCTTTTACAATGTAACAGTTGTACAGGGTAAAATGAGAATGTTTATCTGTCCTATTGATACTGGGAATCCTGTGCTATATTATAACGTTGATAATTCTTCTTGCTTTACATCAAATTCCAACATTGAATTTGTATAACGGTGTTTGTTGTCTGTTTGCGATAACTCAAAGTTTTCCACAAATAGGTGGAAAGAGCTAATAACTGAAGGTCTTTCCACTGTTGTGGTGAACAATTGAGGGAAATTTAAAATTATTTATTTAAGTGATGAAATTTAATAATATATATATATAAATGAAAGTTTTGACATGTTTAGATTAATTTGTCATAATGTATTGATACGTTTTAAAATCATTAACTGATCTTGATAATTAACAAAGGTCCAAAGTAGGGACAATACATCATAAATAAATCATTACGATAATACAGCAGACAAATTGTGATTGCATACTAATAACAAAAACAAATACAGAAAATTCCACACAAAATGCACTTTAATAAAATTTTAGAATAGTTTCAGTCAAATTAGTTTACGCTGGTTATGTATAAAGAGTTTCGTTTACATTTTTATCTTAAGTCATAATTTTGAAATCCAAAGCTATATTATAACACATGAAGAAAATTAGCTCAAAAAACCGACCAAACAAAAAGCCATAAGGCAAGAAACTGTCCTTGCTGTACGTGATATTCAAATATTTCAAATTTCGGAATTCTTGCCTTTAGATTTTGTACATTTCCATATCCATAGATAATTGGATAATGTTTTTCTATTAGAAAGTAGTTTTGTTATGAATGGAATTGTAATGTATAATAATAATGTATAAATAACGTGTTATTATAATATGAAATCCTTGTAATGTAATCAAGGTAACATCTATAATGGAGTTTTATAGCTTTAGTACATTTTTTAAACGCTGTTAGTGTATTGGATATAGCGTTTCGAGAACTTTTATCTTTCTGAATGATAGTTTCTAGTGTTAGAATTTTGAGATCCAATTCTGTAGAATGCACCAAAAGTCGGTAAAGGTTCTTGTTTCTAGGCAATTTAATGTTTAACTTGAGTATTATTTTAAAACAATGATACACTTGTTATGTAACAGATGAAAGTAATTACAAAATACCGAACACTGGTAAACCCGGGTTGTATGCAGTAAATCTTATAAATATATTTCAAATATATGAATTGGCATTAAATGACTGTAAATATCTATAAAACAACAATTATCTGGATAACAAAATATATTTCATTTTTTTAAATATATTTGTTTGTGTTGTAATAGTTCGTTTGAATTATATGTTTAAAATAATCAAACATGTTCTAATCTGCATGACTGTAATAGGGCTCATAAAGTCTATATATTATGTTCTCTGAATGGATAATACATACAGCTTTAAATGATGCAAAAAAACTAATTTTTATAGAGAAAAGAGAGATTGTTTGCTGTTATGATATGATTTGAGTAAAGACAATTCAGAAGCTTTTCATTTTTTTCCACCACATAGACTGAAACATTGCTTACATGCAAACAAAGGACAGAAAAAATACCATTTTAGTTATTTTTAATTGATACACATTACATGTCTAAATGAATAATAACTTCCAAGTCATCTAGTCTGTTGTATGGGTTTTCTTTAATTATAGATGTGTCTGTTCATTATTGGTGTCTTTAAATAGGATTGCCTCATTACATCCCTTTAAAATGCACTAATGAATGCGATTCATTAATTTATGACTACATAGGTCTATTAAACTCTGTTTAAGTTAAGAATTCTTTTGTCATTTCATTATTTACGGTTAGACATAGGACCGATGATAAAAAAGTATATCAATATATATAAAATGTCATCAAAGATACCAAGGTTATAAATTAGTGGTACAACGTACGCGCTATTAGTCTAATCAATAATCAGGGGTGGCTCCCAAGTCCTTAAAATCTGCTTTAAAATCCAAATATCTAAGATGTTATATAGCTTTTATCAATTGTTTGTTTTCTATATGAATATAAGACCACATAAATGAAATGCATTTTGAAATAAGTTTGCTACACATTTCACTCCTAATAATACACTAATATATGTAGTATTGTTAATCGTATTGGTAATTTTGCAAGTTAGTAAGACAGGTTTTAGAGTAATCAATTAGTCTTGACTAGTATTATGGCCTTGACATACAAATACTACAAAACTATCTGCCTGAATTGTTACTCAGAATGAACGCGAAGGTTGATTCAGAAAGGGCTATTACATTATACCATATATAATATTTTTGCTCTGCATTTCTTTTTTGAATTTCTAAAAGTAAATAATAGGAACATTTATCTTAATTCATTTATCTTAAAAATCGTTAGAAACTGTTTGGCGGGGCGGGAAAGCTTGTGGTGTGAATTCCTAATGAACAAAATTAATGATAAAATGTATAATGTAAAATATAAAATGTATCTAAATACCAAATCGATAATTGTATATAATGTGTCTGCATTATTTTCATGTAAATATGGTGTCAGACAAATTAATCTCCATCATAACTCTTCTCACTTTATTTAAACGACTTGACAAACATGTAGCCGTTTTATTACAAAAACAGACGACCCCGAAAGTCTTTATATATATATATAAGTCTAGAAGATTATGCAACTATACAAATGACGGTGTTTCTTGTCAAAAATTTAGACACAGACTTACCAACGAATGGCCTTAGTCATTGAGTGTCAATATAAATAAATAACGTAAACAATCATAACATATTGATCTCAATTTAAGTGAACCCAAATGTCTAAATTTTTGACAAGAAACACCGTCATTTGTATCGTTGCATAATCTTCTAGACTTGTATATTATTATTTTTTGTTTATGCTGAATCGTCATGTTTGTCGATCCGATACTAAATAAGTGTACTGGTTTCGCAGCTTTCTTTAGGACTCTTTATATATATATATATATATATATATATATTAGTGCATTTCTAAAGATCCAATGTTGAAATACAATCAGTTGTTGGGCATATATAAATAGACAATTATAAATAGAAATTCAAAACAACTATATGCACGCATCTGTATAATTGCTTACAGATCCATTCTGATTGTATGAAAATCGTTGTAATTAAAGCTCAGGTCGCACAAAAACATTGTGTATGTAAATGACATGTTCAACCAAAAGTAACACTAGGCCAGTGAAACTCCGTTTTTTAGCGGACGGATCTGGTCTAGAGGTTACACCTCTGTCTTTACATGCTAGGCGCAGTAGCCATAGATGTTATAAACTGACACGAGTTCGATTCCCGAGGTGGGACGGCTCAAAAATCAAATCTGTGTGTACAGATGATTTTCAGAGTGGAAATTACAACGACATTGTTTGGTTAATTCATTAGACACTTATAAATATAATTTATCTTAACTATGTATCTTTAGTGCATTTCTAAAGATCCAATGTTGAAATACAATCAGATGTTGGGCATATATAAATAGACAATTATAAATAGAAATTCAAAACAACTATATGCACGCATCTGTATAATTGCTTACAGATCCATTCTGATTGTATGAAAATCGTTGTAATTAAAGCTCAGGTCGCACAAAAACATTGTGTATGTAAATGACATGTTCAACCAAAAGTAACACTAGGCCAGTGAAACTCCGTTTTTTAGCGGACGGATCTGGTCTAGAGGTTACACCTCTGTCTTTACATGCTAGGCGCAGTAGCCATAGATGTTATAAACTGACACGAGTTCGATTCCCGAGGTGGGACGGCTCAAAAATCAAATCTGTGTGTACAGATGATTTTCAGAGTGGAAATTACAACGACATTGTTTGGTTAATTCATTAGACACTTATAAATATAATTTATCTTAACTATGTATCTTTAGTGCATTTCTAAAGATCCAATGTTGAAATACAATCAGATGTTGGGCATATATAAATAGACAATTATATATATATATATATATATATATATATATATATAAAACCAGTACACTTATTTAGTATCCGATCAACAAACATGACGATACAGCATTAACAACAAATACTAATATACATTTCTAGAAGATTATGCAACGATACAAATGACGATGTTTCTTGTCAAATATTTAGACACAGACTGACCAACGAATGGCCTAATGGTATTACTCTAAATGCTTATATAATATTTTGAACTGCCTGTATTGTGTATTTACACGATCCCAGTGGACTTATATTATTTCATCTCCCAAAGAAAAAAATATTATTCCATCTTCCAAAGAAGAATATCTTAAACATTTAGAGTTAAACGCCACTGATGAGTCTTAAGTAGACTAAACGCGCGTCTGGAGTAATGAATTTGTCACTCGGATCGCTCGAACACCCGGGATTTCTCGAACGCCTATCAAAGTACAGAACTTTCCCCCTATGTAATCGATGTTAAAATTGCTCCAATTTCTCGAAAACTCGAAATTCCAATACTAAAAATCCTTTAAAAAAACAACGAATAACTCGAACTAAAATTATTGACAGCTAGCATGACTATTGGTCGTAAAAGGGTTAATGATCGAAGCCATACATGTAAAATGCCAAGCGTAATCTTTAATGATATAATCCCTAATAATTAACAAAGTGTCAGCAATTTGTATTTATGTACGCCTTGGTAGGCAAATTGTTGAAATACGTTTTAATTAATTAAAATATGCGCCAATAAATTGCTATCAATTCCGAATCGTCATTGACACAATTGCGTAATGCAATAATTCTTGTCAATCCTTGTGCACAAATTAAACAAGAAATATAACACTAAACATTTTTATTTTAATACAAACAAAAATACGTACTAAAAATAAGATTTATATATGAAATGCAATGAAGAAATACAATTTCATTAATCCAATGTGACACAGGAAATTCAAAGAAATATATAAACCGATATCGATTCCGATTCGCACATGAATCATTTCTGGACATCGGACTATTTTTGTCGGCCCCTTTGAGTTCAAGCCATCGAAGTTCGACTGTAATTTTGATTACATCTTCTTGGAATATTTGAGCAAAGCCAAGTAAGAGCACGGCACGCCCGCGGGTGGCGGACTGGGAAGCAATTATAAAAAGTTTTGGGAAAGTTTAAGATAAATATGTTATGATTGTTTACGTTATTTATTTGACTAAGGCCATTCGTTGGTCAGTCTGTGTCTAAATTTTTGACAAGAAAACATCGTCATTTGTATCGTTGCTTAATCTTCTAGACTTATATATATGTATATATGATATATTCTGATTTTTCCCTGTATGTCTCTTTCTGTTGTAGCATTTCCCCTTCTTGCTTTTTAGTTTTTGTATTATTCTTTACTTTTTGTTATTGTATTTAATTGTTTGTCCTGCGTTTATATTTATGTGTTTTGGAAGTTTGAGCAAATGCTAATTAGGATTGCTTATGTTTGATGTGTGCAAGTGTTATGTTTTGTTGCCTTTTGTTGTAAACCATTATACTAATCAGCCCTGTATCGTAATGTTTTATGAGGCTGTTATTAGTCAGTCGTTTATGATGCATTAACTTTCCTGTTATTTGTTATGTGGTTATTTAATTTATTATGGCTATTTTAATAGACGTTGGTGTTTGGTTGATCCCTTGTTTATATAATGAACTTTAAATAATTGATAAAGAAAAAATGTACTATATATTCTTGCAAACGTATAACACGAGGATTTTAATCTTTAACATTTAGTGAAAAAATGGCGCCAATTTTAACAACAGCAACAATTACATGTCTGTGAAGTAACACACATTGATGTATTCCGATTATTGTTAATAAGCCAAACTATATTACGGATCGATATTTACATAAGATGTAAATAATTTGTAATAATGGATATGTCAAAATAAAGGAATTTGATGAACGGACAAATTGCCACATTCTGATAACTAGTACAACCGATAACATGTTGTGTTGTTAATTTGAAAGGTGTTCTAACGCCAATTTAAGCAATTGTGCAGCTTTATCATGCCGTCTAGTTTTGTTGTTGCGGTGCGAGGGAAGCCAGAGTACCAGGAGAAAGCCCCAACCTTTGTTACCGATAACGTGTACACATAGGGCATACGGCAACAATTTACAATAATAATTGAGTACCGTGATATGTGCTTCGGAAATGTATTTCAACAAGTCTTTTATACACCAAAATAGAAAATGTAAAATATAAAAATATAAATAATGCTAATGATATAAAATAAAAAAAAGTAATAATGAAAATAATAAATATATTATTATTATTATCCTCGTTGCTAAGTACAGTCGCTAGTTGGGATGGTTAAGTAGTAAAATACTGATAAATCATGAAGGCTAATCACCAATGAAAATATGTTTAAATGACTATGTATCAATCTAAATTATAAAAGTTTGTAATCATGAGAAGTGATAATTTATTTGTAACATAGAAGGTTTTATGTCTTACTGTAAATTTGAAGTTGATCAAGGATTATCACATTTTATTGAAAGCTTCTATTTCTAAATACAATGCTGTTTTAATTTGTGAGTGTTTAAACAGTTTAGGATATATATATTAATTGTTATATTCATTTATATTATACACTTATTACTCTGTATTCCTTTTATTTAGAATGATATTATCCAACACGTATTTATGTATCTGTGAGTCTTTACTTAATTCAGTCTATGGGTAAAAAAATATTGGTAAATATTAAATGTTTTTTGTTTGTTTGTTTGATGGTGTTTAACGCAACTTTCAGCAATTTTTTAGCTATATCATGGCGTCCAGTTTTTATTGGGGAGGAAGCCGGAGTACCCGGAGAAAACCCCCATACCTGCGGCAGGAAAACCGACAATCCTTGTCAATTAAGATTGAAGTCGAGTACACCCTCACTGCAGTGAGAATCGAATTAAATGACTTTAGCGTACGACTGATATTTTGTTGATAATATCGTATAAGACAGGTCATCAAATATGACCGACGAAGTAAGTTAAGTATGTAGTATTATTCGGAGTCATATTAAATTTAATTTTTTACATTATTGCTTTATAATGTGAGAGAATATGCTTTAGGCATAAAGAATATAGTGAAATGAAGTTTGAACCGTACAAACATCACAACTATTGCCATTCCTTCTCAATTCAATTAAAGTCTCGATGATTTTTTTAACCTAGACTAGAAAAGTACGATTTAGGATATACATGTTGTTTGTCAAGTTGACCCTATGGCGAATAATGAGTCATAAATGAAAATGATAATGATTATTGTAGAGGTTCTCTTTAATATCATTTTAGAATTTTTTGCTCTGTCCATTCATAAGGGCACATTATTACAACGATCTGCAAAAGGGTAGTCACTTTTTTATCATGAAAATCGTAGTAGGGCAAATAAAAGGAAATTTGACATCAGGGAAAAGATAGTGAAATCTGACCCCCGCATTTCTTTGAATTAAGACTTTAAATTGACATAGTATTATCCTATCTGATACCATTTAAGTCCATGTGGAAAAAATTTAAATCGCATTTAAGTTACAATTATCGGATTTCTTTTGAAAAGGATATTTTCAAATACTACATTTGATTTAATCATATTGACGTATTTATGGCACAGTGCATTTTGATGTTCAATAATATCTACAAATTTTCTCAAATTTTTATGATACATACTGGTAATAATGGATAATATTATATAATTGTGATTCATTTACGACTTGATTTGAAAGAAAACAGGTGAATTACCTGGTGCATAAGCTTTAGGACCACATAGGAACATTTTAATTATTTTAAAATTACAAAATCAGATTTTGTAAAGGATTCTTTTTAAATCATGTATTTGATTTAATGATATTGACGCATTTATGGTTTTATTCACTGGATAAAATTACACAAATAATATAAATGCATTTCAAAGTGTAATAAATATTAAATTATACACAAGTAATTTTTAATATATAAGATATTTTAAAGGAGATTGTTAAATAACACAAAACATTTTACTATTTTAATTGGAATACGACAGAAGATGTACTCATAATATATACTCATACTATAACAAATATCTTCAATTCGTACTGTTTATATTTTAAGTAGTATAATTGTTAAATTCTAACTATATTTTACAGTTTTTCAATCGGTTATTTGATATTATCAACATAACGTCTGTTAACACATAAGAAGTTGGTTGTCAATGATGTAAATATGTGTATAACAATACTCCCTGCTAATGAAAACTGAACATTTTATTTTTCGGATTATTACATAATAGGTTGTTTTCTTTTTCCTATTGGACTAAACTAATACACGTGACTTTTAATTTCCTATCATATTGGTTGGCAAAAAGCTCATTCTTTTCAATAACAAACCATATTGCACTCTCGTTATAAATTTATGAATGACCATACCTTGCACCTGCCGTTGCCCTCAACGGACATGTGATAGCCAATCAAATCTTTTTTCCTAAATCCTTTAAACCAATCAAAATTATCGTTTTGACTTTTGTTCGGATTTAGTTGTTATTTGTAAACAATTACAACGTCATCGAGTTAACGTTATACGTATGGTTATGGTCTTATAAGCGACGATTTGCAGATATTACCAACTAGGAAATTAATTAAATCATTAAAAAGGATGCTGCCAACACTTGCAAATCGACAGAGCAATACTTTACCAATTTTCGAGAAATTTACATTATGAAAGACATTGACTTTCATTAACAACTATGGTGGAACATTTACATGCAACATTACTATCATATTCATAAAAAAATAACTGCTCAATGATCGAATATTGTTAATTTTTGGATTCTTATTGTTACTAAAAAATATAAAGTATTGATGTGATAAAGTCTTTTTTCCAATATCAATTAAACTGAAATAAAAATAGTCCTGTGTATTTCATTTCATAACTCAATAAATTATTGAATAAAACAATTACTGCACTTGAACCTGATCGATATGAAGTTAATAATATTGTTCTACCCTGCTCCATAAAACCTCATACTGATTTCGTTCAAGTGCAGTAATTGTATAATATTGTTGATATGTGTTGAAGTTTTAATAAATTGTCAAAGCTACACGCAAGACGAACTTTCTGAGGAAACATGCTCACCCCTCAGCTGCGTGCATGGACACGATGGGCGCACAGATAATGTGCATCTGTGTTGAAGTCAGATGAATCGCGATGTCATTTGAGACACAGTGAGGGGCAAACACGTGTTTGGAAGCGTCCAGGTGAACGATAGGCAAATGTTCAGGAGACAGACGTTTATGGTGGCGGAAACGTAAAAGTTTGGGGAGGCATTTCCTCTAATAACCAGAAAAAGTCCAATGTGATTAATGGAAATTTGACCGCAAAACGCTACACTGATGAGGTATTACGTCCTTTTGTTATCCCGTTTCTTCTCGTTGACGTTTTTCAAGAGGACAATGCCCGTGCTCGCGTCACAGCTGCAGATGCCTTCCTCAAAGCAAACAATGTGCGTTTTCTCCGGACTTAAGTCTGATAAGACGATCAACTTGGACATTCTGTAAGAATACAAGAGGAATGAAACACAAGAACGAATTCGTCGTCTTCCAATCAATGATACTGAGATGTCGCGCATGCGTTGCAGCAAATATGTGATCACATTCATTATTGACTCTGATACATTCAGCATTGACTGTATGTAAATGATTCGTAGAACAGAAAAGAATAAACATTAACTTTAAAACCTTGCGATTTGTTGATGTTTAGAACTTTAAAATATACCAGTTGTTTATATTGATGTTGTTTCTATTTACAATTTTTTATATGTAAATTTTAGTGTTGCGTGTTAGTATATTTCCAAAGCTAAAAATATAACTAAAATTTTTTTTTAAAGTGTGCTCATTTATCATTTCCAAATGGGTTGACATTACCGAACATTTGAATTTTAGCCGGGTATGAATACGACATGTAACCCAAGGTAGGTTATTCTGTATAAGTTGGGTTAATAAATAAATAGCATACCAAATTTCAACTTTTGAAACCCGTTAAGTTTTAGTTAATTTAACGGCGATATTGGCTTATAGCTTGTGTACAATTTGGTTTGAATTAATCCAGAAAAAAAGAAGTTGTAACTTCAACAATATATAAACGCAACCTGACGGCCGCTACCATTCTAAGAAACTTCATCAATGTTTAAATTATGTTTTCAAACCATTTAATCTTATTGTACGTTGAAATGACGACTAATGCGATGATTTATGCTTTCAGTTCACTGCAATTACTATATAATATTATTTTCAAGTTTAAGAAGCAAATAAATAGCAAATGTATTTTGTCACAACAACAAGCTCAACGTACTTTGCTTTATAAAATTATATGTTTATCATATCAAATTTCCGAAATACTGTCTCAAACGTCGACAAGTATAAAAAGGTTTGGAACTGATGACACTAAAGACACAGTGTTGTCGTCGAAAATATGTGTCCAAAACTACATCTGGGCCCAGCGCCTTAAACATTTTCTTTGCAGAGAATTTTTTTTTTATTTCATCCAATCAAATCTTTCCTTTTCCCTTGTTGTCATGGTTATTGAGACAATTATTATTTTGAGTAAAACATTTTTACTCAAAAAGGTTTTATGGCGCTGAGGATTTTTTATATGTTCAATCCGTCAATAGTCGTTTCCATTATCAAAATTTAGATCACTTTAACAATAATAGCTCATGTTCTGTCCAGTTACAATAAATCTTTTACTACAAGGACGATGAACAACATTGCATCATCTCTCAATGTAAATCTGTAAATCGAACAATTGTAAAAATTGAAAGATGTTAATAACAGATACAACATTTACAATTAGTTTGACTAACAAAACATATAACACCATAAGTTTTGACGATCTGAACTGTAATTCAGAAAATATTGTCTGCGTGTAATGCAGCCTATTGGACTTATTTATGTTGGAGAAACAAAAAGGGAGACTAATTAAACGTATATGGGTACACCGTTCAGGAATGAATACCAACACGTTTTGTGCGGTATATCAACATTTTGATTAGCCAAACCACCTGTCAATGAAGGTCCACATCCTTAAAAAAATCTATCATTATTCTAACAAACCTCGAGTACACCACTACGCAGACAGCAAGACGAATATTTTATAAGAAAATTATGCACTGCAATACATGTACCATATGGGTGCTATGACAAAATCGATCGTATAGGTAACCTTCCCAATCCTGCTTGTAGCAGTGTGAATGTAATGGGCCTTTTCCAACATTATCACATGCAACAACGTAGTCATCCTCACTTTATATCACCTCTGTTGCTTGATGTATCAATAATTGACAACTAACGCTTATTCAAAAACAAATATGACTGATCATATTTGCAATAAGATGTATCACCTCTTTTGCTTGATGTATCAATAATTGACAACTAACGCTTATTCAAAAACAAATATGACTAATCATATTTGCAATAAGATGTAAAATATTCCACTAATTTCTCTTTATAAAGAATGTCTCCATTCAACTGTAACAAACCATTTGTCCACTCTGTATATTTTATTTATTATTTTATGATTATTTTAGACATCGGCAACGACAGAATGTTCAAAACGGTTAACACACACAAAGCTTAACGAGAACCTCGTCCATTTCTTTATAAACGTTTCTCTAATACAACAAAGGCAAAGATGTTTGTTACATCTAAAATGCTAGCAAACTTCAAAACCAAAGCCGTTCCGATTATATCTTATAACTATATTACCCCCTTGGACCCACAATCTTGAATAACAAACGTGTATTGTATGATCGTTTGATCAATGACTTCAAAGATAAACCTCCGGACTGCTCTGGTCACAATTTCCCACTCACATAAAGTCCTTTTCGTCACGTAATACTGTAGATCTTAACATTGTTTAAAATGAAAGACTCCGAAATATTTTGTCCCAAGGACCTAAATGCTATGAACCTAAATCCATCAACTTTAATTACAACTTTAAATAATTGATGCATTCAATAAAGAACTATGCCAAAAACTGGGGAAAGCGAGTAGACCTGGATGGTGATGCCATCTCCAATTGGGTAAAAACCTTGTGAACATTAATTCAAATAAAATAAGAAGTTTAAGAAGAAAATCTTAATTCTGTTAAATTATGTTCGACATTTAAGACAAATATGTGCCAGCAGATAAGGCACCCAACAACATTTATTTTATCTGCAAAATGACAATAGGGTGCTTAATAAATGAATGAGGGATCAACAGTTCAGTTGGAAACCTTTCCTACAAATCCACTACGCTTTCAAGGGCTTCGGTGTCCGAGTGGTTGATGTAGTTTGTCTACTATTGATCACGTGGTCTGCAACAATGAGGTTGCGGGTTAGAGTCTCACTGCGGGCAGGAGGTACTCGACACCGATTGACAAGGATTGCCAGTTTTTCTACCGAAGTCTGGATTTTTCTCGCTGTACTCCAGCTTCCTCCAACACCGGAAAGCCTGTTGAAGAAGAAAATTATTCACTGAACAGACCTTTAATTTCACTAAAGTATTTGATTTACTGATTGACAACATATTTGTCATGTTTGGAGAACATATTTTATCAACTGACTGATATACTAACTCTGCTCGCCAGACTGTTTTCGTACTTTTATGAGGCTGGTTTCCCAGAAGGCCTGCTGGGGAAGAAAGAAAAGACAGTGGCCCAAACCTCTAATTTCACATACCGCTATATTGATGATGCTTTGTCACACAACAATCCTAAATTGTTGACTATTTGCATTCACTCTACCCTTGCGAGCTTAAAATTAAAACCACCATTATACTTAGGTCAAGCCTCTACTTAGACCTATTTATGTATAATCGGGAAAACTACAAACTAGACTTTACGACAAACGTGCATCAATAGCAACATTCAAGCAGCTCCAGCGTATGGTTTATACATTTCACAACTTATCCATTATTGTAGATCCTGCTATAGGCATTCCGATTTTCTAAACCACTCACTGTTATCCCTTCAGAAGTTCTATTGTCGTCACCTTGACGTTATGGGAAATCCATCTCTTAAATACGATCAGATATTTTCGCTAAGTCACATGTAGTCCTTCCTATTCTTTGATTTGGGTTTTTTCTAGACACAACAATGAATGACTCGACGGTTGTCTAATTAGAAGTAGGTACTGCTTTCTCGTCAAGAGGAGCTGAGTGCAGCCATTATTTTTTGGGTTCGGGTTACTCACTTATAGATTCGGGTGTTTTAAGTTTTGTTTTGCGCTTGTATATGTTTATTCATAAATAAGTTGGTAATTGTAACATGACTTCGGCTCTTGTTGTTCGGTCGGTTTCCTTGCTACATGTTTTTTTCGTATATCATGGTTTTTGTAAAATCTATTGAACATTGAGGTTTGGACCATTCACGAATTCTAAAAATATACCGAGTACGGCTGTCTATATGTAGCCAAATTGCTTTATATACTTTGACAAGTAACTGCGTGTACTTACCATAACTGCCAGTAGCAACCGGTATACTCACTTGTTGGATGCAAAATGTGGCATTAAAAACAAAAACTCTTTATTAGTGCATTTAGTCGATTTTGAAATTGTATTCTCTTTAAAAGGCATTATTGAAGGTCAACATAAAGGGTCAATTTGTTGTTGAACGCAAATATTAATTTCAGAAGCGGAACAAGAAGAATATCGAGTACGGCGGTGTATGTCATGAAATAAACCAGTGGTGTTATCAATTTAAAATATTCTACGCATTTTAAGTTTCATAAATTATTTCGATATTAAAATGTCGATGGTAGAAATAAAAATATGTGAACCAATTTAACTGCGACAATGACATCCGACCGATGTGTACAAAAATAACATAAGGACGTCATCTATTTATGCGGGTCATGGTTTATATATAGTACTAAAATCTTATAGTGCTAACGTATTCAACAGTCTTTATAAGAAACATCGATATCCCGCATTGGACAAACATTGCTTTTTTAAATATCACTCACTCAGTATTTTGAAAAGTTGCTGATGATTCTGCTCTCGAATTACGCATTTTATCTACTGTATCATTAGGAACATAGAAATTGTATTATTTGTAAAGTATCACTTAAACAAATTAATTACTTGTAATATGCATTTATTAAACCTTTATTATTATGATGAATGTTTACTCATGTTGGTTTAAAACGAGTATTTGAAGGCTTTGAGAATGCAAAACTAATTGTTTAACGTGTTTTTGAAGACATCGATATCAAAGGCGTTCAGGATTTTACAAGTGGAATACAACGACGACTGCGTTTGGAATATACATTCTTGTTGTCAAATTTTTGTCATACTTTTATATGTCTAATATTAGCTGTTCTGCTCTTATACCCCAGAGCATTTACATTACAACAGAACTGTAAATGGGTCAAGTTATTACAACCAAAATACATACACTGGCTCCAATGTACAAAACAAGAAAAACAGAGCTTCTTAAACTAGTCACAACATTTTCACCATCATCATCATTACATACAAAAATGGCAAATTCGCCTTGTTCGCTCTCTAACTTAAACAGTTGTCCACTATTCATGAAACTTGGGGAAAATGTTTATGAGCATAATATCTTGACCAAGGTTGATAAACAGTCAGATTGCGTCAGTCACTTAAGAGTTGTAGCCCTTAATTTATACCAAAGATGGCAAATTTGCCTTGTACGCTCTCAATCCCAAACAATGAGCCATGTCATTTAGTCAAACTGTGTAAAATCATGTTTTAACATAAAAATTTATATTAAAACAGTTGTTGTTCACAAATGAACCTATCTGTTCTCTATTTATTCTTTATAAATTTTAGCACTTGCAAATGTCCCTCGTAAAAGTTATTCTAGCTGATTATCAAGTTCATAATGGTAATAAGGGTTTCCATTTTTTGATTGTCCTGTAACTTTACTATAATGTGGCTAGTTATCAAATCCATTATAGTAGTAAATGGTTCCTGTGATATAATTGACACCTCTACAAATACCTGACAATTCTTTGGTATTAAATTGGCTGGTTATCAAATAAGTTTGGGTTATAAGGATTTTTGCTTGCTGGACGTAAAGCAAACAATCAATCAACATATTATAACTCGTACGCTAGCAAGATCTTGTGACCAGTATTTTGATTTTCTAATCTGAACGCTGCTGTTGAAAAATAAGATGCAAAACAGAACATTTATGGAAGCTATGTTGATGTCTTCCCTTTATAAATCCTGCAGCCGTCATCCCTCGTCACATGGTCGTTATGAAAATGTAGTATCTTAAAAGCCATGTTGACATTTTTGCTGAGCAATAGGTAAGCTGTCCTTTCCTGAATATGACTTGGACGAAAAGATAGGAAACTAGACTGGTGTCTAATAAAAGGAATGCACTGCTACCTTGTTAGAAACATTTGAGTGCACCCATTTATTTATTGAATTTGTTGTTTTGTTGGTTTTTTCTGTTTTTCATTTTTGTCGTGTGTCATTTTCTCAATCTAAATGTTGTCTCTGCCTTCTGGTTTTCGATGCTTGTTGACCGAACGTTTTTTCTAATCTTTTTATTGATGAGACACATAAGCGTAGTCTCAGTATTAATTGACATCTAATTTGATATTATTACCAGATCCTATGTTTACTATCCCAACCTCTGGATCATTTCTGGCACAACAGCTTAGTAAATATATTTGTTTCTGACAGCTTTTAAAGAAAAAATACTGCAAACAAATTACGTCTTGATCTTCGTCTACAAATCACATATATGAACGTCAGAAGAAATTTCAACAATGCTTAAGTTAAGCTGTTCACTGCTGTTTTAAAAGTGTGCTGTTTAGTTTAATCTATATATATTTATTGGCATTTGAAGCAACAAAAGGTGTTGCTTTATTATTATAACATGTATGTATGTTTTTATTGTCTGATTACGGTCATGTGATAATTTTGTAAAAAAACACCAAAGACTTACTGTAGTTACATGTAAGTTGATATCAGTTTAGAAATTTTGGAAAAGTATGGTTTAATCAAAAATATATGGAGCAGACAAACCATTTTTAATTTTAAAGGGAAATAAGTCATCGTGAATGTACATTGACGAATAGATTAATTCGTGTACTAGAAAGGGTAAATTATATATAAGAGTAGGTCGATGTCGGAAACTAGGAAAACATGTATGGTACTTGTGTAACCAAAAATTGCATCTCTAGTCTATGATTTCAGTAATAAACTTTTTGTTGTATGTACGTTTACCTTAAGAGATTTGTGCATCAGTTGTCAGAGTGATAGCAAACAAGTATAATTGACTGAATACAAAATTTCCAAAAAGTTGTTAAAATAAAAACCGCTAACGACCTTCCTAGATGTGTCAAACAATTTGTACAGATATTCCACGATATCAAGGTTTAAAGCTACCTGTTACAATAATAATGCATGATTATTAATATATGGAGCAAATACAGTAAATAAACGACATGTTGTGTTAAGGAAAATAGCAAGGAAATCGATAGAACAAAAAGAGCCGAAAGTCAGTGGACAATTACAAATCAGGATATAGAAAACATCAATGCAAAACAAAAACCAAATGTGGGTAACCAGAACCAAAAACAAACCATGTGTGCACTCAGGTGCTAATGTAGACCTTACATCTGATTCAATTCTGCAAATATTGTGTTAAGAAAGGAAATTACTTCTTTAGAGGATATACTACTTAAGAATTGTTTGGGATGCTAAAATAGGCGTAAGAATGGTCTGCCAACTGCACTTTAAACTCAATAAATTTCATGTTGGCAGCATGCTCTTCAAAATTCCTAGATATTATTTTATATTTTACTTTATTTAACATTGACTAAGCCCGACATGCATATGATTAGAATATGGCACTGCTGAACTTTCTGCAAATGTTTTCTTTTATTTAAAGGATGGGGTTCATAAAACTCAAATTTTGTACATCTGTGTGACAAGATATTTAATTGTTGTTAGCTTTCTGCTAGTGTTGTTAAGTTGGTTTTGTGCTATATGTCAGACTTTGATAAGTATTGTATTGAGTTACAGACATATCAACCTAACGAAGACAATACAATTACAAACAACAATCGGAAAGCTTTTAAATCGGAATTGCAGAAGTAAATAAAGAAATTGGTAGTTTAAAAATGGTAGTTCTTTAATTTATTCTTCTATTCTGTAATCTCTCTTATTTGTTCTTTAGTGTTATGTCTTTTCCATTTGGTTTAATTACCAAATCTGTCAAGAAATTCATTGACAAAATGGTTCAAATCTAATAATTTACGGTTAGTGTGTGGATTTGTTTTTGTAATAGCAATATCTGCATAAACATATACCATTGAAGGTAATAACAAAATATCGAACACATAAGGAGCTGTCAAAAAAGACAATCCACACAAGTCCACACAAGAGACAATGTTAAATGTGATAATCATAATCTATAAGTGCTGGCAACGTTATAATATCAAGCATACCGGAAATGTTGGGTCTTCATTATTTTAAATAGTTAGTAATCTACTATTGAATGAGCACTGAGGATTTAGAGTTTGAGCCTGATGTCGCGCATGATCTGGTGAAGTCTCATATGAATTGACAATGATTGTCAGTTTTAATGCAAAAGTTTAAGGGTTTTCAATGCATTCTTTGGGTCTATAACACTCACCCAAACAAGGTAAAAAAAACATCAATGCTGGACTCCGTTATATAAATTATTACTAAATTAATAGTTAAAACCTCAAACGAATAATTATACTATAAAAAATTAAAATATATAATATTGTCCAAATTAAGGCTTGCACAGTAACTTCAGAGAAACATTATTCTCCTTTTTATTTGACTAAACAATTTGATATTTGTTTCCATACGCTAATCTACGTTGTCAAATATTAACCGTGCTGTAGGGGTATTGTTAAATGAAACGTATTGGCTATTTTCTATGATCAAGCGAAAGAAGATTAACTCAGATTTTTTACTTGGAATACAAACTTAGAATTGCCTCCCATCGAATGCACTCTAAAACATTTGGCAAAGAAATTTTATTCAGAACATAGCCCGCCAGTTAGTTTTGAACACAACACAGCCATATTTATTCGCAGGTACTTTTAATTCGGAATAGGATTTTTTAAAGTCTTAAATTAAAAGGGTCATTAAAGGATAATACGAATTAATTTTAGGGAAATGTGTGTTTCGTATTATAAAACCCACAAATCTCAACAAAGATAATTTTAGGTAATATTAGAACCAAATAAAAGCTAACATAATTAGTTCTTGTTCAACACCAGTAGGAAATATCATTAAATCTATTGAAAGCGATTCTGCTGAACAGATTAAAATGGTTTGATTTTAAATAAATAAAAATTACTGTTATTTTAGCATGTTAACAGATATTTGACATGTCTATGCAAATTTGCACTTTTCTTCGAAAATTTCATTTTAAATCTACTTTTTTACAGCAATGAATCAGGAAAGAATTACTTTCATTTTCTAAGTTAAATATTAGATGACGTCCTATCAATTAATTATATAGTTTAGAACTTTTGTACATTTAACAACTCCAGGATCTCAAAGAGTTGAAAATCACAAAAACCACAATCATCTTATCTTTAGATTTTTTAATTAAAATTGACAAGGATGGAAAGTTGTAAACTAAAATCAATGACAACATTTTTCCTATTTTAAGTGTTCACTTCTTGGACATGGATATTATACGTTCACCAGTTCACGGAGTTAACATCTTAATCGATAAGTTACACTAGAACTTCTTCGGAAACGCTTCACAAATTAAATATTTTTGATTGCTGTACCAAGGTTTAGTTTCAGGTTAGTCTCAAGAAGAAAGATAAAATGTTTTGGAAAAGTCTTTTCATAAATATCATAAGCCAACACATTAAAAATGAAGGCATTATCTACTTCGAAACTTTTAATAAATGCCATATATTAAATACATTATTAATAACGGACACACTTTTGTAATCGTACGTGCAAACTATGCCTCGTATGAATAAATGTCAACACAATTCAAACGCAAGATAATTTATTAAATAGTCATCAGTGGTATTACAGGAGAATACGATTTTCCATCGAATGCATGCACTAGCACTTGGTAACTTTCAAAAGAATTTACACCAAAGCATTAGCCAAATATATACGATTGTATACTGATGTTGCTTAAAACCTGTTAGAGCCTAGGTAGCCGAGTGGTTATGCTTGGTAGTTATCTATCATTGATTACGTGGTCTGTCAAATCTGAGGTTTAATACGGGCAGGGCGTACTTGACTCCAATCTTAACTGACAAAGATTGCCAATTTTCTTACTGCAGTTCTAGTTTTTCGGGTACATCGGCTTCATGTCCCAATAAAACTGGACTGCACGATATAGCTGAAAATTGCTGAAAGAGTAGTTTAACAAAATTCAAAACAAAAATCAATTAAAACAGTTCCATATCACGACATATTTCGAACGTGTTAGTAAGCCAATATTAAATGTTTTCTAATTATCTTAAATGTTTTCTAATAAAAACTGTATGCGAATAAATGATCTAAAAGTAATAAACTATTAATATGTCATCGGATTAAATAATTTTTCAACAAGGTTCTGCTTGCATAAATGTGAAAGAGTTAAAGAGGTATCACGGTTGATGTGAATTTAATTCCGGTTTGACTTTATTTTTCCTAATGCAAAGATAAATAATAGCGACACACGGAACACATATCAACAGCATTGCAATAAAACATTCTGTGCATACTGCATTGGTTGATTCCTAAAAATGAAAAAAAATGTTATAAGAACCGAAATATGCAGTTATGTTTAATGTATAAGTGATACATATAGTCGATCAAAGATTAGAATGTCTGATGTCATTCTATTGTTTCAATGATTCTTCATTTTTAATATTCGATGATAAAAATCATCAGTCTATTCAAAAAATGAAGACTATTGTATTAATTCGGAAGATCAAAATTTTCAGAGTAGTCATTTTATTTTCATATAACATTACCATTACACCTTGTTTGGCATAAACAGGTTCTATAAATAGATTGAAGTCATTATATCGACATTATATTACATATTATTCATAGGTCATCGTTTCGACGTGCAATGCGTGTGTTGTTTTCTTCCCTATAAGGTGTTACGTTATCGTTTCAGATATTACTACCGATTACGACGTGCTATGCATGATACATTTTCAAAACAAAAACAAATTGAAAAGAAACAAATAAAATATATTAACATGCATTGAGTTAACAAAAATGTCTTTGAGATATTCATCCTTTTCATTTATTCAGTTTTCATAGGATAGTAGATGCAGCCTGCTCTCTTTACCTTATTTACGTATGAGTATGATTAATTAAGTAAACAATTGTACGAAATATTTGGTTTCTTCATGCATTCAAAATTGTATTACCACAATAAATTATATATTAATTTTAATCCTTTTAAAAGAGTTTATTGTGTTTTAGCACGAACCATATTTATATGGTTGAAAAGTTAATTGATGTTTGCGTGTCAAGTGAGCTGTATTTTAAATTTAAATTTGCCGAGCCCTTTAGAGAATAATAATCGAGATGAAACATAAAGAACTCATATGACACGCAAAAAATGTATAAACATTACATGAAAAGATACTAATAATACTATAAAAATGAGGATAAAAAGCGAAGGCTAAGATTAGATGATAGTAGTTTACATGGTCAATTTTGAAATAAAAACCACAATAGCGAAAAATATATTCTTTATGTCACTAGGGAAGCACTTACAATTAACAAGATAAAAACATATTTTTGTGAAACTGATTTAGGTTTGCATTTGTTAATACCACACACAGACACACATAGCAATAGATCAATGTCTTATTTTATAAGTGACTGAAATGTTTCGCTATAGCAAGCTTGATTATAAAAAGTAAACACTTACCAGGGGGCTTTTTGTTTCCTTATATGCGCATAAGTTGTCATAGCAAAATTCTGGAAAGTTACAAGAGAAACCATTTAAATGTCTCTTACAAGTACACCCATTGTTGAATCGCGATGACAGAAGGTTTTAAAGAGCTCGACAAACAGAGCTATTCATAGTTGGTGACATGTTTGAAAAATGTCCTTGGAAGCTAAGACCACTTTTAGAATTGTCGATGAGTTGGTCCTTGTAGCAGCCACAAAGACATTAACGGCCCCTTTTCAATAATCCCTCTTTTTTCAGTGGCTTTCAAAATTATTCGCCCTTTTTTTATTCGTTATTTCGTTGTTGTTTGCCATCTTTTCTCTTCCTTTGAATAGCTGAAATACTGCTCGTATTACCTAAAGCTGTCTTTTACCTTATTTAATGATTAAAACACGACTAGAACGGCATACAATATACAATGATACTTTATTTTTCCAACAAACATGTAAAGCGAACATTTACTTTTGCACATTTAATTTTGCCATTACAGGGTAAATTCAATTAACATCATTTCTGCAGTAGGAAAAGAAGTGTTCTATACAAACTTGCACTGTTTAAAAAACGGAAAAAATTACTCAGTTACAAGTAACTATATCATAACATTCGTTCTGATATAGTTGCGACAGAACTTCGACTTTAACCTTAAATGACAATGATGCCAGTGTTTTCTCTCAAAGACAACGGGTTCCTCTAAAATACTCTACAATCTTCCATAGTAAACACTGAAGGTGACATCAATGTAGCTAAAACCAAATATCTTTCGTTGTGATAAATCCAAAAGCAACAAAATGTAGCTTTTTAATAAAACATATAGGTAACCTATGAGGAATCTAACTTACCTTGTAGTGTTAGTACTGTAAAACATTGTGTGTCACTAAGTTTTCTGGAAAGATAAAATAAAGTATTCGTTTATTTAACTAGAAAACAAAAATGATCTGTAAAATTATCATTTATTATGTGAAGGAATAACCAAGAATGTACTGTGAAAAAAGGCGGCAGACGAAAAAGTTTGATATATGATAATATTTTTATAATCCTAAAAATAAAATACAAACATATCCTTTAGATTAAAAGAACAAATTTACCCATTAATATCTTCTGCTGTAGCACATATTATTGCTGTCTGACTTGATTCTGGTACAGTCCAGCTCACGTCCACAAACGAAACGTTCATCCTTCCTTGATCATCTGGATTGATTGAAGATTTTGACAATCCTGTTAAACCGTTAATATCAATGGAAATTAAACTAAAAACGAAATATGATACATAATTAATATAGACATGCCTAAAATATAATTACAAGTCAATTTACAAAAAATATGCAAATATGTTTATATTTTTTCACAATGACCATGCTGATTGGATATATAAATAGAAGGCACTATGAAACTTAAAGGGAAAATAATTCGATGAGTGCCTAAACAGGCATAATTGAAAACAAATATAATCAATATACATGTATATTATGAAAATCGTTATAGTACAACTACCAATACAAGCAGAAAAATGCAGGCTTCCACTACTGTTCTAAACTGAATGATCCTTATATAGATTACACTTAAATCAAATGACTAGCTAATGCTTTAGCAATAAATATTTTCGATTTTTTTCTTGCTTAGGTTTGACATCTAGTATTACAGGGCGATTCTAGATAATGAATTTAATTAAACAAAAAAATATTTACCCGGCAGGTGAATGAACATAGTATCTAATATTTAGCGTTTCTGAAGAGTTCAGTATTATGACTGATCCTTCTACAGGACTTGAGGGAATAAATGTAGGCTTTTCGTTGCACGATCCAGACATGTTTTGTAGTGTTATCAAAAACTAAAAAAAATAAATAATGAATAAATATGCCGTATAATGTTGTATTGCTCACGCATTTATTTGTACAGGTCGATTGACTCGATGTTTTCTCAACGTCCATCGAGTAATAGTGCAGTTATATTAGGACACCTTAACAAACAATAAATCAATAGTGAAAAGGGATAGACCAACAGTAACCGTTTGGCTTCTACATGAAAAGTATGGAAAGAATGAAGAGTAAAAGTAATGAAACTTTTGTAGTTGCTAAAAATAACTTTAAAAAACAACCGAACGGTTTTATCAGAAGATATACAAGCACATTAACTAGTATGGTCCGAGGCCAAGTTTATCACTTGACAACCTGCCAAACTCGAAAGAGGCCTACCCTATTTTTTTATTTGAGGATGAGTTGAACAGCATTTTGTGAGAATTCTATGTACAAGGGTTATCGTCACTTTTAGCAATTGTTTAGATATATAATTGCGTCTAGTTTTTTATTAGGAAGGAAGCCGGATTACCCTGTGAAACCCACAAACTTGGCGGGAAACTTACAATCGTTGTTTTCATGTGTTTGATTCACTTATAATAGTCACAATGCTGTTTATGTACCCTAATTTTCACTCTTTGTCCTCGACCTCTTTTATAATATAGTAATCAATCAAAATGGAGTAGATTGGTGATAGTTAGTATTGAGTGAACCTTTCATTATATCAGTTATAATTTAATGATGCTCTATAGTCATGTTTTGAGGTTTTTGACACACTTTTAAACTACACTATATATATATATTCATTTCCAAGCAAAGTACTTTTTGTCTAATGACACTTTAAAAAACCAACAGACAAAATATAATGTAGTACTTAATATTTCTAATAAGTTTGCTTTAAGTGGTGTAAAACAGCATTCATTCAAATAAATCAACTTATCCATATGAAATTCGAAAGGAAACGTTGTTTTGTCACTTATAAAATAAGACATGGATCGATTACTAATTCATTTCTAATTTTGGTGTTATATCCAACTACTGACAAACTTTAGCAACCATTAAAATTGTTTCATTCTGAAACTTCCCTGCAAACAACATTTGACAAACACAAATAAACATCAATCCCTTAAGTATCAAAGGGCTTTGGGCATGATATTTGTACATTGGAAAGAGTATAATATATATATCAAATAACATTAATGTTTATTTGTAGTTTTAATCGTACGTTCCTAGTGTTTTGACAGTAACCTGGTAAAATTAGATGACTCTTGCGTGTTCGAAAATTGATTTATAATTACTACAAAACAAAATATTCTTCATAAATACAATGTGCGTAAAAGTGTTCAATATTTTACCTGTAATGGAACTTGCGATAAAGCGGTGGACGGTGTATATACACGTCCATTGATAGCAATATTGTTCCTAGGAAAATCTTCTATTGTCAGCGCAACAGCAAACCAACCACTACTACTATAACTGTTATTAGCAGTCGCAAGAAAAGTTATTGTACAGTTTGTCTGCAATTTAAATATATACTCTTGCAAAACACAGTTACTGTTCTATTTGTACATTTTTTTATAATTTTAAAAAATCAAAATTGTGTCTCTTTTTATAAAATGTATTTGTATATGGCAACTAAATTAATAAAATTCTAAGTTATGTGACTTCTATTGAAGACGGTAACACTTGTATGACACAATCGTTTATAAATTGCATGCTGGACTCATGACGTGAATGATTTATCATCAATCAAGAATACATAAAAAATATTGAAAGAAATATATTTTTAGGTTTATTTTAAAAATTTTATCACATCTGTATACACCTCACATGTTAGTGGAGTGCGTGTTATTTTATTTCTTTGTTCTTTGTGGTTATTGTATGTCTTTGTTACTATTTTTACTTGTGGCCTTGTTTCAGTTTCTTTTAATTGATTTAAGAACAGGTCTCAGTATTATTTAGTCATGTTTAGTATTTTACAGTTAAATATCTTTTCTCTTACTTGTCCGAAAAAAAACGTTTTACCTCGTCTAAAGTTGCATTTGGTAGAAGTCCAGCAATTGATGCTGCCTCTTGTGGTGTTGCCCATCGACATCGAACGATGTCCCCGTCCGTGTCAACCAATGGTATCCTAACACTTATAGAACAGCCAAATTGCATTCTGTATAAAAATGTTTTAACAGCAATACATAAATTGATAAATTTGTCCATTACCCCAAAATTGTAATCACCGGTCGTGTTATACTATTTAGATGTACACTGACAAACAAGGAACAACTACTTCTTTGTAGGCCACACCATAAAGCCGCAAAATAGTAATCGATACCAAACGGAGGTCTTGCAAAGCCTCCATCTGTTATCAATATGTACACTGTCAGACGCAAAACTATTTCCTATTCGTAACTCATAGTCATGCTGGGTAATGTACATTACTTTATTCCTTCTTCTGGCCTGGATATTTGAAAACAAAGCAGCAAAGTCATTTTTTAATTTTTAAACAAAATATTCGCGGAGAAAGAGTTAAATTCAATGTTTCATAATTTAAATACCCACAGTGCATGCTATAATTAACAGAAGGCTTCGAGTACAAGACCTGCACCTAATGTATATTATCAAGAAAGCTCACGTATCAACCTAATAGCGAAACGTGTAACACACTTCATACAGATGTTAAGATCTTGAAATTCAATACTGATACTAATAGGGTAACAGTTTTAACAGTATGCTAAAATCAAAGGTTGTTAGTCCGATGAGGTTTGTAAAAAAACTAAAACTTACGCACCTATACATTGCCCGACTCGATGTCTCAGGACTATTGTTAGGATTTCTAGTATCGCTTCTTTCATTTAGGTAAACTGTAGTTTCTACATTCCAGGACCCGCCGCCAACGCCATAGTCTAAGGAGATCCAAGCACCGCCTTGGAAGCTAAAAAGGGAAATTAGACATAATGTTTTAAGGGTTTCTGATAATACCGACATAGCATGCAGTATATTAGATTTTCATGAAATAATGTTGAAATATAACTATATCGTGCAGTACAATGCAGTCTAGTCAACATGAAATAAAACAGTACAATGATGTCAAGTAATTAAAACACTCGATGGTTTCAGTAATCGACAGGGAAAACTTAATTAATCGTAACACTGGTTGCGAATTCGAGTCCAATAAAATGCCATCAAGATATCAGTGTTAATAAATACACCAGAAGCGCGTTTTGTCTAATCAATACTCATCAGTGCGCTCATGACAAAACAATTTACAGTCTTAATGATTATGATGCTGTGTAGCTTGTATATCATCAACATTCCTAAACGTTATACCAAATGAGGCCATCTACACCTTGCGAATGCAAAAGCCTTTTAATTTAAAACAATTTCATGGCAGTACATTCAGACAATGACAATGACTATATCACTGAAAGAATCAATGATATTCTTGTCAGAACCGAAGTCAATTTGACTACTACGTGGGTGACACCCTCGGCTACTAACAATCTATCAGTAGAAGTATCGACACAATATCAAATCCGACTTGGGCTATATATACAATGCGAAAAGCTTGTTAAAAATTAGAATCATTTAATAGATTTCAGGGCAGTAAATATAGACAATTACTTTATCGCTGCATGAATCAATGACAAGCAGAAGTGTGACTAAAAGATTCCATTTTGGCAAGATGGATTTAGTGTAAGCGGAAACAGATAACAAAACTAAAGAGTAAAATATAGGCAAACGGTAGGCACTGTTTGTATAATCCCTTAAAATTATTGCATTCTATGAGAATTGCTTACAAGTATGAGTTTACATATTTATAGAGGAATTTTTTATTAAAAATCTTTTTTGTATTTGAATGAAATATGAAACATAATTTATATAACATAACGATATACAATCGTTGATTATATATGATGAAGATATACATTACCTAACTTGATATGGTCCTTTAGTCGTAAAATTGTATGTAAATTTCCGTTCCCCGATTTCCCATCTTTCGTTTGCATTTACCGCCGAACAAATGTAGTTCACGTCTGATACAGATATAACGGTGTTCTGGTTGATGTCAATTGCATTCCAACTTCCGCCGGCACGGGTTGTCAAGTTGCCTATTGTACCTGTTGAACATCCCGTGGAACCTATGGCCCAACTAAGTCTGAACTTAAATTCCACCTGGAAACAGAATTATTTCAATTAAATATATAAAGCATAATGAGAAAAAAGTAACATCCGTAGAAATAAAAGTTAACTTATAAATTATTATTAAACTGTATAAAATAAAATACTTGAATGGATTAACTTGAATTTCAACAAAAAAGAAGTAGGTTTAAAAAGTCACTTAATTAATTTCCTGTGTGTTTACACATAATTTACTTACAAGTATACATTATATTATACAAGTTTTTCAAAGATAATATAAATGTTTGCTGAAAAACACCCGCATAGAATGCCGGAAATGCCATTGTGATAAGTAAATTATAGTGTCATTTTTGCTGTTAATACAGGTTTTTTACTATGGTGTCAAGAGCATTATTCTCATACTGGTAACTAAAAGGATTTAAAGGCATAAGTGTGTGTTGGTAAGAATATCATCATCTGACCTAAAAATGGCAGTAAATTTGAGACAAATTCTATGGATTATCTTGTATTTGTAAAAGTCGAGATTATATGTATTATATGTATTAGGACAACATTTTAAATATAAAGCTTGAGAAGGAAATTGTCAATACATGTAGATACAATGTAAATGTTTCACTGTTGATCCTCACAACCTGTAACGTTTAGTATTTGGGTCATTCTAGCGGATCGGGAAATATTACATTTTTTCTTGCTGATAAATCCTGATCAAAAATAAAATATAACAAAGACAGCAGTATCTGAACCAGCATTTTAACATTCACCTTTATGAAATGTTAACATATGTTTTTCCATACCGCTTTTGTGTACGTATTATTTTGATAGTTTATCTTTAAGAAAGGTAAATCCAACCCCCCTACCCCCCCCAAAAAAAACTTACTTGGTTATCACGTCCATTGTACCTCCAGCTTATTGTTCCACCTCTAAAATGGGAACCAAAAGCTACATCTAAAACAAAAGCTGCAAAAATAAAGTAATACATGGTTACAGGTATGTAAATAATGAAAGGTATACAAAAAAGTTAACTGTTTATATACTATGCTTTTGGAATAAACAATGAATTGTTTCTATAGAGAACATTTAAATTTCTGTGAAGTATTTATTTAAAACGTTATTTATAGAATTGGTCCTATTCCGTGAAATACAACAAAAGGAAATTATTTTGTCTAATTCATCTATGTTTAAATACTCGTAGAATCAAGTATTTGATATATCGGCTAGGCTAGGATAGTCTCAATTTCTATAATATATAGAAATTTCTCGGAACTGAAAAATTTAAACAAGATGAAAAATTTAATCTGGAAACTTCCTACATATAAAATAATTCTAAAAAATCTACATTTGTTTTGTTCAGCTTTAAAAACAATATTGATATTGTATAAGATATGAATTTAATAGATGTGATTTGGAATTTCGAAATATTCTTGGAAAATAAAATTATAAATTCAGCTGCAGAATATAACGTTAAATTTAAAATGATGCTAAATATGAATTCAAATATGGAATTTTTAATAAACAAGCTAGAAGATATGACTACAATATAAATAAGTCCAGTAAATATATTTGAAATAAAAATCAAGTGTCACTTTTATATTAATATGTTTGTTAAGTATTGTAAACATAAGTTTTACCTATGATAAACCTTTTTCATGCATCCTACAATCCAAGTAAAATGTTCTCATTTAAACGATCTCTGTTATAATAATGGTCAACCGCAATACCATAAAAGCTTTTTTCTATGAATACTATTTTAACATATAATGTCTTTTTAGCCAATCTCACAATTAATCTGTAAATTCAAAAAATATTGTTTATATCTCCTGACCATAATAACAAAACTTATACTTCACCATGTTTGTAAAGGATTCATGTAGACATGACATTAAATGTAGTTGGGTTCTCCAAAATGCTGCTATTCGTTACATCGCAAAAGATCAATTATAATGAAAGAGTAAACATTCTTACAGAATTGCTAACATGCACAAAGAGTTACATATTGGAACGTTTTTTATTTGGAGGATAATGTATTGAATAGTCAGGACAAAAACAAATTTAACAATAAATGAATTTGAATGGATAAAAACCAAAGATTTTGAATGCCATTGGAAAGGTAAAGATTATACGGTACGGACAAAGAATTTTGCCTTCCAATGAAATTTATTTGTTTTATAACCTGACAAATCCCCAACGACAAAGTAACCCGTTGACGGCACATGGGGACGCTGTTGATAAAATTGATCACCGTCTAGAGTATTTTCATGGAATGCAGAGATAAATTAAGAAAACATTGAAATAGAATGTACATTTTATAAATAGATAAAAATTGAGGTAATACAAGTCATATGTATCTAATGTATGAATCATAGTGTTTTGGTTTGTAAGAATTATTCAATATATATCGTTTATAAATACTAACACGTGGTAGATAAAACTTTCATCTGATAATTTCTAATTCCAATAATTTTTTTTGAACATGCATTATTGAATATTTTTCAAGTAATCTGCCAATACAAAGGCAACCTGATAAACTTAAAAAATACTACATATTCCTTTCTATTTCTGTGCTTCATACATACTTATGATTTTCAGACATGTATATTGTATAAATTATCTATTTACCTTATAATCTTTAATGACATTTTTTGTAGTGAATAATAGACGTAAATGTCTATAGTAAAAATTGTAATAATTACGTTTTAGTGTGAAACAAATGTTAACATTTAGGTCTCAATAGAACTCAATTGGATTAAAGTCACAGATAGATTAAAAATCACCCAAAAGCACGCGAGGTAAACATTAATTGAATGTATTGTTGAGTTCAATTGAAATATGTGATGACCTCTTTTATGGGTAATCCATCTGACTCTTATGTATAGAAGTATAATTCACAAGGTGTAAGGTCATATTCATTGATCAGATTTAACATGACACAATAAAATCAAAATCTAATTTCAGAGCCAATGGATAACCTTGGTGCATGGTAACAAAAAATTACGTGACAGTACTTGAGGGAAAGAAAGTATAAAGATGTTTGTTTTATTATATTGCAACGTTCTTTGTGAATTCATTACTTTACAAAACATGCAATCCGTAAGTCGTAAAGTCTATAGTCTTTATTACTGTTAGTGAGGGTTACCTGAAAAGTTTGAAAAAGTCATGGATCAAAATACTGACATAATTTCCATTGGCTTGCTTTTATTAATATTAAAGACATTTAACCCATGGATAAGGTAAGGTCTCACAATCCGAATAATCGAAAAAAACGAATAACAAAAACATGAAATCCAACAAAAACTAGAAGTAAAATCGTGTATCCCGAAACGGTAATAGTTTACTGCATCCTTTTAAACATAGGTTTTTGACAGCAGCCTTGCTACAATATTTGCATATAATTTGTCACCGAATTCATTGTAAATATTGTACCTCTAGAGTAGCTCATCAATTGAGATACTTAAAATCTAGTAGCTAGCAATGGAGACATACTTTTGTCAAGAAATCTCACAATTTAAATTAAGATTGTGTTTGTAACTTTATATATTTTCTATGCGTTTCAGTGTATAGCAGTAGTTGAGTACTACTGTTGAATTTTCTTAAATTTTCCCTTTGAGGATATATCATGACATATACTGTTTGTATAAAATAATACTATCTATATACTAAAATATTTAAACGGAATGTTTGCTCATCTTTTTGAAGTATAACTTAAATTATTCTGCTTTATATAAGTATCAAAAACAATTCTTCGAGGAGCAGTGCACACGCAGGAGGCTAAAGAAATATGTAATGATCTGTTTTATTTTATCATATTTTCACTGACAGTTTAGAATCATGTCTTTATCTAGACATAATGATGTATGGACCCTGTAGCCGATATACAACTTTTAATGGTAACGTTTAAACACTTTATAGACCAATATTACATACTTTTTCATTATTGACTTGTGAACGATGGATAATGTTTCACACAAACAACCATAAATCAACAAGGACATCATTAGCTTTAAAATCCATGAATAATCTTACTATTTAATATGATGTAGTAATCTTTAAAACATGTAACAGGTAAAATCTGTTCAAGTGAGGTAAAGTAACGAGTACAAAATACCAGGTTATGATAACGTATATTTGACAACGTTTATTGTATACTTTTCGTAATAGATATCAGTTGATGGGTATAATAACAAAACCTAACTTGAAATAATGATCCTATTCAAAGTTTAGTTCTAAAAAGAAACAACATATCATTATATTAAACTTATAATAAACTCATTTGCCGAAACAAACTTGACACTTTATGTACAGGTTATGAATTATCATAATTTATACCTGTCTGACAATCGTAGTTTTCAATTCTCTGTTTTTGTTGCAATACGTCTCCTTTTGTTTTCTTTCATCATTATTTTACTTGCTTGTAATTGTATTTCATTGTTGGTTCTGTGTGGTATTTATGTGTTTTGTAGGTGTTTGCAAATAAGGGTTGCTTCTGTTAGCCCTGTGCATAAGTACTTTTTGGAGGTGCAGTACTGTTTTTGCTTTATTTGACAGTTTCAAGCCAGAAGCTATGTAGTAGTTCCATCTTTTATTTGTTTCTTCTTTAAATTTGATGAATAAATAAATTAAGGCTGTGTTAAGTTTATCTCCTCTGTATATAGTTTACATTTTATTATAGGTAAAACAGTAATGCGCATAACGATTAAATATATCTAGCCCTAGATAACATTATGTTATTCGCATACCTAAATATTATGTTCAGTATCCGGTGTTTATGTTCCAAAATGTCTTTGAATGTGTCTTTGATCTCATACTTTGATTCAAACATTAAATAATCTACACTGGTTTCCAAAGGTCAGTATTTAAATCATCTTGTTTTGACGTATTTAATGAGCTGTACAAATAAGAGAATACCCAATACTCATCTTAACATTTAAAAGCTGTTGACGACTTTCATTTTTCATTATCTATGTGTTATATTGTAATAATGTCTTTACATTAAAAGTGGTATCTCATTTGACACTAAAAAGAAAAGAGGGTATGTATCTTATTTATTACAAAGTGGTAAGATATATTTAAAATACAGGGACAAAACACAGTCAATATGAATTCATAACGATGTCATTGGGTAAAATTATTTAGCCAAACGCAAATGTTTTAACAAAATTATATACAATCTTCCGAACACCAAGAAAACTTTCAGAAAAGACAATCCACAAATCAAAGTCCTAGAAACTTTAGATCCAACAATCAAATATATAACAACTACAGAAATTGCCCTGACCTGGTCAAGTATTTTAAAAGACCAGTTTTCCTACCGCAGGTCAGTGGGTTTTCTCCGGGTACTCCGACTTCCTCCCCCAATAAAAACTGGACGCCATGATATAGCTGAAAAATTGCTGAAATTGGCGTTAAAGTCGTTTAAGTTGTTTAGCAGTCAACAGCAGTGATCGGTCTAAAAAATCGGAATACCGATCGCAGGATGTGGAATAACGTACAAGTTGTGAAATGTACACACCCAACGCTGGAGCTGCTGGAATGTTGCTGTCGATGAACGGGAAGATGACGATTGGAAAGTTGAAGTTACGTTTATCGTAGAGTCTAGTTTGAAGTTTTTCTGAGTCTATTTTTTAGAACTAGGTCTAAGTAAGAGGCTGACCTTTGTGAATTGGTGGTGTCTTTAATTTCAAGCTCGCTAGGGTAAATTGAATGTACATAGTCAGCAAATTTAGCATTGTTGAGGAACAAAACCTAGCGGAATGTTAAATTAAAGGTCTGGGTCAGTATCTTTTCTTTCTACTTTAGCATGCCTTATAGAAACTCAGTCTCATAAGAGTACAAAAAACAGGTCGGCGAGGAGAGGAGCACAATTGATACGCATTGGAATACCAACAGTCTGTGGAAAACATGTCCTCAAAACATATGTTGCCATTCAGAAAATCTAACATATGACAGATTAAGTCTTCAGTATATTGAAAATCAAATGTGTTAATGCTGTTACAAAGGAAAAGATATCCAGACCTCAAGATGTCTCAGGTCTTTTGAATTTTTTAATATCCACATTTCATTAATTCCACTCCTGAAGTAGAAAGTATCACAGTACTTTTGAAGTCCCGTTTTTACTGTTGTAAAAATAGCGGTCAGGAGTTGCGCTAGTGTTTTGGTAGTACACTGAGACTATCCTGTTATGAAACGCTGTTTGTACGGATTTTTGTGAAATTTTTGGTATCCAATAAAATAAGGGGAGATCACAATCTTCGACTGATTTTGAGACCAAAGAATGCCAATACCGATTTGTGATTTTCAATAATCTCCACTAATGAAAGCGCAGTGAATCTGAAAGTAGGATTGCCAAGTGAACTGTTATGCCTTACTCATTCATTAAACACTCTATGCAATGTTTTTGCAAATAAAAATAATGTTGTTAGGGGCCTTATCTCCTAGCACAATATATTTGACATGTCGGACAAAGATTGATGAAGATTGATGATGCTTCAGTACTCATAGACCTTCTTAAACGACTGTTTCTTATTTGAATCAATGACATTAAGGCCTTTACTCACTCAGACAAGGTATCAACATCCTGGTCCTCTAGCTTTGCCTATTTTCTGGCAAAGTCTTCTATTGAATCCATCAATAATTTAAAGTTATAATTCCAGTTGATGGATTTAGGTTAATGGTACTTTGGTGCTTTGGACAAAATATTGCGAAGTTTTTCATTGTCAACAATATTAAGATCTCCAGTTATCACGTGACCTGAAGGACTATATATAAATGTGGAATTGTGGCAAGAGCAGTCGGGGGTGGGGTTGGCTTTGAAGTTATTGATCAAAAGATCCTGCAATACACGTTTGTAATTGAAAATTCTAGGTGAAATGGGGGACGTATAGGTATAAGATATAATAGGAACAGAATTGTTTTTGCCGTATGGTGGAATTTTGGAAGTAACAGACTTGTAAAGCAAGATTTTACCAAGATTGATCGCATCTATGCCTTTGTTAGCAAATAGTAATGAAAGAAAGGAACGAGGCTCTTCTTTGTCTTTGAGTGTGTTAACAGGTTTGAACAATCTGTGTTTTCAAATGTCTAAACTAATAGCTACTAATCTATTCAGAATGGACGAAGGGTCTGTTAGAGATGACTGCAGACATTCTTTGTAAAGAGAATGTTGTGTTTTGAGTGGAACAGAGTACAATTTGGTGCGAATATGATAAAGTCATAGTGGTTTTTGAACAAACGGTAGTAGGCCATTTATAGATACATCATGTAACAAAGGTGATGTATAGTGACGATGACCATGACTACGTTGTCGCCTGTGATTGTGATTGAAAAGGCCCATCACATTCACATTGCTGCAACCAGGACTGGAAAGGTTACCTATACTATCAATTTTGTCATTGCACGCATATGGTATTGCAGTGCCTAATTTTCTGATCCAGTATTCTTTTTTTTGTCTACGTAGAGGTGTAGTTAATTGAGGACTGTTAGAATGATGGTAGATTTGTTCAAGGATGCGGACCTTCATAGACATAATAGAGTGATCTTGCTGATTGAAATGATGATATACCGCAGGAAATTTGTTGGTATTAATTTCTGACCGGTGTCAACATATACGTACGTTTTTGAGTCGCGCTGTCGTTTCTCCAACATAAGTTGCCATATAACGCGTAGATAATATTTTCTGATTTATAATTTAGATCATCAAAACTTTTGTGTGATATGTTTTGTTTGTTAAATTACTTGTAAATTTAGCTTCTGTTATTAAAATATTACAAGTTTTACAACTCTTTAATTTATATTTAGAGATGGCGCAATGTTGTTCATCGTCCTTACAGTTAAACATATCATGTAACTGGACGGAACATGGGCGAATATTGTTAATTTGATCCGAATTTGTATACTGTAATCAACAGATTGAACATAAGGCAAATTTGATTTAGTTTGGACATCTGCTTTCAAAGACAACACCGTGTCCGTGGTATCTGACGTTTTCTTGTAAATCATGCTAAAAAGGTATTGGGCAGATGATGTCCTCGGTGACAAATTGTGCACCAGCAGTGACAACGACCCTGTGGTAATAAAAACCGGATATAGACAAACGCAACACAAAAACATTAAGACAAACTCAGTTTAATATGTCTTGTACTATTTACGAAAATGCTTTATGATTTCTCCATTTAAAATTGTTGAAATAATATCTAAAGGTACAAAATAAAACAAACTTATTTTACAGCAAATGAAGGTACTTACAAAATGTTGATGAAAATGGCTGGGTATCATACATTGTGCATGAGATCATGCAACTGAAAACAGTTATGAGCATTTCATAAGGACAATGAACATAATCAAGAAAGATATTTAAATCCTTTTTGTAAAGAGTATGAGGAAATATTAAATTATATATAGATAATTATGGTTGACGTTTTCACTACGTGCCTTTTCTCTCGGGTCGTAACACAATAGTGTTGTTTTGACAGATATAAAATGTGCAATTTTATATTGAGCCATAAGAAACATGTTGCCAGTTTAAATAATGTATTTTCAATTTAAATGATGTTATTGTTATTATACTTTTAAGTGTAGCAACATTTTCTGTTAGGATTTAAATTCTAAGTTCGACATACTGTATGACTTTCGGTAATGTGTTATTTTATTAGCTATTGTTGGACAATCCTTTGAACGTGTATTGTTTATAGATTTCGTTTAGACCTTTGATACGTAATGTTAATTCTTTACAATTATTTTAGCATAAAGTTAATTAAAATATTATTTACAACTTTATCGCAGTAAGGAATGCGCCTCCGCGACGAAACAAACTATGTTAATGTTAACATTTTATAAATTCGGCGGAATTAGAGAACACAGTTAATGTATTTAACAACACGGAACGAAACAAATTTGTTCAAAGTGAATAATTTATTATATACACTAACAATGGATAACAAAGGGGAGTGCTTTTTTTCCATTAAAGACTCGCTAATTTTATTATGTCAGTTATGTTATGAAGGTTGAAAAATGAGCACATTGTTATATATTTTACGAAGCTAATAGACCGAAAGAAAAAAAAGACAGCACAATTATTTAACAAAGGATAAATTGGTATTAAAATTTTAAAGGAATGCTAGGTATAACTTGTTCTTTGCAAACAATTCTATTTAAAGCCGCTTCTAAATGTGTGGGTATATTCTTAAATATCCTTTGTATGTTATAGTACTACTTATTCAGCTGATTCTGAGTTAATCATAAAAAACTTCCTAATTAGTAATTTGATATTCTGAAAATAATACAAATATTACAAATGACCTCAAATATAGGCGTAATAAAATGTATTATCAAAATAAGTCGTCTGAAAATTTCACAGTATGCGGATATGTTAAGGCTTTTAAAGAATTTTGATACTAGGTATTGTCTTTTTTTTCAACAACGTAAATGCGTCTCTTGGCAATACAGCTGCGACAATAACATTTGCTTTTCAATACGTGTATCAGAAACATTAAATCTAATACATAAATCTTTATTGTATTTAGACAAAATGTGCCAAAAGGAGTTAAAATGTTTAATCAGTAGTAATTTTTGAAAAAAATTATAGTGGTTGTTCCCTGTCGGTCAGTTAAAAGTAATCTCCGCTCTGGAATGCATATATTTGGTAGAACGTTATCGCGGAAAAGTTTCAAAATAAACGGAAGGATACAAAACAAAGCACTAGATATCATTCAATTAGACCGAAAAACATCATTTATAATGGTAAATGAACTGTTATGCATTTGATTGATTTTACCGAGATGAGATGCAAATTTGACGATTAAATGAATTAAATGCCATTTAAGGATAAGGGATATTCTCTTCTGCATGTCAAAAAGATTTTATGTGGATTTTAGACAACAAATATGACAACCAATCCAATTGCGTACCCGTTATTGATGACACAACAGTACTATTAGGTAATGCTCAATGGTTTACACTACCGCCCTTCAATCTGGCTTTGAAAAGATATTGAAAAACGATAAGGATAAAGAATAAACGGCGTCTATTTTTTGTTGTGCTAATTCTTAATTGCTCTGTGGGTGTAAAATAGTCCGGGTGATTTTTTTAAGTAAATTTATCGGAATCGTATTGAATTGCAAGGTCTGAAAATTAATATTTTGTATATGCGATATATAAAAAATATATAGTTCACTAAACTTCTCACCTATATTCAAAAAGTGGTTGATCGCAAGAAAGAGTACCTGGTGTGGGGATTGTAATATTAATTGTTTCTTTTTTTAATCATGGTTAGGCGTATACTGATATTTGGTCATTCCTTTGTATATAGATTGAAATGTTTTGTAAATGATAATCGGAAATGGTATAATCTTGCGCCTGACGGCACTGTCGTTCGGGTAGAATTTTAGCGGGTTGGTAGGGGCACTTTGCGCCATGGAAAGAAATGTATTCAAAAAAGGAAACATGTTTGTATTAAATTCATATAAGCAGTGTCGGTTTTCCTCCAGATCGCCGGTAATGATTTACATTTTGAACATGCTCAATAAAGTTGCCCGGATTGTCTTTTTATTAATTTTTTGCTATTATTATTATTTTATTTTTTTTCATGATAAACTACTATATAAAGCTTAACAGAGTTCATGAATTACGGAATGCTTTATTTTTATTCTTTTTTTATATGAGGCTTTGATATACCGGGGCACCAAATTTCTAAACGAAAGATGTCAGTGGTCCATTAAGAAAGTAATATCAGATCACGACAATTGAATCGAGCACCTCAAACGTGCAGACAGCAGAACGTTTACTAAAAACTGCAACTACTGTATCTTCAAATCCCGAAATTTGTGGCACTATAAATAAAAAAGTTACTTATGTAATACCAATTCAGTCTCCACTGACAGCACTTCTTTATTAAAAAAATTCTATACTTTAAGCATACATGTAGGCGAAAAACGAAAAAAAATCGCAGCCTTATTCTGTCTGATTCTTACGCTGACTTCGTTGTATTGCTACCAAATCTATTAGACGATGACAGTAATAGCGACGTTCTTTTTCAAAACGTCAACGTCACCATTACCAAAAATAAGAACAAAAAAGAGTTATTATCTATTTGCAATGAGCAAATTCCTTTGATATTTTTATATTCATTTAATTATGTAACAGAGTCCAGGTTCGACATTATCCTTAATCATGTATGGCTTTAATATTAGAGCCATGTCTAGGCAATTTGGTTTTCATGCGCCAAAGTCATACAATGAACAATTTTGTATGTTGAAAAATGTATGAATTTCGATTGGGGCACTAGCAATTATGAACTGTGGCGATCGGCACCGTACGGCAGTTTTTCAACTAATCCGTCTTTTACTACGAAAACTTTCATAATCTAGGTAAATCAGAAAGTAATCCCTTTCGGGGAAGGGCCCAGCAACAAAGACTTCCCGCCGGTTATTGCTGGGCCTTCTTCAAGTCATGACCTTTTATCGAACAATCAACCTGTAGACTTAAACATTCGTGTGTCTACTGCGACAAACCCCATGCCACTGTCTCATGCACCGAACGCGATAAACGAGCAAACAAATCAGTCGCACTTAGATCTCCACCAAAAGAAATCAACAATAATACCAAATAAACATCATCATTTCCTTTCATACTATGACTCAAAATTGTGCCATTTTTAGTACAAGGTTTTACAAATGGTTTCTCTATTAAGTCGTCATTCTCCTGTGTTGAGAATTTTCCATCAAATAATCTCAGTGCGCAAAATAATAAAACATTAGTCGCGTATAAGATAAACAACTATTAATCAAGGACCGTATTAAAGGTCCATTTCATACTCCACCTTTAGTTAATTTTGTTTGTTAAATACTGTCTACTAATCCATGAATTCTCTTACCCGAAAGGAAATTCATTCATCAAGAGTTCACTGCTGTCTAATATCAAAATATTGAAACAATTATTGATCTTATGCAGTCATTTGGTCCTAATTGCCTGACGGGAAAATGGGAAAATCAAGATGCAATTTTTCTTTTACCCATATGTAAAAAAGCTGGACATTTGTTAGGTTTTAATTGGGATAAAACAATTTATTATTGGTTCTACCCATGCGTGCTTCATCTTGTCAAATGTATGAAACATTTTCTTCCTCTCTGCAATGGATAATGAATAAAAAGTGTATTTAAGGGAATATCTCATCTACTAGACGATTTGTTCCTTTTTGGGATTCTAGATCGCAGGAATATTTATCTGCATTGAAAACATTTTTGTGTCAAGCGGAAAGTTTAGGTGTTTCTATAAAATCTGGACAAACTGTATATCCAACTACATGCCTTTCTATATACGGTATATAGATCGATTCAGTTGCTGTGATTACACCAGGATACGGTTGAAAATATTTTATAAAAAGAAAAGAAGCTCATTTTTGAGAGAACTTCAATCGCTCCTTGGTTTGCTCAATTTTGCCTGTGGAGTAATTGTACCCGGGTTTTTTTCGCGAATGGGTATCATCAGATGTTCGTAAATAATATTCTAGTGTAGCCGGAGTCTATGGGGGTTTTGCAGCTGTGTTGGGGTCCAAGTTGTTCTTAGACGAATGACCTATTATTATGAAGGATTTACATATTACTGTTAAAAAGCTCTTTCCGATGGTATTGGTAATCGAGTTATGCCTAATCATAAGATTCTATTTTTTGCTGTTGACTTCTAAACTACTCAAACTACTGTTCCACCTAGTTTGATGTTATCTCTCCGAACGTTCTATGGTCGTCACCATGACTTAATTGATTGTTATGGGAAATCAGTGTCTCAAATACGATCTGACATTAGTTAGTGATTCCTATTCCTTGATTTGACTTTTCCCTAGAGATGACAGTTAGTAACTCGACGGGTGTCTATTTAGAGGCAGGTACTGCATACTCGTCCGGGGCACCTGAGTGCACTCTTAGTTTTGTTATTGGGTTCTGGTTATACTCTCTGTTTTTTTTTGGGTTTTTTTTGGTTTTTTTTTGTGTTGCGTTTGTCTATATCCGGATTTGTAACTTGAATTTTGGCTCTTGATGTTCGGTCGGTTTTCTTTGCTAATGTACTTACTAATAATGCGGCAGTCGCTGATATAATAAATAAAACATCATCTTAAGACAAAATTATCATGAAACTTGTGTAAGGATTAGTTCTATCAGCTCTTAAATTTAATACTTATGTTAGGTCAAACCATATTTCTGGCAAAGCAAATTTAGTTTGTGATATACTGTCTCGTTGTTTTTTTCACGAAGCGCATCGTATAGCTCCTTGGCTCGATCAAATACCAGTTACAGTTCTATCTCATTTCTTGACTCTGTTACGGAAACACTTGTAAATGCGTTGCTTGCCACGGCGTTACGTTCTTTCTATAGTAGGTTGTTAGAACGTTATGAATCATCTGTACACTAACATTTTAATTATATATATCCATCTACCCAAATTATGATTTCAAGATTCATATCATTTTTGTTCATAAAAACTACCAACCATCTACTATTGCTTCTTATGTATCTTCAATAAGTTTTATTTATTAAGAAATAATTTGCAGGATCCTACAGATTTTTATCTAATTGAAAAGATCCTGAAAGGCTCAAAAAAATGTACGTAAGACTGCTGATACTAAGCTACCAATAAAATGATATTCTTCAAAAGTTGATAACTACTCTCCCATTGGCAATTCGTTGTCAATTCAATAGGGCATTTCAAAAGCCATGACATATGGTCATAGTTTTTGCATTGGAGTCGCAACATCAGCAGCGACTAGAGTGTCTCTTCCAGTTATACAACATTTGGGTAGATGGAAATCTAATGCGTTTCACCATTACATTTGTTTTAACAACCTTTGAGTTGCTGTTTGTAAAAAGGGGTTAAATAACATTTTCTTCGCACTTTTTACTATCATACTAGGGCCAACATGCTCTACCTTGTATTATTGGGCAGTGTCACTTGTACATATTATATAATTGGACTGTTTATTTACGGTTCTTGGCTTAGGGTTCAACATCGCTTGCCCTAAGTTCGTTAATTATGTCTTTAGTAAGGTCTTATTATGTTGTCAAATGATATAATCTTTGTTATTTGTGGGTCAACATGGCATGACTCATGTATAAGATACAATATGTATAATTTTTCTATCACACTTAATTAATTGTAAGATATGTGGTGTTAATTAGATAGCCATGCGGGTCAAAATGGCTTGCCTAATGTTAGATTGATTGTTTGCTTTTACTATCATATGAGGGTCTACATGGTTGGCCTTATATGATAGGTCAATGTGACAATATCTGTTGGTTACGGATTATGGCTTAGGGGTAAACATAACTTAACCTAAATTCATTAATTATGTATGTAATTGTTATTTGAGGGTAAACATGGCTTGCCTCAAGTATATGATACAATTTGTATAGTTTAATAATTCTTATCTTACATTCGTTTACGTTTATAGTCATTTATGATTGGTCTAAATTCCTTAAAGCCGTAACTCCCAGATCCGTTCATAATTTGATGCACGACTATTGGAGAACTACTTTTTTGTTGCTAAACGTAAACAAATATGGCGGCCATGTCTCTGTACGCTTCAGACAATAAATTAAGCCAGTACACTCAGATTTTGGGGATCGAAATATTTTGAGCGATGTATCACTTACACGCAAAGTTATTTAGCTGAAGTAGCTGTATATTATTATTTAATCATTTGTTTAGAGAAGCACATACAAGAAAATATTTTAACAGTACAATTGCTTTGGATTCATTTTTCCAATGAAGGGAGTTAGCCGAACGAAATGCGAGTGCGAAGGAATATATAAACGATACTTAAAAATGCGCGTTTCTGTAATTAAATAAATCATTTCAATACACACAATAGCAGTAACGGTAAAACTACCTGGCTTCTATTTTCTCAGTCACAACAAATCAACGAAATGAGCAAGATGCACGACCTTGCCACCAAATCCATGTTTCAGCACGGCTCCTTTCATTTTCACTGATAAATCCATCTAACAATGACAGTTTGTTTTTCCTGTTCGTTTTAAATAAAGAACGTCTAGCTAGGTTTACGCTGCATTTGAAAAGATATGACGTCACACTTGACGTTACGAGGAACATTAGTATACTGAATTCGCGAAAATATTGTTAGTTGTTCTGTCTTCTTTTGTTTTCAGTAATAATCTTCTCGGCAAATCATAAAATATATCTGTTGTCAATGCCAGTTATTCCCTCTAAACCAACCACGTCTTCGTCTTCAGTTCGTTGTGTATATTCCTACGCGTCACACATTTATAATCGAATTTAATGATGGGAAAAGATAGCAAATATTAACCACGTATTACAGGACAGGTCATCTCAAATTAACCAATGTGATATGTGACACGGCACATCTAACATCATCGCATTACAGGACAGGTCATCTCAAATTGACCACGTATTACAGGCCAGGCCATCTCAGGTTGACCAACCTGATATGTGACATGGGAGATTTAACATCATCGCATTACAGAACATATCATCTCAAATTGACCATGCATTACAGGACAGGTCATCTCAAATGGACTACGTTTTACAGGACAGGCCATCTCAGATTGACAACCTGATATGTGACACGACAGATTTAAACATCATCGCATTACAGGACAGGTCATCTCAGATTGACCATGTATTACAAGACAGGTCATGTCAGATTGTCCACGTATTACAGGACAGGTCACCTCAGATTGACCACGTATGACAGGCAATCATCTCAGATTGTCCACGTACTACAGGCCAGGTCATCTCAAAATGACCACGCATTACAGGACAGGTAATCTCAAATGGACCACGTTTTACAGGACAGGCCATCTCAGATTGACCAAGCTGATATGTGACACGGCATATCTAACATCATCGCATTACAGGACAGGTCATCTCAGATTGACCACGAATTACAGGCAATCATCTCAGATTTAACACTTATTACGGGACAGGTCATCTCAGTTGACCACGTATTACAGGACAGGTCATCTCAGATTGACCACGTATTATAGGACAGGTCATCTCATATTGACCACGTATTACAGGCCAGGTTATCTCAGATTGACCACGTATTACAGGACAGGTCATCTCAGATTGACCACTTATTAAAGGGCAGGCCATCTCAAGTTGACCAACCTGATATGTGACAAGACGGATCTAACATCATCGCATTACAGGACAGGTCATCTCAGATTGACCACGTATTACAGGACAGGTCATCTCAGATTGACCACGTATTACAGGCAATCATCTCAAATTTACCACGTATTGCAGGACAGGTCATCTCAGATTGACCACGTATTATAGGACAGGTCATCTCAGATTGACCACGTATTACAGGCAATCATCTCAGATTGACCACGTATTACAGGACAGGTCATCTCAGTTGACCACGTATTACGGCACATGTCATCTCAGATTGACCACGTATGACAGGCAATCATCTCAGATTGACCACGTTCTACAGGCCAGGCCATCTCAAAATGACCACGCATTACAGGACAGGTAATCTCAATAATACCACGTATTACAGGACAGATCATCTCAGATTGACCACTTATTACAGGACAGGTCATCTCAGATTGACCACTTATTACTGGACAAGTCATCTCAGATTGACCACGGATTACATAGCAGGCCATCTCGGGTTGACCAACCTGATATGTGACATGGGAGATCTAACATCATCTCATTACAGAACAGATCATTTCAAATTGACCACGCATTACAGGACAGGTCATCTCAAATGGACCACGTTTTACAGGACAGGCCATCTCAGACTGACAACCTGATATGTGACACGACATATCTAACATCATTGCATTACAGGACAGGTCATCTCAGATTGATCACGTATTACAGGACAGGTCATCTCAGATTGACCACGTATTACAGGACAGGTCATCTCAGATTGACTACGCAGGACAGGCAATCATCTCAGATTGACCAACCTGACAGTTCATCGTAAATTATTAATGAGCGAAATCTAATGGCTTATTAATTTTACATGTTATTTATAGCAACGCATTCCTTGTTAGACAAATACACTTTCTGCCCGAGATAACCGAATACAGATGACCTCACGTGCACTCGTCTGTACTCGTTACGCCATCTAATCAAAACGTCTAAAACAAGAACGTAGTTATGATAACACAACAACCTTTTTGTTTCGGATATTTTGGTTTTGTTCTGAATAGTGTTTAACGCCACTTTCAACTATATCATTCATAGCGTCCAGTTTTTATTATGGAGGAAGTCGGAGTACCGGAGAAAACCCGGGTCTTCGGGAGAAAACCTGGCAATCCTTTTCAATTGTGATTGCAGTCAAATACACCTCGCCCACAGTGAGACTCGAAGCAGAAACTTCAGTGTTGTCAGTCCACGTTATTAATAGTAGATGCCTAACTACTTTAAACACTCGGCTACCGAGGCCATCCCTTTTTGGCCCCGATATCGATTTTTACACAATTTAGTGTCACGATATGAAAAGTGTTTTGTTTACGAATAAAATATCAAAATTTAAAATTTTCCTCGCTTGTGCAGCACTATTATATCTTCTCCTACATACGGTGTTTATATTTCTCCGATAATCAGGTTTACAGGAGCTTGCTGTGAGAATAATGATTATTTCAGACTCCCCAGATTCTTTTAGATAAACTGATAAGCCTACAGGCGCGTAGCTACCCCAAGGAAGATGTGGATGCACAAACCGAACGGCGAGCCCTGTTAGGGGTTCAAGGGGTGCAAAGCCCCTCGTAAGCTCCAGAAAGATAGCATTTTGAAAGGCTACAATTACGATAAATCGTGACCGTTATAACTTGTTTGATTTGTCAAAACGAAACTATCTGAACACACAAGTAGACACAATTTTAGTACTCTTGATTTTAAACTGAACATGTGTTGCATAGTGTGATTCTAATGGAGAACTTAAATAACTTTGCTTACAAACCGTTGTTTTACGAATGTAATAGATCAACAAATAATTAAGTTTTCATTAGTTTCAATAAAAGACACATAAATATATTGAGCATGAGTTCATTCAGTTCCTCATCCTGATCCGCAAGTCCTAATCTCACACTTTTTAGTAATTTTATGTAAAAGTCCGGGTTATCGTCCACTCGTAACAGAAATTTTTAAAATGTGTATGTCTTCAGCTTAATGCACTTCTATCACTCTTGGAAGATAACCCGGTTATTCCCAAAACCTTTAATTCTTAACTAAGACAGAAGTTCAGTTCATGAAAAGACGACCTTCATTCCAACATTATAGTGGATAATCTTTTTTTCTTTGTGGCATTTGAAATTGTGTTCATTAGTTTATGAAATCTACATTATTCCATACTTAACTAAATGCTCTTAATTTTGATTAACACGGAATTAATTATTATTGATTTAAACATTCGATTTATATTAAATAAAACTTGGACAAGAAATGTAGCGCAAGAGCGCACACAAAACAATTTATAGTATAATTTAACAGTTTTAATGAGTATACTCCTACAAAAATAAATAATCCTTGATGTTTTCGATATAACATTAGTATAAACATTTTCTTTAAATTCATAATAACTGAGAAGAAACAAGGTGGCGAGCGCTTACAAGACAGTTTTTCATACATCAACATTTCCAGGACACATAACTCTCACAAACATTATCGACCGGTGCTGATTTGTAAAATGTTCCAGGATATTAATTATACATTAGTTGATTATATAGAGGGTCAGGATATCTTGACTGTACAAGGGAGAGTGGTATTGCCTGAAACATTGATAATACCCGAGCCAAAGGCGATGGCATTATCAATATTAAAGGCATTACCACTGTTCCGAGTGCTGTTAAGTATCATGACAATGCCAACAATACAAGCAACTGTTTTATTTATTTTATTTAAGAATAAAGAAACCATGTGTTTAGACTGTTTTATTTATTTTTTGCTGCTTGCACTATGATTTGAATGTGGGCCTCGTGATATATCATTGTTTGGCATTTTTAGGCATTAGTTAGTTTTCTAAACTTTAGGACATATGTTCATTTAGGTTGTACATGTGGATATGATGTTTTGTTAGTGCGGAATATATTACTGTTGTTAATTACATAGTATTTGGAGGTCAACATGGCTTGCCTCGAGTTGTTAATTACATAGTATTTGGAGGTCAACACGGCTTGCCTCGAGTTGTTAATTACATAGTATTTGGAGGTCAACACGGCTTGCCTCGAGTTGTTAATAACATGGTATTTGGAGGTCAACACGGCTTGCCTCGATCATGTTAGTTTTGATATATTTTACATGATTTCATATTTTGTATATTTTTTTGCCTTTTTTAATTATTTTGTTTTTGCGATGGCTATCAACATGACTGGCCTGAAAATGTTTAAGGTATCATGATATGTCTTTGTGTGCTCAAATGGGGGGTGAGGTCCATTTCATGGATGCGTGGTTGTTTTTTTTATCTCGCCTTTGCATTTTATCGTCGTTTATTCAGAATGTATTTAATATCATTATGTATTATTATACAACTCGTATGTTCCTGAAATGAATTCTTCAAGTTATTGCATCTGTTTTATTATGCAAACAGAGCTCGGACACCTGACATTTTACGTTCAAGTCGTCTCTTTTTTGTTGGTTAGAACCTGGATGACAAAAATAGATTTATCATAGATAAAAGAATGTTTAACTGGAAGTTCGGAAGTTAATTACTTTTTGATTTCATCAAATACTCTAAAGCTTTGTTTGTGTGGTTTTAGTAAATACAATATTCTTATATCAACAGATTGGATACCGTGAATTTCTAGGTGCTAACCAAAGGTAAAGAAATATCTCGTAACTTCATGTTGGCGAAATTTCTTTGTCTCACTGTCAACACTGAGATTGCGAGTTCGATTCTCACTGCGGGCAGGGTGTACTCCACTCCAATCTTAATTGACAAGGATTGCCAGTTTTCCTACCGCAGGTCGAGGGTTTTCTTCGGGTACTCCGGCTTCCTTCCCCAATAAAAACTGGACGACATGATATAGCTGGAATATTGCTCAAAATGGCGTTAAGCACCTTTCAAAACAACAAAGAATATGTCTCACTGGGTGAGATAGCTTACTATGACGTCACATTCAATTACGTATTCACAAATGGCTATCAAATGTTAATGCAGAACTGCCTGAAAAATCACGAGGTCGGGTGATAAAAATTATCAAATCACTCGTGGCAAAGAGCCTCTGGATGTTCAAGATATCTTTGCGATTGAGGTTGAGATTTTCTTGTGTCGCCTTTCCACTTGTGGTAGATACTATTTACCTCATGCGTTTGAATATTATGAATATATTATTGTGTGGTGCATGTATATGACGTTCGTTCACTGGATAATTGTTTTTTTATGTTTCTATCCTCTAGGTGCGTCAATTAGCACAAACATTTCCATATTACAGTCAAACCTGTCTTAGCGCCCCCCTACATATAACGACTTCCTATGTTATGCGACCGTATTTATTCCCCTCCCCAGCATTTTCCTATTCATTTTTACCTTTATACATGTATAACAACTCCCTGTCTTACGCGACAAATGACCGTGTTTTCTGTTCGTGTTGACTTATACTAAGTACCTTTCTAAAACGACTATTGAGACTGTTAAAGTCGTTAAACAATAAATAAACACTGTCTGGAAAAAAAGATTCGTAGACCATTGTTAATTATCAAGCTTCTTTTACACGTAAAACTAAAGTTTGAATCGATCAAACATGTTTTTATCATCTTAGAAGCGAAGTTCAGATTGCCCTGTAAATATGAATAGTCGTCAGTGACCTTATTCGATTTTATTGCCATTCTGGTTGGAAATAGTGGTGTTTCTCAATACAATGTGTTTATTGTATGCTCACTCCAGTTTGTTTTACAAAGGGGAATAATACGAACCGGTGTACACTAATTCTCAACTGACTTGCACTTCTGCATAGATTGTATTGTTAAAAGAAAAGGAAACCAGTAAAACCGGTACAAAGAAAAATACAACAAATCAATTGGGAATAAAGTTGACATGCGTTAATACAATCGGAAATAAAAACACTCATAATTGTTGTTGTTAATTTTGTACTTTCGTTATAACATAAAATAAATGTCATATTTTAACTTACGTCATATTTTAATTTTAACTTAATACAACAGACAAAACGGTTCAACAATTCACTCTTTAACAAGCTGACTGTTGATTGGTACGCAAACATCGTAACCTCTGTATAAAGACCCCCTGTCTTATGTTAGCTTTTGTACAATTTCCCTTCAAAGGTTGCTTAAGAGAGGTTTTACTGTAATAGCGTTTTTATTATGGTTGGATTATCAAAGAAAATAATAATGTCCAATCGCAACTCTTTTTTCTGAGTGATTGCACATATGGAGAAATACCGATCATTTTATTCATGAGATAAAACCACATGATCAGGTCATGAATAATAATGACGTCATGACGTCGTTTGAATACACCGTTTTGACGCTGACGTTTACGTTGGTATAAATCTGTAAAATATCGTATTTTGACTCTTTCAGGAACTTTTTTGATGATTTCTTCATAAAATTGATTATCTCATACAAAAATACAAAGGCGGTTATACCGTTTCCATACCATGTATTTCTACTTTCACTTGTCTATATTTAGATGTAAGCAACGTCAAAACAATATGGCGATTATGTAAATGAGTTAAAGTACCATAATTTCTCCATATGAGCCCTTGCATTGAAAGTTGGGAACCCTGCTTAGAACACCTTAGTTTTAAAATCTGCTGGCAAGAAAGACGAATAACGAGAATATTCCAGCTGAATCATGTAAAATTGAAGACTTTATCGGAAGAAGTCATCGGTCTCAATATCGCAAAAGGAATGATTTGTCGCAAACGTTCCCCAACAACTGTTTACAGAAATTATTGCCATATTTCGTATGCCCAAATGTTGTTGAATCTTGATAATTTCATTTCTAACTTCTGCTGTTAAGGTTCTAAGTCAGAAAATTCTGGTGTATTGCTTTAATTTCAACAACATATATACATATCCTTCAAACAAACCTCTAGTCCACGTCTCCATCTCGTATTCACTTGTATCGTTCAGGCGATAAAAGAACTTCAAAATCGTGTGTCCTTTTGATACAGCCAATTCTAATTCTGCGCTACAAAAAATTATGACTTCATACATTTGTACTATATACCTTGACAAATTGTACCAAATCATATACATTTTTCTTTTAATTTTGCACATGTATTACATAGCAGTCCACCGTTGATCATATACCGAAACACAAAACAAAAAAAGTATTTTAGGGAAACCTTACTCCACCTATAATAATCAGACATGCCTATGACATTGATGATGATGACGGATGTCCGCAAAACATATATATTTGGGGTACTTGTTTACACTCGGGTATACATTAAAGACAAAGATCAACAAAAAAATTTAAACTTTCGAATGCGGTGTACCAATTGCTTAAAAATCTCTTGAAAGTTTGAACAAAAAGTTACCAGGCGACCGTGTCACTAAAGATCGTAAGTCGTAAACGTAGACGTAAGTGCACTCTTAAGAGTTACGACCATTTCACTAATAATTAAAAGTAACGAGTTACGATAAAAGTTTATCGTAAAGTTACGAGTGGTTATAGGCACTCTTTACTCGTTAAACGTAATGAACGCGCCCTTTTGCAAAAATGGCCGCTTTGTTTGCCGTTTTGTATCAAGAGGAAAGAGGAATTAAAAGACAAAGAATATTTCGGGACCACACTAACCCGCTAAACTTTCTTTGCGATACTGGCCCCCGTTTCACAAAAGGTCGTAAATCGCAAAAAAGTCGTACGACCAGTTTTACGATACACAACTGTTTCACAAAAAGTTGCGATTTACAATCTACGACAAATAATGCAACTGAAATCGGGATTGGGTCAACGCAGTCGTAAATCGGTAATTTTGATAATTCGGGAAAAATTACGCGTCATTTTTTCAAGCAATTATGGCAGCGTTCATAGTGTTGTTTGAAGAAGACAATAAAAAAGAGAATAGACCAAGGATTTTTAGGGACAGAACCAACCCCATGGATTATTTGTCCGATTTTGAAATAGTCGAACGTTACAGAATGCCAAGACAAAGTATACTAGAGGTTGTGTCAGTGGTACAAGGTTCTATAGAAAATCCTACATCAAGAAGTTGCTCGATTCTTGCCCTTTTACAGGTGTGATTTGGTGAATGTATTTTATTAACGTCAAATTAGCGTCCACAACAGACGTCATTATCTCCCTTATAACTCAGATAAAGTAATAAACGAAACATGTCGGAGAAGAACACGATAAAGATCAGAAAATATGTAACATGATTTACATAAACTCACAAGAATTCAGAACAACGTTTTAATAGGCCAAATCTACGATGATGAGCAAGGAGTGTGGACATTAAAGAGTCTGATGCTATACTAAACACGTTATATATCAAATAAACGATCAAATTTTATATATGGTTACTACACAGTTTAAAACTTATAGATTTATATATGGCCACACTCGAATTTCGACCATTTTCCCTTATTCATCAATGTAAACAATGAATCCAAGGTTAATTAACTGTTTAAATATCTCAAAAGTATTGCTTTAAACAGATGACTTTTCAATAATAAAATACATGGCGTTTCAACAAATTTACCGTAAGTTTAAGTGACACATTTTCATCGCCGAACCGTCCTGAATATAGCTGAAATACTGCTCGCTGGACGTAAAGCAGACATCCAATCAATCAGTCAATCAATCATCTCCGAAATTCGAGTGTACTATCATATAACTTTGAAATATGAAACATAAAGGAGGCAGATTTAAAGACAAAATATACTACATAATAGTAAATAAGCCGATATCTAAGCGTAATAAAAAAAAACAAATACATACAAGTACGAAATTAAAACCACGACTACAGCGAACCATCTTCGCTAGCCAAGGGTTACAATCCGATACATTTATCTTCACAACAGTACCAGAATGAACCGTTGGCTAGCATTGATGCTGAGAACCTGAGACAATGTAAATGATTGTTCAAAAGTTATTTCATATTTACTTGCTTTTCTATCTTGAATACACTATACTTTTTCTTGGATATGATGGGAATTTACTAGTTAATTCTGACATTATTTCTCTAGGTGCTGATTGCTTTAAGGTACTATGCCAAGGGAGACTTTTTTTCCGAGGTCGGTGATTTGCACGGGATATCAAAATCTGGTGTTTCTAGATGCATTAAGAAGGTTTCGGATGCGATTGTAAAAAACATGGACAACATTCATTTTCCATCCACGGCTGAAGAATTGTCTACTTTAAAAAGAGGATTCTTCACATTTTCCAGGTTTCCAAATGTTATAGGCGCCATTGACTGTACGTTGATTCCTATAATTGCGCCTCGCGATAATGAATCGGTATATGTTTGTAAAAAAGGCTATCATTCGCTTAATATACAAGCTGTTGTTGATCATGAATTGAGGTAAGTTACAGTTTTTATACTGGAAGTCTAGCGCAGGTACTGTGATAACTGGTGAAAAAAAAAACAAAACCAAAAACAAAATATTTTATTTTCAAAAGGATGAAAATACACAATAATAAACAAACTACACGTTATAGTAAAGACACAATTCAGTAATAATTTTAACAAAGAAACAAATCGAAATATAATTAATATTACAAATTCTGAATGCAATTCTTGATGCGTCAATCAGTTTATTTAGTTTTTTATGGCGTAGCACTAGAATTGTTATAACCGTAATGTTTTTGAAGATTAGCAGGTATCAATTGGTGATTTGATGGTCGAAAATATCCGTCTACGCTTACGCGTCGCCAGTAAACTCATTTTCCGATCATCAAATCACCAATTGATGCCGGCAATCTTCAAATACAATACAGTTATCTCCTAAATGAAACTAATTACCCAATTATCTGGGAGGGTTAGAGTAAACGGATATTTCCGACTATCAATAAAAAACTAAATCAATTGATTAAAATAAGATTTTTTATTTACCGGAAATAACGTCTGCGCTTGTGTCAATTTCTGACGACAATAATCGTGGATTTAATGCCATGAAATTATTCACGTTGTCCAATCAAAATTGACGTTACATCAAAAATTGCATTATAATTATAGAATAGCTCAGTTGGCACTCTTGATTAAACGGTATCAGTGTCTGTGTAAGGGGCTGTGATCACACAAATAACCCTCTTGTACAATTTAAGAAGATGCAATAAAATTACAATTCCCATTTTAATGTAATAAAACAATCATGATAACTTAGACAATTTTCTTTCAATTTTAATTTAAGGTTCCGAAATGTAGTGGCAAAATTCCCAGGATCAGTCCATGACTCGTATATTTTTTCCAATTCTGAATTGGGCTACTTCTTGGAGGAAGGAAACGTGGATGGATGGTTGCAAGGTGATTCAGGGTATCCATTGAGGAGATATTTAATAACACCAAAACTTAATCCCAAGACACCACCAGAGTAAAGATACAACAAATCTCATTCAAGAACTCGTGTTGTCGTTGAAAGAGCTTTTGGTGTATGCAAATCTCGCTTCAGGTACTTACCATAAATAGGCATACATGGCATGTGACGGTCTAATTTTATCGATAATCTAAAGATTATGGCTGCATTACCACATAATAAGTGGCACTATCTGCGATTACTTATCCTGAATAAAACCAAGTCCCCTAATCCCATAGTGATAATCAGAAACTTATTGACAAGTAAACAGACCACAATGCTAACATAAACAACTGTATGCAGTTTGAAGGCATTCTCAAAATTTAGTAAAACATGTGGAGGACGGACAGACATACATTTGTATACCATAATATGGTGTCATAAACTGGCACAATAGTGGCTTAATGTCACATAGATTCTTAGAATTGAACTACAACTGCTACTGATGAATAAACCTATGGACTGCTACAATTTTACTGAAACTCTGTAGAAAGCAATACACTTCATTGTTAATTTCTAATGATTTCAATTTAACTCACTTCTGCTTAAGTTTTTACCTATTGTTTTTTTCTTGCACTTCTGCACAAACATATCTAATACACAACAAATACACGAAAATGTCAATTATTATTTGTAAAAACAACAAGCAGACAAACAAGCATGTTCCACTGAACATATATTCCAGTGCAGTATCTATATTATTATTCATTCTTAGATAATAGGTATTCAGTATAAAAACAAAACAAGAACTTTCGACAATCAATTTGAGTGTCATATATATTAAAGCCAGCATTATTTTTACATACATCTACATCTAGGTAGTACATTAATTTTTTAAAACCAATTATCCCTAAGCACCAAAATAACTGGGACATGACATGTCTCAGATTTTGCTGATTTTAATTTCATAAGTTGCAATTGACCATTGGATCATAAAAATGATGACTGTTTGTTATTATTGACCACGGTTGCCATGGTAACTGGGGCGGTAATTTTTTATCATTTCTCATACTGCGAAATAGCCTATATTCAATTCCCAATTTGTTATTCAAAAATCAATGCATATTCAATATAATGTTTTATTTGCTTAATTCAATACCTCATTGACAATATTCAAAACAGTTTCAAGACTAAACATAAATGTGTAGTCAGAAACGAGGCATTCCAATATGTCAAGAAATCATGCATTTTTTCTGGAATTTTTCTACTAAAAAATTACCATTTTTGCCACTTTACTGACTCCATTTTCAGAAAATGCACCAATCACAAATACTCATCATGAATATAATAACATAAATTGATGATTAATATTCAAAACTTATAAAAATCTCAATGGGATAACAAAAGATGTCTATAGAAAACACTGTCAAAGATGGTTACCATGGTAACTTGTGAAAAAAAGCCATTTTTGTAATGTTCAGTATTTCCATGAAACTACTGTTTCTCTTAGGAATAAATTAAATCATCCTTAATTATTATTTTTAACAGACATACTATAAACTTAAAATGACATTGAAATCATTTCAGAGTTCAGTGTCTTAAGGTCAAGGTCAACTAAAAATTGAACTTTCAAATATGAAAATCTCGAAGCAAAATCAATTTTAAGTGACCTTGAGAACAACACAAGTGACCTTGAACGTTTTCTAAGGTCATACTATGTTGAAAAGACCCTTTTAGGTACATATGATGACAACAATTGTTATCTTGGCTCATATTAGAAGTATGGTCATACATGTATTTAAATATAGTAAAATTGACGTTTTTGTTTTATTTACCATGGTAACCAACTTTAACAGTGTTTTCTAAAGACATTTTTTCTTACCCCATTGAGATATTTTAAATTTTTAAATATTAATCATCAATGTAATTATATTCATGATGATTATTTGTGATTGGTGCATTTTCTGAAAATAGAGTCAGAAAAGTGTCAAAAAATGGTAATATTTTTTACCAAAAATTATAGAGAATAATGCACTATTTCTTTACATGTTCAATAGTCTCAATCTGATCACACATATACTTAAAGTGTTGTAACAGTTTTGAATATTGTCAATGAGATATTGATTTAAGCAAATAAAGAAATTCTATTGAATATGAATCGATTTTCCCCTGAAAAATTGGGAATTGAATATTGCCCTTTTCACTGTATTTTAATCGTCCCAAAATGGCTGCCACCGCTACCATGGCAACCGAAGTCAAATCATAACAAACAATAATTATTTTGTGGTCCAATGGTCAATTTCAACTTATAAAATGAAAATCAGCAAAATCTGTCATGTCTCACCCTATATGGAAATCCTTTGATCCTTATGGAGAATTGGTGTAATACACAAGTAATTTTTGATGCAACTTGTTTTACATGACAAAACATGAACACACTATGAGACAAATTCCAGGGAAAAGTATACTTAGTTTTGCAAGCCATTTGGTCACTGGGGTCTAAGGAACATGTTAAATTAGGAAACTGTTACATAGCCTACCAAAGTAAAATTATAAAACTATTTCTTTATTTCAGATGTCTTCATAAAACAGGAGGATGTTTGCCCTTCACACCTGAGAGATCAGCTATTGTATTGACTGCTTGCTTTAAATTGCACAACAAATGTATAAATGACAAATTACCTATGCCTGATATGACAGATCTGAACAATGACAATTATATCATTGACAATGTACTGAATGACAATGTTCCAGTTAACATTCAGAGAAGTAAAGACAAAGATTTGCATAAAGTAATGCAAATTAACAATTATTAAGCAATAAAAAACTAAAGCTGAGCAACACAATTGCTTTTCTCACAAGTCAGTGTTTCTATGTCCACGAAACCCTGACAAACTTAGCTAGGAAATTCCCTGGCTAGACGATTTTCATATGACGTCAAACCTTCAAAATATCAACTAATGAAATTGCTTGCAAGAAGCAAGTGTTTGGCAGTAGTCATTCTTACTCATTCTTGAGTGGGAAGAAAATGTAGCACAACTTATAAATAATGCAGTAATAACGAACTATTAACATGACTGTACAAAATACACTGACTTTCACATGGTCTATGTAACTCACCTGTTTGGTTTATTTACAATAGGCATCAGGATATCCTCTAACCAATTCATGAATGAAAGCAAGCTTTTGATTGGCTTAATTCAGGTATGATGAAACCAATCAAAATAGTGACTTCTAGCCCTCAAATTTCCTAGCTTGTCAGGGTTTCGTGGACACAGAAACCCTGACTAGTGATGATGATGCACTACAGTTTATTTAAATTTTACTACTGGAGAAACTTGGTAACAGTTAATTAATTGTTCACAAGAATCTTCATATTTAATTTTTTTAAAGTTGACAATTTGCTCTAGCAATTCTAATTTCCTTAATTTGGCTTTCATTTTTTCTTTTTCAATTTGTAATTTTTCAGACTCAATTTTATTCTGATTAGCCAATAATTCAAGTTTTCATTTTTTGATCACCAACTTTTCTCTCTCAATTTCTAGCTTCTCTGATTCCTGCTTTAAGATATCACTAGAGACTGTAAAGAAAATTATGAATTTAATAAGCTTTCATGCTATCAACATCCTCTCAAATACTTAGATCAATTAAGCTTCATAAGCCTTAAAAAGTACAAGTTTAATTACAGATTTTTTACAAAAAACATTTGTAACTTCACCACCAATCAATTCATTCACTTATACAACTGATTTTGGATAAAATGGCATTAATCCTTGACAAAAATGGTTTGAAATACTTGCTGTAATGAGATTAGAATCTTTGTTTTGTTTGTTTGTTTGAATTGTATTTAAAACCATTTTCAGCAAGTTTTCGGCTATGTCAAGAGAACCCACCTTAGGTAAGAAAACTGGAAATCCTTGTTAAAATTGGAGTCGAGTTAACTCGACCTGCAGTGAAACTAAAAGTCCCAACCTTTGTGTTGCGAATCTTTGTAACATATTAAGCAAGAAAAAATTCCTATTCAAATAGGAGGTTTAAAATACACCAATTTTTGTGAAGAGTGGACACACAACATGAAATGAAATTTGCTAAAGATGAGCTACATGTGTGTTACCTGATTGGAAAGGTGTCTTCTTTTGCTGGGAGCAGGCAAGTAACTCAGATGAAGATTTTTGTTCTGCAATTTTAAGACACTTTAATATTAAACTAAAAAAATCACAAATGTCTGAAATGGCCGGGTTGCGAAGCAAGTGCCTCAATAACTAGGTAATGGTTTACAATTTGTTGGAAGTAGGTTTTGGGTTTGTGTAAAAAAAATGTAGGATTTCATTACACAAAAAGGCACCATCTTCTGCAAATGTTCTCAAAAATGACTATACTAAATACCAAACCCCCTTGGAAATTTTTTTTACTTGCATTTTTTAATTATTCTATATTTTACCTTTTTATTACGAAAATTCTGTAGAATAAATGTAGATTCGATAACCTGACCATATTTTATAATATGCCTAACTGTTTAGTTGTTACAAATCGTCCTTGACTTTTGCTACGGGAATTTTACATAATAAGTCAGCCATTTTTGTTTCTAACGGGACCTTACGATGTTTACAAATGTTCGTCTGCTTTCGTGACGTTCAATGGTATTCGGACAAACCGCGAGACTTTTCCCGCCTTAACTGCAGACGACTTCACCCGAAGGACTTCGAGTAGACAACAATCGATTGTTCCTAATGTACACTTCCGTTCTAATTGAGGTCAAATTTTAATATGGAAAATCGCCCTTTCAAAATTTAAAAACGGTCATATTTCAAAACGCCGAATATCTCAAGGAAATAATTATTGATTTCAAAAAGTACCTTTCGTGATCTACAAAAGGAGCATAAGCTGAACCATACGCGGTAAGCAGTTTTCATTTTTCACGCTAAAAACCCTCTACAGAATACGTCAATACTTACTATAAGTTCCAAAGTCTGGAAAATTAGGAAATAAATCCTCAAACAATTACAGAATAACAAGTGCACAACTTCAATGCATGCACCATCTATGTCTATATCTTAGTTGAAAACTGTTGAAGTTGATTACACAATATGGGTACCATCTTTGGCAAATGTTCTGAAAAAAGACAAAGTTGCCAAGTCTGGAAAATTTGGAAAAAAAATCCTGCAACACGTCCATAATAGCAGGTGCACAACTTCAATACATGTGCAATATTTCTGTAAAGTTTCAGACATCTGGGTTGAAAACTGTAGGAGGAGATGATTATACCAAATTGATACCCCTTTTTCCCCGTCAGCCGCCTAACAGAAGCCTATCTTCACAATGAATACAATAACCCAGATTTGAACTTTTTGCAACCCGGCCAAAAGTGAAAAGAGTAAACATTTTAAATGTACAAATAATTTTTGTTATAATAATAACTTTAGTATTTTTCTTGTCTTTTTTTCAAACAGGTGCTATTTATCAAAAGTATAAATGAAGTGTCAAGAGGATTCACATATATAATGGCAGTGAAAATAGCAGATCCATTACCTGACTGAATAGAAGCCTTTCCTTGTCTTTTTAGGACAAAATTCTGCTACAATATAAAAGCTCTTTTATTTCACAATGTTACAGTAAAAAGGTGCACTAATACAATAAATGTAACATTAATATACTTTAAACAAAATGATACATTATTTTGATTGATAAATACTACATGAATTTTTCATAGCTGTCTTTGTTTTTATTGCAGTAATAAATATTGTAAATAAAAAATATAAGCTTGAAAATAATATAGCTGTAAATTTTCTTTTTTGTATATATCAAATCAGTGAAATACTCATAATCAATTGAATTGTCTTGAGAAGTATTTCTTACTTGTTTATGCATCTAATAATGTATTAGCGGCATTACCAATGTTATTTTTCAGCCCAAATGCCACAAACTGCTTTTTTAAAATAAAAAAAAAATTTTAAATAAAAAAAAAAATACAGCTCTAGGTTTAGTTAAAATAAATACCAACCTGGAACAGGCAATGAGGATTGTTTTGCTGGCACTTCATCAGCTATAATTAGGCATGATGATTCTTTTGATGGCATTTCATCAGCTATGATTGGACTGCCTATAATGTGACAGTTAAAAAATATGCAAAAAAATTTATACTATTTTAAGGACAATAAAAATATAATTCAAACATGAAATAATATAAATAAATATGTCAAAGGTGACTTATAAAAACATTCCCCTATTTAAGAATTAACTACAAAAAAGTATTTTCTCCATCGAGGGATAACAAAGTTTCCGTTTTGCACACTGTAATGTGCACAGAGAAAATTTTGTTATCCCTCGATGGAGAAAATATTTTCTTTAGTTCTTATAAATAAATTCAAACAATAGAATAAACTCAACAATTTTATTTTTGTAAAAAGACATCAACACAAAAACTGTTAGTTTCCCTAGGAGTAATATATGACATCAAAGGCTGTGTGTCTTCATGACCATTATTTTTTTTCCATCCTCTGATAGAAATTTTTTTCCACTCAAACAAAAGTCAGTATTCTCGAAAAAATTTATTTATATATTGATAGCAGAACATAGTGAATATTAATGTTTATGTTCGGAATTGTGAAAACAAGAGCCATTATGACTACATATGGTGTATTTCCTTAAGGTCATGCAATTGTCAAAGACTATTTTCCTCCTATGTATTAATAATAAATGATCATACTTAGGGAATCAAATCCATTCTTAAAACCACAAACAGAAGCTTCAGTAAGTACACTCAAAATCTGAAAGACAAAACAAATTAAGATATTCAAACAAAATTTTACACAACAGTGATATGTCAGGAAGGTTATTTAAAAATGGTGTTTATTGTTAAGAGCTATAAAAGTAAGATTCTGTTTTTAAAAAGTAGTAAGTTTGCACAATCAAATAAAAATTCTCCCAACCCCTATTTATAGTAATGCAGTAAATGAAAGTTTTTGTTTATGACTATATTATTTTTGTTTGACATTATTTCAAACTAATCAACAAATGAGAAGCAAATATGCAATAGTGACAAGAGCTATTTTTACCACAACTGTCAAGTGGTTTCAATAGATAAAATTTTATTTAATTAAGTTGTATGTTGTTCTTGTAGTAATTAAAGACCTTTTCCTCATTTTCATTTAGATTTGGTGGTGCAGGTCCTCCACCAGTTTTCTGAGACTCTCTTTGCCTTCTTGATTCTTTTTTTCTAGCTTCCCCTTGTAAATCCATCCATTTCTTTTTTACTTGCACAACTGATCTTTCCTCTATGGAACATGCATTAACACTGTAAAAATACATGTACATGTACTGCAAATATGCAACAATACAATGTGTTACATACTGTTTTCTGGAGAAGACTTCATAATACATTGACATATAATGTAATGAACAAACTATAAATAATTCATTTTTTCATGGTAAATCAAGGTTCCGGTTTTATTGCAAAATAAATAAATATTGATTTGTAAATATTATTTGATTGAACAAAATATTGTTATGTTCCCATCACCATTTTCACAATGTTTCTGCAAATGGGAATCGCCCACTCCTATTTGCAACGATAGGTGGCGCATTGTTCTATCGGTGGTAATCAAAACGCCCGATCACCTAGACGCTTGCGTATTCGCAATGGAAACTAAGGACGCAGACTTATTGTTTCAATAAATTGCCTCAGTACGGCTCTGTTCCTGGTTGTAGAAGTGAAGGAGGGCATAAATACCCGACAGAAGCCTGAAAAAATATACCACAAAACTATGAAAGCTGTTAATGCAAATGTACTTATTTACAAAAAGAGCATTAAATTACATGTCAGCATTTATTTGGTGGAGGCTCAGGGCAATCTCCTCCTTTTACCATCTGTAACACTTCTTACATTGTACCTGTACACTAAATTTGAAATCATAAAATATAAATTAAAATTACCAGTTATATGGTGAGAAAACTAATAAATGAAACAATCATAAGGGAAAAAATAAATGAAACAATCAAAAGGAAAAAATAAAAGCAAAATAGCATGCAGTGACTTTAGTGCCATATTTGTGTTACAGATATCTTACAATGAACGCCCTGGGTGGGAATCGAACCCACATACCAAGTAATGCTTACATCTAATGGAAAGAAATAAAACCTTGAGATACTGGAAAGGCATCCAGTGTTCAACCCACAAAAGTGCCATGCACTTCCATTGGTCTAGCCCTGTCCCTGCTGATTTATTGTTCGTTCTTTTCCTTGATATGGCTGAAAATTTGCTTGCAAGACATAAAGCAAACAGCATATTCCATGATAACATATTTTTTTTTAACTAGCTGCAATTTTTTAATTTAATGTACACAAGCGACAACTGTTTAAGTTACTATATATTTGAAAAACAATATATTTTTAATGGAGAGGTCTAAACTGCACTGATTATTAAATATTTATAAATGCAGATAAATTTGCAAATTTTATTTGTAATGCCACCTATGAGAGGTTACTCCTTGTAATGTGACAAGCCTGAAGTGTATCTAACTATGCAGTACTATACATACTGACTCACACTTTGGTACTATACATGTACAGTTTTAAGAAAATACAATGAGATTGTCTATTTATTTTTAATACATTACCTACCTGAGAAAAGACATACAGAAAGGGTTATAAAAACAACTCCCACGAAGTTAAAAGAAGACTATTACATAAGAGATCAAACCTTAATGTTTCTTGTTGGTCTTGTTGAAATAATAAATTCTCGAGTACATCTGGGCACAATGCAAGGCTGCTTTCTATATTACTGATAACGAAATATGTAAACAGGTATAAACAAAATATATATAATAACTGAACAACTAAAAATGTATTTAAAAATTCAAATTATTTGAAAACAAATTCAAAATAGTATCACTGAAAAACGTAAGTACAAGTATAACTTAAACTAAAAGTCAATATCAGGGACGTATCGCTAATCATCATCGTGATCATGCCTCAAACATGGTGTTGATTTGTTACAAATCACAGGAAGACGGTGTTGTTATCATAAATAAGAATATACCTCTCAACTAAATCTGTTTTTCTGCCCCTTGTAGCGGCTCCTCGGCAGGCAAGTTCATGCTTTAAACTTGGAATAGTCCATAAATTGTAACTACTGTTCCACATCTTTCATGTTTTTCAAGCGTCAATGTCAATTTGCACGCTTGAATATCCACTGATATAACACAGGCGATGCCTGACGGGAAAAGGCGTGAATGATTCCCATTGTATTGCACTTTGACCAAGAAATAAAAATTGCATACACTTTTGCTGACATGTTTTCTATCAAGTACAATACCTACTAGTATGCTTTCAGGTCCTAAAAATTCATTAAAGAGTATTCTTATTAAAAAAATGTGTCATGTGTTGTGGACACTATACTAATACTTTACATAAAATTGTTAAACGTCATGTACTACTATCTTTCTTAGAAACTACATGAAACTCTACCGAGAAATTCCAAATTTCTTACTGTTAAAAAAAATGTTATACCACCCACTTCTTACATGTATATAATATAAAAACATTATGATGTCCCACTGCGTAGCGCACTAAAATTAGTAAAAGTAAAAGTAAATTTTTTTTTCATTGATTGAATGTATAATCAATATGCCCTATGCTATCATATATCACAATGAATATCCATTTATGTTTGTCTAAAACCTTTTTTCTTGACTCTTTACAACATTAAACGGATTGTTGTTTTTCTGTCCGTTCGTGTGGTTACAAACCTGTCTGTAATCATCTCCCAACACTTATTCTTCTCTTTGTTGGTAAGTGTTGGTGAGAACTTCAATTTAATAATATTTATATGTTCCGTTACTAAAGATAGTACAGGTGCGACAAAACAACTTTTGTAACTTCAACAAAAAAGAGTACTTATCAAATGAAGTCGGTAGTCGGTAGTCGGAACTGATATATCTGAAAGCTTTGTGAAACAGTCGTAAACTTTGTCGAAAGATTATCTTCCGACTAGTCGTAAATCGTACGTTTACCGACCTTTTGTGAAACGATAGCCTGGTGTAGTCTAGTCTCGATCACCCAGACGCATATAAATGTAATTAAGCGTCTGGATGATCGAGACTAGGTGTTGTCGATCGTTTCCCCGAGCATGCGCAATAAAGAACTGTCTCAAACAGGACGGCACAGATGCGCCGTAAAAAGAAATTCAAAACCGGTCAGCCAAATGTCCACATCGGAATAGGAAATTATAAACATATGAGTTCCTGCTATTTTACACTTATAACAGTCCATGAAAGTTGAATACTGAAATTGTGTACCCGAGGTGGTTGCCGAGGGTTCTGCCCAAAGAAAGACAACCTACAAACCTATCTAGGGTAAACAGTCTGAACGTTTACTTTGTTCAGAGGCAACAATTGTTTTAGTATACTTTTATACAAATGACTATTTAATTTTTTATCGGTAGGACTACAAAAATTTTTTTCTCTTTCATTTTTGTTTTAAAATTTATCCGACTAGCAGAAGAATCTTTTAAAAAAATCAGAAACTGATTTCCGGCAAAAATATGAGACAGTAAATAAACATGACTACGATTATTTGTATATATTGCTAATGCAAAATATTGTGATTTGTTTCTTTTCGTAAATTGTGACCTGATCTTGTTAAAAACATGCTGACAATGCACGTATTGAAGTCATGTAAACAGTATGTTTCAAAAAGGGCAGTATTTTATTAAATAGATGGTATTAAGTATATTGATTCATTGGTAAATAACGGTATCATGAAACACAGTGGTATTGAGTTTCGTACAGCTGTATTGACCCTTGGTTGTATATAAATGTTCTCTACTCAATACCACGGTACTTGGGCATGATACAAGATTAACATCAAAACACTCATTTAATAATTCAAAGTAAAAGCAGTCGCAAAGAAAAACGACCGAACAACAAGAGCCGAACGTCAAAAGACAATTACAAATCCGAATATTGACAAATATATACAACGTAAAACAAACCAAAAACACAAAAACCAGAAAGTGAGAAACCGGAACACAATAAAACCAAGGGTCACCCGGGTGCTCCGGACGAGTAAGCAGTGCCTGTCTCTAATTAGACACTCGTCGAGTTACTCATTGTCGTGTCTGGTGATAAGTCAAGTCCAGGAGTAGTAAAGACTATCTATGAATCAATGGAAATGTCCGATAGTATTTCCAAGATTGATTTCCTCAAACTATCATCAATTAATTCATTATGGCGACCATAGAACTTCTGGAAGGATAAAGAACTTCAAAAAGAAGATCAACCTAGGAACATAGGAACGGGGTTCAGGTTACTCACTTGTTTTGCGTTGTATATTTTTATGTTTAGTCACAACGAGATTTTCGAGTCCAAAAATAAAGATTGATTTATTTGTTTTAAATCTGGAAATTGTATTTAAATGTAAATGTCCTTTAATTTCCATTGTATTAAATAATGGAACCAAAATGTCGACAGTCACTAGTGTTAAAATATAGCTAGTTTGATTTATTATGTTCTAGTTTGTTTTGTAAGTATGAAAATCAAATGCTCTGTTATCAGTGAGTTTGCTATTAACATATGTCAAATTTTAGTTTGGTTTCCGAAAGGATAGCAATTGTTTCAAATAACATTTTGTTTATTTACTTAGTCAAAAATAAGAAAGAAATCTAAACGCCTAATGTTACATGCAATTTATATCACCGCATTACTTGTCAGACAAATACTGCTCGAGATAAACGAATACAGCTGACCTCAATCATTCGTACCCGTTTCGTAATCTAGTCAAAACTTAGGAAACAAGAACAATTTTATGGTAACACAACAACGGTCGTGTTTCGAATATTCTGATTATATTTTTTTGCTTAATGCCACTGTCAGCTATTTTTCATTTTATATCATTGCGTCCAGTTTTTATTGGGGATAAAGCCGGAGTACCAGAGAAAAACCCCGACCTTTGGTTAATTCAAATTGGTGTAGAGTACACCTTGCCCGCAGGCAGACTCGAAGCAGCCTCAGTTTTGACAAATTACGTTATCAATAGAAGATGACTAACTACCTGATCCACTTCGCTGGAGTCGCGGTTTGAAAGCTGTTGGTTTACGGACGAAATACGTCCTTTCATGCGATTTCTGTAAAAGTATGAGTTATCTTCCACTCTTCATAGAATTTTTAAAATGTGTATGTCTTCAGCTCGTTTAGCGCTGTTTCACTCTCGAAAAGACATGAAAATTTCTATCACTCTTGGAAGAAAACCGGTTTTCCCTGATGAAAACGTACGCAAGAAACTTTGTTCTTGTCTTAGACAGAAGTGTCGTTCATAAAAATACGACCTTTCCGACAAAATAGTAAATAATCCTTCTTATCTTTGTGGCATTTGAAATTGTGTTAATTAGGTTATGCAATGCAAAGTATTCTACACTTAACTCAACGCGTTTATTATTAAATAACAAAGAGTTACATATTATTCATTAAAACATTCTATTTATTCCAAATAAAAAGAACACACAAATTTATCATATAATTTTAACAAAATTTAATGGACATAACTCCCACACAAAAAACTAAATTATCGTTGCTGTTTTCGATATAACATTAATATGAACATTTCAATTAAACCCATACAAAAACTAGTAGAAGCACAGTGGTGAACGCTTACGAGACAATTTTTCTTACAATTTACATTTCCAGGATACACCAAAAATAATCGGCTGGTCCTGAGTTATAAACTTTTCAATGATATAAATGCTTTGTAATCATTAGTTTTTAATATTTTTAATAATATAAGAAATGTGGTCTTGAGAGCTTGATATAACGAATAGCAGGTGCCGATTTCGAACTTTTCCAAGATACTATTGATCTAAATATTTTGATTGAAATAAAATCAGATAAAACTTTAAGCGTTTTCATGTCAATTCTCTTTGAAATTAACCTGTCCAAGAGGCATACCAAAATGATGGATCGATGCTCATTTTCGAACCTGTCCAAAATTTTGTTGATATAAACATTTGATAAAAATTTCAAAAAATAAATATTCCTGAATTAGTACTGACATATTTCTTGAACAAGTTTCCCACAACAGTCATAAGTGTAGAGTTGCTAGATGTTTATTTATAAGTGTATGCTTATGAAAAGATATCATCCTTTTTCTGTTATCTCTCCTCACAATTTGATTGCACTACTATTATAATAAATATAAAATTTGCAATTAAATAAAATATTATATGCAGCTACGTGACAGCTATGGGTGGATGTCCCAATTGCTTCCGAAGTGCTTTTATAAGCGCCTTCCAGAAGAGGTGTGTACCGACTCCTTTCTGATATCGTAAATAAGGAGTACTATCAAGTAAAGTTCTAAGCTGGCTGGTCATGTGTTTAGAGTCAATGTTTTGTAGCATTATGGAAATAACCGCGTCACGTCCCTGTCGCCTGCGCCTTTCTTGAACTATATCAACTTCCCATTGACACCACTGACTTTTTGCAAAATTGTTAGACATAACTACTATGACTTTCCATGATTTGTTCAAATAATTGTCAACATTCGTAGTAATAGCATCCCCAACAATAAAATCTCTGTGGTGAATACACAGTTTCATTCCTTCAAAGTTTTCTATCCTGTACAATAATTCACCATGTACCCACTTCCGGTCAGCGTCACAATATACAACGAAAGCGTGATATTCAAAATCCGCCTCAGTTTCGATTGGTAGGTATCCCTGTCTTCGATTGTAGTGTATGCGTAGAAGGTATAAATAGTTCTTTATGTTTGCTTGACACCTTAGAGTAATTGTAACCATTACGAAGACCAAGGTTAATACGGAAGCCATTACAATAGCCATCGTGTACAATGGATTCCATGGTTTGCAGATATCATTAGTTGGTTTGTAATTATTCAGTAGTCTTCCGCTCATTGTACTTGGAAATCGACAAAAATATAATTTAGGATATTCGTCCAATGTCACATTCGTTTTATCTATCCACCTACGAAACCACAGTTGGTCACAGGTGCAAGAGTATGGATTTCTAGCTAAATTTAACTTCTCTAGACGTAGAAGCAACTGAAGTGGAAATGATGTTTCATTGATAACTGATATGAAATTTTTCCTTAAACTTAAATACTGAAGTGACGTCATGTTACCAAATATACTTTCACTATCATTCCACCTTGATATACTATTATCATGCAGTTGTAGTGTTTGAAGTTTAGGCATGTTTGTAAATACGTTTTTAGGAAGGTTCAACAGTCGTGTATCTGCTAGTGTAAGTATTTGGAGATTTCTTACGGACTGAAATACTTTTTGAATCGTTTCGTCATCATTTGGGAAAAAATTTCCCCTTAGATCCAAACTCGTAAGCTGCGGACATAATTCAAAAATTGGAGTTGGTAGAAAATTGTACCTTGTTTCGGTTAAAACAAGAATTGTCAATGATGAACAATTAAAGGCGAATTCTTCAATCGTTTTTAAAGGATTGCCTACTCTTGTTAAGTACAATTTTGTCAAAAATGGCATATTTGCAAAAATATTGTTTTCAATTTTTTCCATATTAATATTTTCCAAACATAATTTTTCTACACGGGGTAAACAGTAAAGAGATCTCTTTGTAATTGTACGAATATTATTTTTACTTAACGAAAGTGTATGTAGTTCTGGAACTTTACTTTTTCCGCTATCATCGCACCATGTTGGTACTTTGGACAGGTGATTATTGTCGAGTAAAAGTGTGGAGATATGGGACAATCCATCCAGTGAAATCTCCTCAATCATATTATTTGATAATATTAAACTTCCTACTTTTTTTACTTTTGAAAATATCGACCCTTGTATATGCTGCAACATATTTCCTTCAAGCGAAATTTCTTTAATGTTAATTTTATCGAAGGCACCAAACATATCTGATGAGAGAGTTTCCCAATTGTTGAAGCTGAGTTCCAGTAATTTACACTTATTTAGAAACGTAAGGCTATAAAAAGCCTTTGTTAAGATAGACACGTCTAACAGAGGTTCCTTAGAAATCACCAATGTTGTTAAGTATTTTAAGTTTTTAAAAGCCTTGCTGTTGATATTGCCTATATTGTTACGTGTCAGATTAAATTTTTCTATATGATTAAAAGTCAGATTTAGGAAACCATCTTCCGCAATATCTGTGAGATTAGTTTCCGTTATGGTAACATCCCTAACATATTTTGGTAATCTTGGAATATAATTCAGAGCGCTACCAGTGCACACGGCTTTGTGTATAACAGGTGAACATTTACAAAAGGGTTCAAAACAGTCGACATCAAATTCTGTCTTCACATTCTGAAACCAAAGCCAGGTAAGCACAATCAAATATTCTTTGCGGATCATTACACCTTTCCTGCTACTAAAAAGGAAAAAGGAACAGTTGTTAAAAATCAACAATCGAAAATCAAAACAAAACAGTTTCGTGATTATCTGGCTGTTTTTCAACCAAAACAAAATAAGATTAAATTACAGATCAACTGTTCTGTTGAAAATTTTAGGATCTTTCCACATTAATTTACATTTTTCATTACGTGATGAAATTAAAAATATTGAAAACTTGTTGCGACATGTCTTAATTTATTCGTTATTACATATAAAACACCTTACAAAGAAAAATCATTTCAATAGGTTCAGGTAGTTCGTCTACTATTGAACACGTGGTCTGTCACCACTTAGGTTGCAGGTTCGAGTCTCACTGCGGAAGGTGTACTCAACTTTTAATTGACATGGGTTGCCAGTTTTCCTACCGAAGGTCGGGGTTCTCTCCGGGTATTCCGGCTCCCCCCCCATGATATAGCTGAATAATTGATGAAAGTGGCGTAAAACATCATTAAAATAACAAGGTTGGGTTTTTTATCATGCATTTTTATTCAAACATAATCAACATTACTAGTGGACACGTTTCAACTTTGTTAATTGTAATTATTAATAGAACATTTTAATAATTAAAAAAAAATCATTTCAATATCTTCGAAAAAAGCAAATTTCTTAATCTAGTACGTGATCTTGACCTTGTGCACATTTTCAAGGTCAAAAGGTCTATGGTGAGGACCCCCTGCCTCTTTTATCGATATTAACTAAGTATTACTTAGTAATATATCCAAAAACTTATAATCAACTGTCCTAATGAGATATAATTCCTATAAAAAGAAGTCCAATTATTTTGCTCCAAATGTGACAAAGTTGCGTTGTTATAAGGCAAACATTTTCCCCTTAATTAGTGATTATCTCTTTTAATGTTTCAGTGTAGCAGCGGACACATGCAAATGTCAAAATTTAAAACGTGACCTTGATCATTGATTTTGTGTCCATATTCAAGGTCTAAGGTCTATGGTGAAGACCCCAGGCCTCTATCTCTGTTGGTTCTTGAGATTTGTTTGAATAACACTTATAACTTTTATATAAAGGGAGACAACTCCTATAAGATGTTGTCAGATACTTTCAATCCGTCCCAATGTTGTGCAAGGATATAAGACAAATGCTGGTAAAGGTTTGGTGTTGATATCTTTATTGGTTTAGAAGGTGTAGCAATAACAATCATTTTAGTAAAAGTGGAGATAACTACGAAAGCGCAAAGGGTAACCGGTATCAGATATAAAATATCAAATCGACATGTCGCTAAGTTAAAAATAGACACCGAAGAAAGTCGGCGGAAGAAAAGAGAAAATAATAATAATAATAATAATAATAATAATAATAATAATAATAATAATAATAATAATAAGAACAATTACTATAGGTCATTCCACTGAAAGGTGGAAAGACCTAATAAAATAATCAACGAAGATAAAAATTAAAAACAGAACATCTATTTGGTAATGAGTAGAAAACTATAAAATGGACGAGAAATCTGTATCGATGAAAATATCATTGTTATCTGCTAATTAATATAATATATATATAAATGAAATATAGCCCTTATCTGGACACACTTTTGGGCATATTAACAGAGCTTCTAATCCCAGGGAACGGATATCTCGCCTTATCGTTGGGGATTTTAAGGTTATGAATGACGATAAGAACTAAATATCCAACACAGAGGAAACTGTATGAAAAGGCAATCCACCAATTAAAATCCAAGATACAGCGCCTTGACAACCAACAACCAAAATGAAGTAACTACACAAATGACCCTGACTTGGTATAGGAAGTTCAATAGAAATGCAGATTAAAACAGGGTTTTACGGCTTGCTGTAGTATGTGAGTTGGTGTGATAATGAAAAAGGTTGAGTATCATAAACCACTACTAAGTAATAGGTGTATCCAATGATTATCGCAGCACAATCCCTATGTACTGAATGAAACGAAAGCCTAGCCACGACCACATATGTCGTAAAAATTAGGCGCATTTTAACCTAAATTTACTGTTCTCATCAAATTCCACATGTTTCTAAAATTGTCCACTTGTCCAATTATCAAATGGATTTCTAAGATTTATTATTGTTCTTGTCTGAATATAGTTGAAATACTGTTTGACAACAATCAATCAATCAATCATTTAAAGTGCATATACTACTTATCATTTTCGGAATATAAATTACCCTAGCATTTAAATGTTGACGATTTTTATCAGTTTGCAAGATTTTTTACAAGATTTTTACAAGATTTACAAGATTTTACAAGGTTTGCCTTAATTTGACAAGTCGCCATTTTTTCTCACTTTTATGTAATTTTAATATGGATTTCTGTTTGATATGAGTATTGATGCAATGAGTGTTTCAAAAACACAGATAAAACCATGTTAGATGTTAGTCATTTTTTGTCAAAGGCGGAAATGAAACTCGTGTCAACTCATTTAAAAAAATTATGCACTTCTACAATAACAGGATTAGATACTTGAAAACAATTAGGAAGTCAAAATGCTTGAACCCAAACTGTACTTGACACTTAACCCTTGGATAATGCTATTATCGACATATAACAAGTGTTGTCAAAATATACTTGTGAATGCGGAAATTTTCATATCTATGGATTTGAATGTTAATTAATTGAAAAACTTTCCGTTTTCAAATAAATAAATAAATAAATAAATAAAGAAAGAAAGAAAGAAAGAAAGAAAGAAAGAAATCAATTTTAAATATTCGATATCATTTCCTTATCCAATTTTAATTATTATTTATACATCATATTTCTGCTTGTGTAGCACTATTATACATCTAATCTCAGTTCGATAGGCCACAAAATATTTTGGACTGTAAGCCATGATATCATATTAATTAGAATCTTCAATGTACACTACTCGTAAATTTGTCACATCGTTAATTATTTACCAGTTGTTTGGCAAGCAAATTATCTAGAAACTAGTATAATGGCACATAACTTGTTATATAAACTAACTGACCTTATGAGAGCCTAATTTTATAAAGACACAAATAATCCCTGAACTGAAGGCAAGATAGTAAACTATAAGTTAATACATTATAATTAATTGATTGATTGATGTTTGCTTAACGTCCAGCGAGCAGTACTTCAACAATATTCAGGACAAGAACAAGCTATAAATCAACGGGGTAAAGGAATGGGGTAAGTGGAACACAATTTTGACTGCCTCTGTAAAGTATTGAGTATAAGTAGGGATGGAGAATTTAGCCTTTTGTAGCGGTTACGATGAGCCTACTCTTTATCAAAATCTACAAATAGGGTCTCTATTTTGCGATGAGCGTGGCACTATTCAGACAAATTACCCACTTACGATCCACCCCAAAGCCTTCCGTATTATTACCTGACACCCCCTCACACACCCAACCATAGGGCTTCCCCTATCTGCCACCTTGTAACGCGCAGGGCAGCTCTGTGGGACGAGCTCTGGAAACCCTCCCAGTGTGGTCCAAATTAATAAATTGCTTAGAGTCAATTCAAAACAACGTTATGTAAAATATAGCTACAACAATACGGATATGTGCATGAATACATAAATAATTGAAATTATCATGTCCGGTAAGTTAGTCGTGTCTAATAAGAATCAATAATATTGGTATCACCAGCCTAGCAGTCACACTTTGGTGATGAAAAGAACATTCTAACAGAGATTTAGGCATTGTCTTAAGTTACTCCACTAAAATTTCGAAAACGATTTAAATTATTAAGTTTTTCTATTCGGAAGTTGTAGATGGAATGATAAATTTCTACAAAATCTTAATTATTTGGATTTTAAATACTTTTTTTTGGTTTGAACGCCACTGACGAGTCTTGATTAGACGAAACGCGCGTCTGGCGTAGTAAATTTTATAACCTTGGTATCTTTTAAGGGCTATAATACATATAAAAAGTCACCTGACAATTTCAGACCAATACAGTGAATTGTAGAACTTGTATTACGGATCGTTTTTACACTTTACACTCTAACTGTTATAGTTTTTATAGGTTAGAGGAAAACAACGAATATGTTCATAAAAAGCATTATTTGTAGCGGTAACGATGAGCCTACTCTTTTTCAAAATTTACAAAAAGGGTCTTTATTTTGCGATGAGCGTGGCACTATTCAGACACATAAGGGCTATAACTCCTGATGTTATATGGATATATTGTAGGGTATAGCTTGGCGCAAGAGGTACGATCACTATAAACGAAAATTTAAATGGATGAAGACACCAAGCTGTCATTTATTTATTCATTTTAAATTTATACAAATTTTTATATTTACCAAATACCGCTGAAATATTAAGATTGCTTGAATAAATAATTTTTCAATAATTATATTTTTTTTTATCCCAATTATATTAGATATTTTATTTTTAATTTAATAATTGAATTGAAGTTGGAAATAAAATGATTTAATATATATTATATTTAAAGTAAAATAAAATTTACTCACCTATTAATGAAAATTAAAATCGACGAACATACAAAGCTGTCAACAGCTGAATCCAGAACAATCGTTGAAATTTCTTTGTTTTATAGTGCAGAGTGCGTCTTCCTGGTTTTCAGACTGTTGACCATCTTTGGGCATTCATTCTGTGAAGGTGAGGTTCTGACGGGTTTCCTGCATATATGGAAAAAAATAAAACTTTATATATTTTTCCAAAATATTGACAGTTGTCATTAATTTTGAAGCTTTTTTGAAATTTAGTTATTATTTTATTTAAAATTAAAATATCTAAAACATTATTTTAATTGTAAGATAATTTTAGCAATTATTCATTTGTTCATAATTAATAAGCTACTGCTTATTTGAGATAGTTTACATTAATTATGTATTTATATGTTTTACCTTTTTAATAATTTTGTTTTTCTTTTGAATCTGATTGGCTGTTTGGAGGAGTTTTGAATTTTGGCTGAAGTCCCAATGTGTCGTAAAATTATCCGGAGAAGTTTGTTCCACTTTCGAGACAGTTCTTTTAATTTAATTTGGTGCTGGTATTTTTCCCTAAAATGTTTTTTGTTTCGGATGATCTACATCAAGATTTAACACATCGATGATAATTATAGTTGGAAATGTTTTTCACACTTTTTAACACTCTTGGATGATTGCTTACATTTGCAATTAACTTGTTGTTTTAGATTAATGGCTATTGCTCATTGTATATAATTACTAAAATCCATCGTCATTTATTGCTTTATTCTCTCAAGAGTTATGACTTTTTAGTGTAAACAGTATTTTATTAGCAAACAGATGACGTAATAACAAACAGATAACATAGATTGGGATTGGAAAGCAAGTGACAAGCACCATATACACCAAGATGGCGGCAGATGTAAACAGACAGGTTATTTCGTCTTGCGATTCAAATGGTTTTTATGACTGTCAGATGCGTTGTCCTGGTATCACTTGTAACATTAATGGTAACGTAGATACCCAGAACATTTCACAAATGTCATTTGCGGAGTACACCCCAGAAAATAGCAGTATTATCAACGTTCTGACTGAGTTGGGTACACCGAGTCGAACAAATGCAAACACTGGACACTTTGATCCCTACCAAGTTTCCCAAAGCTTACAGAGTTCACAAACGTTAGATATAATTCCTAATCAAGAATTTCTTTCTATGCTTGATGGGGAACTAGTTGATTTACCAAGAGAAACGTATATATCAAAGTTGATAGAGTTAGCTAGGGAGTCCGATGATCTGATTAGTTGGTACAGAAGTATGTTATTGAGTAAGGCCAGGGGAAAAGAGGGGTGTCCTGCAGGGAAGTTAATCACTAGAAAGACTTCAACTAAAAGTACATCTACTTTTAAATATGCAAGAGACTGTTATATGATATACTCCTTTCTGTGTGGCGACGAGACAAGTATTAAAGAGGTGTTTAGAGATGAACCGGTGGTGAAATCAGTGACTGAAGTGTCGAGCTCATTTAATGCGAATTGTAATCTGACTGAAATGCGAGTCATGATACAAAACTTGATTAGTAGAGTAGATGATCTAGACAAATCAAAAGTTGACAAACAAAAGCAAATTGATGCGCTACAAAAAGAAAACGATAAACTGAAACTCGAACTCGCAAACATAAAGGAAAAATTTGATCAACATGTCAATGTTACAGGTAGAAAGTTGACACAACACGACTCCTCACTAAGACATCTCAATCAGCAATCCAAATCTGTCAGTGAATTTGACTATCACTCGTATTTACGAAGAGACAAACAAATTGAAGATGAGCTTGTACGACACGGAAAATTGTGCGTAACGATACAAAAAACTATTAGTGATTTAAAGATCAATTGTCAACAGTCTTATGCATCAAGGGCTACCCCGAATAGTACCCCAGTTAAAGGCAGTGAACACATGTCTGACCAAGTAAATAAATCACCTGAGCGCACTCAGGGTATGATTAACGGTAATGTTGATAAACTTGAGTCTCAACGTACTTCGGAAATAACAGTAAACGACACCGGTACGAAGTCTTTTGAAAAGCTAAGCGATGATACCAATATCGATATAAATAAAAAACTAGAGGCTCGAAACTCCGTCGGAACCTACGATATGCCGATCAACAACATTGAAAAGAACACCATCGGCAATTTAAATACTAGGGATAAAGACCGTAATGTTTCAACGACATACAAGATCCCGGCTAGAGTACAAGGGTCTACTAGCGACCTTAAATCTACAGATGAGAACTTTTTCACTGGTGTCACGAGAAAGAAAACCGCAAGGTTTTATTTGTCTGGTATTGATGTCAAGTCAACACATTCCGGAATATTAGCTCACTTAGAGAGTAGGAATATTGAAGTTACGCACTTAAAATTGTTCAGACGTGACAATTCGAGATACATATCAGCTAAACTTAATGTTGCAGTGCGATGTGCAGCTGCAATTGAAGTGGACCATTTTTGGCCAAAAGGTGTATACTGTAGACGTTGGTACAGCAGCAGAGAGTGGTACAGCCGCTATACCGAAGAGCAACCCACATCTTATAAACAATGTACTCAGTAATATTATGTAAACCTGTAGTTAGAACAGTTTCTTTTTCTGTTATGTTTTTGACATCAACAATATTATTAATGATGAACTTTTCTATTTTATCTTGGAATGTGCGAGGAATAATGTCCTCAACTGTGTGTTTAAATAAGTTATTGAACTATCATAAAATTGATATTTGCGTATTATCAGAGCACAAATTAAAAGAACAATCATTATTTTTTCTGCATAGTATTGAAACGGGTTATAAATGTATTTGTAAAGCTGATTCTTTACCTAATGAGTATAGTGCATATCATGGTAAAGGCGGCGTAGCCATATTGTATAACTCAATATTAGATTTTCAGAATGTAAGTGAAATTTCAGATATAGCCTCTGAACGAATAGTTGGGTTAGAATTAAAGCATAAAAGCAGAGGTTCATTATATATTTTTGCAGCTTATCTTCCTGCTGATGAATCTATTGAAAAATATAAAACTGAAGTTGACATACTTGATAGTCTGTTTAATTAGTATTCTAAATTTGGGTCTGTTATTGTAGCTGGTGATCTTAATGCTAGCTGTCTTAAGAAAGATGTAGGAAAAACAAACAAATATAAATCTCAGTATTTATGTCGTTTTGTTACACAGAATAATATGCTAACACCTGAAAAGAAAATTAATGTAATTGGTCCAAACTATTCTTTTATCTCAAAAGAAACTATGTTAGATTATATTTTGCTAGATGAATCTCTAGAAAATAGTATTGTATCTTATGAAATCCTTGCTGATGGATCTTTCAGCAACACCTCTGACCATTTACCTTTGTTAGTTAAATTGAGCATTGATATATGCCCCCATATTGTGTTGACTCCCAGTAGCAGATTCCCCGCCTGGCACAAGATAAACGACACACATGTGAAAAATTACCAAAATGAACTGATTAATTCAATGGAAACCTTAATTCAAAAAATTGAATCAGAAAAAGTAGATATTGACTCTTGTTATGTTGATCTTGTAAATGAACTTCACCGCGCTGCGAAAATAACCAAAATGCGGTTTTAATCCTTTTACAAAACCCTACTGGAATGCGGAAGTTAAAGCTGCCCATGACTTTGAACGATATATGCGAAAACTTTGGATAGAAAATGGTTGGCCAAGAGGCATGCAGTTTGATTCATATAAAAACTACAAGCAAGCGAAATATGAGTTTAGACGTGTTCAACAGTATGCAAGTGAGCAATATATAGAAACTTGCTTCAGTGATATAAATGAAGCAGCGGAATGTGACCTCCGCCTTTTCTGGAAACTTGTCAAACGTTTCAAACCAAGTAAATCCAAAATATATCCCGAACTTTGTCATAATAACATTATTTACAATACACCTGAGACGATAGCTAAAGCATTCGCCGACTACTTTACCGAACTTTATAAACCCGATGAAAACATTATTTTCGACGAAATAACAAAATTACACGTTGAATCTGTATATAAAGACATTATTAATAAAGAAAGTGACTCAAATGAACAGTTACCAGGAGGATAAATCACTGAACATGAAGTGTTGCTTATTGTGAGACAGTTGAAACGACGTAAAGCCAGTGGATGCGATATGGTACAATATGAACACCTAATATATGGCGGTCAAAGTGTTGTTAAGGCGTTATCTAACTTATTCAACCTTATTGTTAAACATGGAAAATTACCGAATGAATGGAAATATGGACTTGTCGTACCGAGTTTTAAAGGTGGTGATAAATCTAAACGATCACCTGACAACTATCGTCCAATTAGCTTACTCTCTTGTGTACTTAAAGTATTTGAGCATATTATTCGGAATCGTTTAATGTACAATGTTTTTATCGATAAGCATTTCCCCAATTCCCAACAGCAAGGGTTTCAAAAACATTTAAGTTGTATGACTGCTTCATTTAACTTACATGAAACAATTTTTTATAATCTTGAAATGTCGAGCAAAGTATTTGTCGCCTTCCTGGACAGCTGGAAAGCGTTTGACACGGTTTGGAGGGTCGCCCTTATGTATAAGTTACATAAACTGGGTGTCAGGGGTAAAATATGGAAAATCATAAACGGATTTTCATTTTAATACCAAAAGTGCAGTTGTAGTAAATCAAACCCAGTCATCCTTTTTTCCTGTCCAAGAAGGAGTGAGACAAGGGGGTGTGTTGTCTGGTTTATTGTACTTAGTATTTATTGATCAATTACTGTTTGAAATCGAAACATGTAATAAGAAAACTGGTATTTTAAATATTAATAGCTGTTGTCCCTGCCTTGCTGATGACGTTTCATGTATTACCACAACCCCAACAGGTCTCCAACGTATGCTTGATGTGTGTACTAACTATGCCTACAAATGGAGATTTACTTTTAATGCAAAAAAATCACATGTTATGCAATTTTATATTAATTCTAGAGAAGCCAATATTCAACATTGTTGGTATATAAGTAATGAACTTGTTCCAACAACTGACACACACTCTCATTTAGGTATCGAAATGAACTCTAACCTACGATATAGTGAACGGATTGAAAACCTTTGCCGAAAAGGTAAAAATACTTTCTTTGCGACTCGTGCTATCTATACTAAAGATACGAATCCGTGTGTTTCCCTACACATATACAAAACTGTTGTGCTACCAACTGTGAAGTTTGGTCGAATTTGAAAAACAGTGATATTTCTATACTTGATAAATTCCAACATTTTATAGTGAAATATATATTGAACTTAAAAGTGACGAGTAGATCAGATATGTATCAAAGATTACTTGGACTCCATCCAATTTTAACTTATATAGATAAGCGAAAACTAAGTTTCTTACAGAAGCTTTGCAACATGGAGGACGAACAATTGTCGAAAAAGATTTTCCTAACAAGACATTTTTCGTACTTTATCGACAATAGTCGCACTCAGCATGGATATATCCCTGACATAATTAAAATACTGGTGAAATACAAACTAGAAGAATATTTATCTAACTTTATGACACATGGACATTTTCCGAGCAAGATGATATGGAAATCAATCGTAAAAAACAGTGTTGAAAAAGTCCAAACTGAAAATTGGTTAAACCGTGTGAATAATCATGATGACTTTCGCAGATTTATTAACATTCATAAGTCGGTTAGTATTGCTAACGTTTTCAAAACAGCCAAGTGTACTAAAGAAGTCCGAACATCTTTATTTATTACTAAGTTGTTAACTGACATTCCAAATTCTTCAGCGGGACTATGCATTATATGTAATAGACACCTTGTTGATTTATATGTCCATGCTTGTTGCAATTGTCCGTCAACATATAACCTACAGGATCTGTGGTGGAATATGGTTACTGAACAATACCCGTTGGAAATGTTTGTTGAGCTTAATGCATACGACGAAGAACAACTCTATCAAGTGCTTCTAGGAAACATACCAAACTCGTTTCAAGATGTCATCGATGCTGAAAACTTTACGAAATTAAACCATGCGCACATTATTCAATGCATCGCTGAATATAACAGAACTCTTAAGTCGTGTACGTATATGAAACGTCACCAGTAACGTATACAATGCATACAATGTAGTTATATTTATATTTTGTTTCATTTCATTATTATATTGTGTGTAAATATACATGCTCATAATTATGTTTGGTTGTACATTGTATAATTCATAATTAATTTCATATTGTATTAATCTCATTATGAGGAATTAAAGATATGAATGAATGAATGAACAACGCAAGTCAACGAAAACTTTTTGTATTAATCTAAAGCTCTTATTAGCATAACGTAGTTTTGTTTGAATAGTGTTTTAACGCCACTTTCAGCAATTTTCCAGCTATTTCATGGCGTCCAGTTTTTATTGGGGGAGGAAGCCGGAGTACCCGGAGAGAACCCCCGACCTGCGGTAGGAAAACTGGCAATCCATAACGTAGTAAATATAGGCTACAAGTGGCGAATCAACAATTTCTCATAACAGGGAGACCACTCTGGACGCATTTTATAGATGCTGCTTCGTAAAAGGGTAGCCACTGGTTACTCCATTCTAAAATTATATTGCTCAGTAATGACATGACTGATAAAAACCGCTAAGCTATAAATGCTTGAATTTGAATTAAATGATTATTGTCTTAATAACTACTTCTTTCGGTATTTACTTGTAACGTCAATAAATCAATCAATAAACAAATATTAAGGTCATTTAAGGTGGCAATGTTCATCCAATATTGAATATTACACATAGATCTAATAATCATCATTCAAAACACAATCGTATACATACCTTTACAACTGTGCCATCAACACTCGTTTTATTCCGACTTCTATAAATAAATTCCTTTGTATGTTTAATCTTCATTGGAATGACAGCTTTAAAATTTATTGTAAGTGTTATTAATTCATTAATATCCCTCTCTCTCTCTCTCTCTCTCTCAATTGTTTTTGTGGTATATTTATATATATGTATATATATATATATTTATATACCGGATGCTGATGTACCAATATCCAAATTTTATCGTTTATTATAGATTGATATTGGCACTTAAGAAGGCCATCAGTTGGTCGAAAATTTTGTCATATTTATTAATATAATTATTTTATAGTAGAAACATCTTTACATTTGTATCGTTGCATAATCTTCTAGACTTGTATATATATATATATATATATATATATATATATACAAGTCTAGAAGATTATGCAACGATACAAATGACGGTGTTTCTTGTCATAAATTTAGACACAGACTGACCAACGAATGGCCTTAGTCATTGAGTGTCAATATAAATAAATAACGTAAACAATCATAACATATTAATCTTGAATTTTCTCATTTTAAATGAACCCAAAACTTTTTTCATAGTTTGCTTCTCAGTCCGCTAACCGGGGACGTGCCGTGCTGTTACTTGGCTTTGCTCAAATATTCCAACAAGATGTAATCAAAATTATCAAGGTGACAAATTCATTACGCCAGACGCGCGTTTCGTCTACTTAAGACTCATCAGTGGCGTTTAACTCTAAATAATGTTTAAGATATTCTTCATTGGGAGATGGAATAATATTTTTTTCATTGGGAGATGGAATAATATAAGTCCACTGGGATCGTGTAAATACACAATACAGGCAGTTCAAAATATTATATAAAGAGTCTAAAAGAAATCTGCTAACCAGTACACTTATTTAGTATCGGATCGACAAACATGACGATACAGCATAAACAAAAAATAATAACATACAAGTCTAGAAGATTATGCAACGATGAGTCTTAAGTAGACGAAACGCGCGTCTGGCGTAATGAATTTGTCACCTTGATAATTTTGATTACATCTTGTTGGAATATTTGAGCAAAGCCAAGTAACAGCACGGCACGTCCCCGGTTAGCGGACTGAGAAGCAAACTATGAAAAAAGTTTTGGGTTCATTTAAAATGAGAAAATTCAAGATTAATATGTTATGATTGTTTACGTTATTTATTTATATTGACACTCAATGACTAAGGCCATTCGTTGGTCAGTCTGTGTCTAAATTTATGACAAGAAACACCGTCATTTGTATCGTTGCATAATCTTCTAGACTTGTATGTTATTATTTTTTGTTTATGCTGTATCGTCATGTTTGTCGATCCGATACTAAATAAGTGTACTGGTTAGCAGATTTCTTTTAGACTCTTTATATAATATTTTGAACTGCCTGTATTGTGTATTTACACGATCCCAGTGGACTTATATTATTCCATCTCCCAATGAAAAAAATATTATTCCATCTCCCAATGAAGAATATCTTAAACATTATTTAGAGTTAAACGCCACTGATGAGTCTTAAGTAGACGAAACGCGCGTCTGGCGTAATGAATTTGTCACCTTGATAATTTTGATTACATCTTGTTGGAATATTTGAGCAAAGCCAAGTAACAGCACGGCACGTCCCCGGTTAGCGGACTGAGAAGCAAACTATGAAAAAAGTTTTGGGTTCATTTAAAATGAGAAAATTCAAGATTAATATGTTATGATTGTTTACGTTATTTATTTATATTGACACTCAATGACTAAGGCCATTCGTTGGTCAGTCTGTGTCTAAATTTATGACAAGAAACACCGTCATTTGTATCGTTGCATAATCTTCTAGACTTGTATGTTATTATTTTTTGTTTATGCTGTATCGTCATGTTTGTCGATCCGATACTAAATAAGTGTACTGGTTAGCAGATTTCTTTTAGACTCTTTATATAATATTTTGAACTGCCTGTATTGTGTATTTACACGATCCCAGTGGACTTATATTATTCCATCTCCCAATGAAAAAAATATTATTCCATCTCCCAATGAAGAATATCTTAAACATTATTTAGAGTTAAACGCCACTGATGAGTCTTAAGTAGACGAAACGCGCGTCTGGCGTAATGAATTTGTCACCTTGATAATTTTGATTACATCTTGTTGGAATATTTGAGCAAAGCCAAGTAACAGCACGGCACGTCCCCGGTTAGCGGACTGAGAAGCAAACTATGAAAAAAGTTTTGGGTTCATTTAAAATGAGAAAATTCAAGATTAATATGTTATGATTGTTTACGTTATTTATTTATATTGACACTCAATGACTAAGGCCATTCGTTGGTCAGTCTGTGTCTAAATTTATGACAAGAAACACCGTCATTTGTATCGTTGCATAATCTTCTAGACTTGTATGTTATTATTTTTTGTTTATGCTGTATCGTCATGTTTGTCGATCCGATACTAAATAAGTGTACTGGTTAGCAGATTTCTTTTAGACTCTTTATATATATATATATATATATATATATATATTTACAAGTCTAGGAGATTATGCAACGATACAAATGACGGTGTTTCTTGTCAAAAATTTAGACAAAGACTGACCAACGAATGGCCTTAGTCATTGAATGTCAATATAAATAAATGACGTAAACAAGTCGTAACATATTGATCTTGAAATTTCTCATTTCCAACTTAACCCAACATAGTTGCTTCCCAAGTCCGCCAGCCGGGGACGTGCCGTGCTGTTACTTTGCTTTGCTCAAATATTCCAATAAGATGTAATTAAAATTACCAAGTTGACAAATTCTTTACGCCAGACGCGCGTTTCGTCTATTTAAGACTCGTCAGTGGCGTTTAACTCTAAATGCTTAAAGTATTTTTTCATTCGGTGATGGAATAATATAAGTCCACTGGGATCGTGTAAAAACACAATACAGGTAGTTCAAAATATTATATAAAAGTCTAAAGAGTCTACCAACCAGCAAGCTTATTAAGTATCGGATCGACAAACATGACGATACAGCATAAACAAAAAATAATATACAAGTCTAGGAGATTATGCAACGATACAAATGACGGTGTTTCTTGTCAAAAATTTAGACAAAGACTGACCAACGAATGGCCTTAGTCATTGAATGTCAATATAAATAAATGACGTAAACAAGTCGTAACATATTGATCTTGAAATTTCTCATTTCCAACTTAACCCAACATAGTTGCTTCCCAAGTCCGCCAGCCGGGGACGTGCCGTGCTGTTACTTTGCTTTGCTCAAATATTCCAACAAGATGTAATTAAAATTACCAAGTTGACATATATTTATATATACATATATATATAACATAAAAACAATTACACAAAAAAAGTGTCAGATAATTATATGACACTTATTTTGTGTACTTGTTTTTATGTTATAACGCTGCACATTGTTTATAAAAGACTTTTATATATATATACGTCTACAAATTAAACCCAACACTGTTAGAATTAGATTTTTACACTGTCAAATTTTTGCTTTCCTTCAGCGGGATTCGATCTAACACCGTTGTGACACTGTGGCACTAAATCGCCTGCACTATGTCCAGCGGTCTAGAGCCCTCGGCCAAATCCGGTATATTAAAATATAGCTTCATTATCCCGGGGTGAATCGTAGACATAGACATAGTACATGTGTACTAGCGTGTGACGATGGAATTTTCGTAACCAATACGTATTAATCTGACAGTAATCTAATTCAGCAATTTTGTATATATTATATAGGATGACAAAGTTACTTGTCATACAGTCACAGTAAGTAAATTATATAAAAACGTCTAAGTATTGTGACAACCATATAATATATCTATCCAGCGGATTTCTGAATCATCAGAAATACAGGGTTAATATCAAATATTTATATATACGTCTACAAATTAAACCCAACACTGTTAGAATAAGAACTTTCTAGACCGCTGGACATAGTGCAGGCGATTTGGTGCCACAGTGTCACAACGGTGTGAGTTCGAATCCCGCTGAGGGAAAGCAAAAATTTGACAGTGTAAAAATCTAATTCTAACAGTGTTATGTACAGTTGCCTATGTACAGTCATTCGCTGTCTAAGTGTGTTATCTGTTTGTCCAATATAATATTCATCACATCCTTTGCATGTTATTACGTATATAAGATTTTCCGAATAGCATGCGAAATTGTTTTTTACTCGGAAGATGTGTCCAGTTTTAAATTTAAGTTCAGATCCTTCAATAAGATATGCACACACTCCACAATTAAAACGGTTACATTTTGTTACCTTCGGAATATCTGTAGTTGTACTAAGTTTGGCATTAGTGTGTATTGTTTTCAGCTACTTGGATTGTCTTTTGCTTTTAATAATTGGAATCTAGTAGCTCGACCGTATAATTTAGCCAGGAGAATTTGTGCTATAGTGTCGTCCACGGAAACCAGAGATTTACGACTTAAGGAACTCAGCGACGCTTTATTAGCTCGGAAATATCCGAAAAAACTCATAGAAAATGGAATCGATAGAGCTACTAGATTGAGCACACGGGAATTGCGAAAAGTTAGGAATAACGCAGAACCGGAAGTCATACCATATGTTTCGACATACAATCCTCGTTATGCAGAAGTATTCGGACAGATATTAAAGAACATTCCGATATTACAAAATGACGAACGAATGAAAGCCGTCCTACAGAAACATCAAATTATTATGAAACCGGTCGGATAGAACTGTGATTAATTGATTGATGGATTTATTTATATGGTTTATTTTATGCCAAAAGTGTAATAAATAGATACTTTAGTGGATTTTTCAACTTTATTTTCATATATTATGTGACTTGTGGAGATTTCACATCAACATTTTACGTATATGAAAAATATATATATATATATATATATATATATATAAGTAATCTATAAATAGCAACAACAATCTCGTTTAATAAGTGCTGGATCAGTCAGATGCAGACTGATACAATTACATATAAAAATAATATAGTTGTCTAATAAAAATAATTATAACAACACTACTATGTACAAATAATATATATGGAACGCAATATTTCGCTCTACCAAAGAGCTTCATCAGGCGTTGACTGAATCAAAAATTCAAACAATAGAAAATGTTTTTGTTGTTCACTTTATACAAAAAATCTATACTGATGCTGAGATCTAAAATATTTTTGTTGTTCATATTACTGTTGGGTCATAAACATTTTTAGTATTCTACCTGTGGATTACGTTCGTTCAATCCATCAGGTTCTAGCGCTTTTAATTGATGTATCCAAAATGTTTCTCGAAGTCTTCTGGTTGATGTATTCCACTTTGGGTTTTGATCAATAATTTGGAATTTTACAGTATCAAAAGAGTGGCCTGTAGTTTTAAGGTGGCGAGTTAGTGGACAATTTCTGTTTTTCGTGAAAAAGGAGCGATGGTTGTTAAGTCGCATATTGAAAGCTGTCTCTGTTTCTCCAACATACTGGATGTTACAAATCCCACAGGTCAGTATGTAAATACAATTGCTGGATTTACAGGAACAATTGGAGTATATTGTAAAGCTTTCGTTGGTTGTTGTGCTTCGAAAGGTGCTAGCGACGTTTGCTGCTTTACAGCATTTGCAATTACTGCGATTGCATGGATTGTATCCACCAGGTTTTGAAGGAGAGTTCATTTTTGAAAAACAGTTCTTGAAAAACAGCTTCTGTCTGGTGTACCATATAAACCATTGTCATGGTTCCGTTTCATTGATGACATTGACATTAAATGGAATGAAAGTCAAGAACATTTAATAGATTTTTTTAACTATTGCAACAATTTTCATCCCACCATCAAATTTACTTTCGAATTCTCTGGTCACAAAATATCCTTTCTCGACACTACTACCTCCATCCAAAACGGAATGATGACAACAGATCTTCACACGAAAGCAACAGACAAACATCAATTTTTATCCCCCAAAAGTTGCCACCCAAGGCATTGCTCGCGCAGTATTCCTTACAGTCAAGCCATACGTATCAAAAGAATTTGCTCAACAGAAAACACCCAAAACCATCGTTTAAATGAGCTCCGTAAACATTTACTCAAAAGAGGCTATAAAAACAAAAACATCGTCGAGGCATTTGGAAAAGCTCACAATGTTTCCAGAGATTCGTTGCTGAATTACAAAGATAAAAATATAACAAACAGCAGAATACCATTAGTCGTCACATACCACCCTGACTTAAAAAACATTTCATATGTTTTAAGGAAACATTGGAACCTTATCGAAAATGATCCGAATTTAAAAAAGCTTTTCCCTGAACCACCTATAATGGCATACCGTCGACCAAAGAGTCTAAAAGATATTATTGTAAATGCTAGAGTCAAAATGAACTCTCCTTCAAAACCTGGTGGATACAATCCATGCAATCGCAGTAATTGCAAATGCTGTAAAGCAGCAAACGTCGCTAGCACCTTTCGAAGCACAACAACCAACGAAAGCTTTAAAATATACTCCAATTGTTCCTGTAAATCCAGCAATTGTATTTACATACTGACCTGTGGGATTTGTAACATCCAGTATGTTGGAGAAACAGAGACAGCTTTCAATATGCGACTTAACAACCATCGCTCCTTTTTCACGAAAAACAGAAATTGTCCACTAACTCGCCACCTTAAAACTACAGGCCACTCTTTTGATACTGTAAAATTCCAAATTATTGATCAAAACCCAAAGTGGAATACATCAACCAGAAGACTTCGAGAAACATTTTGGATACATCAATTAAAAACGCTAGAACCTGATGGATTGAACGAACGTAATCCACAGGTAGAATACTAAAAATGTTTATGACCCAACAGTAATATGAACAACAAAAATATTTTAGATCTCAGCATCAGTATAGATTTTTTGTATAAAGTGAACAACAAAAACATTTTCTATTGTTTGAATTTTTGATTCAGGCAACGCCTGATGAAGTTCTTTGGTAGAGCGAAATATTGCGTTCCATATATATTATTTGTACATAGTAGTGTTGTTATAATTATTTTTATTAGACAACTATATATATATATATATATATATATATATATATATATATATATATATATATATATATATATATATTAGGATATTTTAAATTGTGTTATGCATGTTATAACATGTAACACACAATTTTCAGGAAGTATATCCTTGTAGCGAATTGTGTATTCTGTCACCTGACATATGTAAATCTCAATGAATATAGGATTATACATTTTAGAAATCCCTTTGTCTAGAGCTAATTTTGAATTCAAGATCAACGGAGAAGCTTTTGAGTATATATCTAATTATCAATACTTAGGTTTAGTGCTGAATGAATTTTTAGATTTTAAAGTAATGACGAACGCTGTAGCTAAATCAGCTAGTAGATCACTAGGACTACTTATTGTCAAATGTAAAGCATACTGTGGTTTTCAACACAGCATTTTTACCAAACTATTTGACACTTTAGTTTATTCAGTCATAAATTATGGCTCAGCAATTTGGGGCACTAGAGAGTTTTCCTGTATTGCGGCAGTTCAGAACCGTGCCATGAGATTTTTTATGGGAGTGGGAAAGTATACTCCCAATAATGCAGTTGCAGGTGACATGGGCTGGACTGAAATCTCCGTATGTTATACAATGGGCAATGTCTTTAGACACTGGTCTAGATGTACAAAAATGGATAATGACATACTTAATTATAAAGTCTTTAAGTGGTCTATTAGAAAAAGTGGTCGAAAAGTTAAGAACTGGAGTTACCAAATTATGGAAATGTTAAAAATGTACAATATGGAAAGATTCTGTAATGTTAATGAGTATATACTGGATAAAAATACATTATGTCAGTTGGAAGAAAAATCGTGATAAGTATAAAACTAACTGGTGTAATAGACTTTTGTCATATGGCCAAGGGAAAAAGTTAAGAACTTATAAATTGTTTAAATCTTTATTCTGTACTTAACAATATTTGTTACAAAAACTACCAATTCGCCATCAAAGTTCATATGCTAAAATTAGATGTGGAGTAGCACCTTTAAAAATTGGAACTGGTCGTTATGAACGATTAGAAGTTAGTAATAGACTATATGTTTTAGCTGTAATACAATCGAAGATGAAACACATGTTTTGTTGAAATGTCTATTGTATGAAGATTTAAGGCAATCAATTTTTGTCGACATATTAAATAAAGATAATAATTTTTCATTATTACAAGATGATGAACAATTTGTATATTTATATATTTAACAATGAAAATGTTTTCAATTGTTTTGCCAGAACCTGCCATAATATTTTAACGACACGAAGAAATAGTATTTTATAACATTAACTGTGTATATTTGATAGGTCTCTTCTTTTACCTTTTAAATGTACATGATCCTCTATTATGTGTAATGCTTTGTTAATAATATTTTATTTCAAAGTTATATTATTCATGAATCTTATATTTTTTTAAGGTTTCGAACCTTTGGCTCTCATAAATCTTTAAGAATGGCACATGCATTTCAATAATGAACTGTATTTTATTGTGTATTGTTTTATTGGTGAGACTTAATGAGCGAACGCCAACTTGCCTTGTTTTCAATATTCATGAACACATTTTACTGAATTACATATCAGCTGAGCATGATAACAGTCCATCTCAGAAGACAATTTTAACCTTAGCTTGACCCTGGACCTATAAACATTATTTCAAATTGACACAACTCAAAAAACTACAAATGGCATTGTGCTGAAAATTCAAGCTGCGTTTTCAAGCTATCATCTGGAAACAGCCAATTGTTGACCAAAAATACGTTGAATGGTCCAAAATAAAAAAAAACTACAAATTGGATTGTGCTGAAAATTGAACCTGATCTACATTATATGGTATTTAAATGCTGTGCAAAGTTTTAATAAAATCTGTTGACACATTTGCAAGTTATCATCTGGAAACCACCGAGGCACGGACAGACGGACGGACACTCATTCTTACGGAGGGCATCACATAATACCCGCCACTTTGTGTGGCGGGGTAAAAAAGGAAAGGAATTATATAAGGTACCATGGTTCACTGCAATACCTGATATTTGCCTATGCTTACTGTTTGCTCGATAAAAAAATAAATTCTAATAAATGTGAAATGGGAAATATAGAGACAAGCAGTCCAAGGCAATGCATTGGTCTTAAATAAACGAGAACACCTTCACACCATACAGCAGGCTGCAGATGGTCCGCAAAACTACATTATATATCAGATCAGCGAAATAGCTGCCATTTCAAGCATCAAACAGTGGGACCGTACTAGGAGAATCCCACTGTTTAACCCACATTGATGGAGGATAGAGAAGGCCATCTCGTTGGGGAATTGACAGATATAGGACCGTATAGGGTAACGTGTTTTTGGGTCACGATCCTTTGCACGATTAAAATCCCTTTTGTAGATATGAAAAAATAGTAGGCTCATTTTAGCCGCTATTAGAGGATAATTTCTCCGCCCGTACCCAATATTCCATATTTTCCTGTTGCAATCAAAAATGTGTTCCCTATGTCTAATCTCACTTGATTGTCCATTGATTTATTGTCGCCCCGAACATAGCTGAAATACTGCTTGCTGGACGTAAAGCTACACGTCCAATCAATGAATCAATCAATCAATTAATTAGACTTGACAACATAAAAATAAACTGAAATCGGAAGACAATCAGACGAATGAAACTCGACATTTCTTAAAAAATGTGGCAAGGTGAAACCAGTTGTGTGTTGGGAAGTAAGGAAGAAAATCGTGTTGGACATAAAGGTCGCTCAAGTTGACGGCAAGTCAGTGTTAATCAATGATGACTATTTGCTGTAATAATATTAAAGCAATTGATAAAATCATTTATTCAAAAATTGGTTCTAGTTCAAAAGAATTTTAGTGTTTGTCTGCAATTTTCTGTAACAATGTTAATTGTCTCAAAAATGTATCGCCAATTGTTTTCAGGATCAAGCATGCCCATGTGATTTTGATATAAACCAGCTAACCACCTATTAAATGGCGATACTTTTGTACTTCGCATTCTGTGATTAGCCCATGCTTGAAACCCGTCTAATAATTTCCTCTACGTAAACGCAACGAAGGGTTACTAAATGCGTTTCGTCCGTTAGGTCAAGCACACTAACTCTAATAAGAAAACAAGTCAAAACCGTTTCTGACATACCTTTTGTCATGGCATCGTAGAAACATTCTGCTAAATCCATTTATTCCAACAATAACAATGAAATGCGATCGGACGAATTTGTGGCTAACATCATCTCATTACAGAACAGATCATCTCAAATTGACCACGCATTACGGGACAGGTCATCTCAAATGAACCACGTTTTACAGGACAGGCCATCTCAGACTGACAACCTGATATATGACACGCCATATCTAACATCATTGCATTACAGGACAGGTCATCTCAAATTGATCACGTATTACAGGACAGGTCATCTCAGATTGACCACGTATTACAGGACAGGTCATCTCAGATTGACTATGTAAGACAGGCAATCATCTCAGATTGACCAACCTGACAGTTCATCGTAAATTATTAATGAGCGAAATCTAATGGCTTAATAATTTTACGTTATTTATAGCAACGCATTCCTTGTTAGACAAATACACTTTCTGCCCGAGATAACCTCACGTGCACTCGTCTGTACTCGTTACGCCATCTAATCAAAACGTCTAAAACAAGCACGTAGTTATGATAACACAACAACCTTTTTGTTTCGGATATTTTGATTTTGTTTTGAATTGTGTTTAACGCCACTTTCAACTATCATTCATAGCGTCCAGTTTTTATTGGGGAGGAAGTCGGAGTACCGGAGAAAACCCGGGCCTTCGGTAGAAAACCTGGCAATCCTTTTCAATTGTGATTGCAGTCAAATGTACACCTCGCCCACAGTGAGACTCGAAGCAGAAACTTCAGTGTTGTCAGTCCACGTTATCAATAGTAGATGCCTAACTACTTTAAACACTCGGCTACCGAGGCCATCCCTTTTTGGCCCGATATCGATTTTTACACAATTTAGTGTCACGATATGAAAAGTTGTTTGTTTACGGATAAAATATCAAAATTTAAAATTTTCCTCCCTGGTGCAGCACTATTATATCTTCTCCTACATACGATGTTTATATTTCTCCGATAATTAGGTATACAGGAGCTTGCTGTGAGAATAATGATTATTTCAGACTCCCCCGATTCTTTTAGATAGACTGATAAACCTACAGGCGCGTAGCTACCCCAAGGAAGATGTGGATGCACAAACCGAACGGCGAGCCCTGGTAGGGGTTCAAGGGGGCAAAGCCCCTCGTAAGCTCCAGAAAGATAGCATTTTGAAGGGCTACAATTACGATAAATCGTGACCGTTATAACTTGTTTGATTTGTCAAAACGGAACTATCTGAACTCACAAGTAGACACAATTTTAGTACTCTTGATTTTAAACTGAACATGTGTTGCATAGTGTGATTCTAATGGAGAACTTAAATAACTTTGCTTACAAACCGTTGTTTTACGAATGTAATAGATCAACAAATAATTAAGTTTTCATTAGTTTCAATAAAAGACACATAAATATATTGAGCATGAGTTCATTCAGTTCCTCATCCTGATCCGCAAGTCCTGATCTCACACTTTTTAGTAATTTTATGTAAAAGTCCGGGTTATCGTCCACTCGTAACGGAAATTTTTAAAATGTGTCTGTCTTCAGCTTAATGAACTGATCTCCGGTCGCAAAAAGACACAAACAACTTCTATAACTCTTGGAAGATAACCCGGTTATTCCCAAAACCTTTAATTCTTGTCTAAGACAGAAGTTCAGTTCATGAAAAGACGACTTTCATTCCAATATTATAGTGGATAATCTTTCTTATCTTTGTGGCATTTGAAATTGTGTTCGTGGTCATTAGTTTATGAAATGCAAATTATTCCATACTTAACTAAATGCTCTTAATTTTGATTAACAAGGAATTAATTATTATTGATTTAAACATTCGATTTATATTAAATAAAACTCGGACAAGAAATGTAGCGCAAGAGCGCACACAAAACAATTTATCGTATAATTTAACAGTTTTAATGAGCATACTCCTACACAAATAAATAATCCTTGCTGTTTTCGATATAACATAAATATAAACATTTTTTTTTAATTCATAAAAACTGAGAAGAAACAAGGTGGCGAGCGCTTACAAGACAGTTTTCATACATCAATATTTCCAGGACACATAGCTCTCACAAACATTATCGACCGGTGCTGACTTGTAAAATGTTCCAGGATATTAATTATACATTAGTTGCTTATATAGAGGGTCATGATATCTTGACTGTACAAGGGAGAGTGGTATTGCCTGAAACATTGATAATACCCGGGCGATGGCATTATCAATATTAAAGGCAATACTACTGTTCCGAGTGCTGTTAAGTATCATGACAATGCCAGCAATACAAGCAACTGTTTTATTTATTTTATTAAAGAATTAAGAAACCATGTGTTTAGACTGCTTTATTTATTTTTAGCTGCTTGCACTATGATTTGAATGTGGGCCTCGTGATATATCATTGTTTGGCATTTTTAAGCATTAGTTAGTTTTCTAAACTTTAGGACATTTGTTCTTCATTTAGGTTGTACATGTACATATGATTTTTAGTTAGTGCGGAACATATTACTGTTGTTAATTACATAGTATTTGGAGGTCAACACGGCTTGCCTCGAGTTGCTAATTACATAGTATTTGGAGGTCAACACGGCTTGCCTCGAGTTGTTAATTACATAGTATTTGGAGGTCAACACGGCTTGCCTCGATCATGTTAGTTTTGATATATTTTACATGATTTCATATTTTGTATATTTTTTTGCCTTTTTTTATTATTTTGTTTTTGCGATGGCAAATTTTATTCTCGATCAACATGACTGGCCTGAAAATGTTTAAGGTATCATGATATGTCTTGGTGTCCTCAAATGGGGGGGGGGTCTCTTTCAGGGATGCGTGGTTGTTTTTTTTATCCCGCCTTTGAATTTAATCGTCGTTTATTCAGAATGTATTTCATATCATTATGTATTATTGTACAACTCGTATGTTCCTGAAATGAATTCTTCAAGTTATTGCATCTGTTTTATTATGCAAACAGAGCTCGGACACCTGACATTTCACGTTCATGTCGTCTCTTCTTTGGTGGTTAGAACCTGGATGACAAAAATAGATTTATCATAGATAAAAGAATGTCTGACTGGAAGTTCGGAAGTTAATTACTTTTTGATTTCATCAAATACTCTAAAGCTTTGTTTGTGTGGTTTTAGTAAATACAATATTCTTATAACAGTGAATTTCTAGGTGCTAACCAAAGGTAAAGAAATATCTCGTAACTTCATGTTGGCGAAATTTCTCTGTCTCACTGTCAACACTGAGATTGCGAGTTCGATTCTCACTGCGGGCAGGGTGTACTCGACTCCTATCTTAATTGACAAGGATTGCCAGTTTTCCTACCGCAGGTAGAGGGTTTTCTTCGGGTAATCCGGCTTCCTTCCCCAATAAAAACTGGACGACATGATATAGCTGGAATATTGCTGAAAATGGCGTTAAGCACCTTTCAAAACAACAAACAATATGTCTCACTGGGGAGATAGCTTACTATTACTTCACATGCAATTACGTATTCACAAATGGCTATCAAACGTTAATGCATAACTGCCTGAAAAATCAGGGTGATAAAAAGTATCAAATCACTCGTGTCAAAGAGCCTCTGGATGTTCAAGATATCTTGCGATTGATTTTGAGATTTTCTTGTGTCGCCTTTCCACTTGTGGTAGATACTATTTACCTCATGCGTTTGAATATTATGAATATATTATTGTGTGGTGCATGTATACGACGTTCGTTCACTGGATAATTGTTTTTTTATGTTTCTATCCTCTAGGTGCGTCAATTAGCACAAGCATTTCCATATTACAGTCAAACCTGTCTTAGCGACCCCCTCCATATAACGACTTCCTATTTGATGCGACCGTATTTATTCCCCTCCCCAGCATTTTCCTATTCATTTTACCTTGATACATGTATAACAACTCCCTGTCTTACGCGACAAATGACCGTGTTTTCTGTTCGTGTTGACTTATACTAAGTACCTTTCTAAAACGACTATTGAGACTGTTAAAGTCGTTAAACAATAAATAAACACTGTCTGGAAAAAAAGATTCGTAGACCATTGTTAATTATCATGCTTCTTTTAAACGTAAAACTAAAGTTTGAATCGATCAAAAATGTTTTTATCATCTTAGAAGCGAAGTTCGGATTGCCCTGTAAATTTGAATAGTCGTCAGTGGTCTTATTCGATTTTATTGCCATTCTGGTTGGAAATAGTGGTGTTTCTCAATACAGTGTGTTTATTGTATGCTCACTCCAGTTTGTTTTACAAAGGGGAATAATACGAACTGGTGTACACTGGTTCTCAACTGACTTGCACTTCTGCATAGATTGTATTGTTAAAAGACAAGGAAACCAGTAAAACCGGTACAAAGAAAAATACAACAAATCAATTGGGAATAAAGTTGACCTGCGTTAATACAATCGGAAATAAAAACACTCATAATTGTTGTTGTTAATTTTGTACTTTCGTTATAACATAAAATAAATGTCGTATTTTACTTACGTCATATTTTAATTTTAACGTAATACAACAGACAAAACGGTTCAACAATTCACTCTTTAACAAGCTGACTGTTGATTGGTACGCAAACATCGTAACCTCTGTATAAAGACCCATTGTCTTATGTTACCTTTTGTACAATTTCCCTTCAAAGGTTGCTTAAGACAGGTTTTACTGTAACAGCGTTTTTATTATGGTTGGATTATCAAAGAAAATAATAATGTCCAATCACAACTCTTTTTTTCTGAGTGATTGCTAATCATTTGTTAAGATGCACATATGGAGAAATATCGATCATTTTATTCATGAGATAAAACCACATGATCAGGTCATGAATAATAATGACGTCATGACGTCGTTTGAATACACCGTTTTGACGCTGACGTTTACGTTGGTATAAATCTGTAAAATATCGTATTTTGACTCTTTCAGGAACTTTTTTGATGATTTTCTTTATAAAATTGATTATCTCATACAAAAATACAAAGGCGGTTATACCGTTTCCATACCATGTATTTCTACTTTCACTTTGAAAAATGTCTATATTTAGATGTAAGCAACGTCAAAACAATATGGCGATTATGTAAATGAGGTAAAATACCATAATTTCGCCATATGAGCCCTTGCATTGAAAGTTGGGAACCCTGCTTAGAACACCTTAGTTTTAAAATCTGCTGGCAAGAAAGACGAATAACGAGAATATTCCAGCTGAATCATGTAAAATTGAAGACTTTATTGGAAGAATTCATCGGTCTCAATATCGCAAGGAATGATTTGTCGCAAACGTTCCCCAACAACTGTTTACAGAAATTATTGCCATATTTCGTATGCCCAAATGTTGTTAAATCTTGATAATTTCATTTCTAACTTCTGCTGTTAAGGTTCACATTCTAAGTCAGAAAATTCTGGTGTATTGCTTTAATTTCAACAACATATATACATATCCTTCAAACAAACCTCTAGTCCACGTCTCCATCTCCTATTCACTTGTATCGTTCAGGCGATAAAAGAACTTCAAAATCGTGTGTCCTTTTGATACAGCCAATTCTAATTCTGCGCTACACCAAATTATGACTTCATACATTTGTACTATATATATACCTTGAAAAATTGTACCAAATCATTTTTCTTTTAATTTTGCACATGTATTACATAGCAGTCCACCGTTGATCATATACCGAAACACAAAACATAAAAAGTATTTTACGGAAACATTACTCCACCTATAATAATCAGACATGCCTATGACATTGATGATGATGACGGATGTCCGCAAAACATATATATTTGGGGTACTTGTTTACACTCGGGACAGTGTAACAGGACGGCACAGATGAAGCGTCCGCTGCGACGTAAAAAGAAATTCAAAACCGGTCAGCCCAATGTCCACATCGGAATAGGAAATTATAAACATATGAGTTCCTGCAATTTTACACTTATAACAGTCCATGAAAGTTGAATACTGAAATTGTGTACCCGAGGTGGTTGCCAAGGGTTCTGCTCAAAGAAAGACAACCTACAAACCTATCTATAGTAAACAGTTTGAACGTTTACTTTGTTCAGAGGCAACAATTGTTTTAGTATACTTTTATACAAATGACTATTTAATTTTTTATCGGTAGGACTACAAAAAATTTTTTCTCTTTCATTTTTTTTTAAATTTATCCGACTAGCAGAAGAATCTTTTTAAAAAATCTTGCTGACAATGCACGCATTGAAGTCATGTAAACAGTATGTTTTAAAAAGGGCAGTATTTTATTAAATAGATTGTATTAAGTATATTGATTCATTGGTTAATAACGGTATCATGAAACACAGTGGTATTGAGTTTCGTACAGCTGTATTGATCCTTGGTTGTATATAAATGTCCTCTACTCAATACCACGGTACTTGGGCACGATACAAGATTAACATCAACACACTCATTTAATAATAAAAAGTAAAAGCAATCGCAAAGGAAACCGACCGAACAACAAGAGCCGAACGTCAAAAGACAATTACAAATCCGAATATTGACAAATATATACAACGTAAAACAAACCAAAAACACAAAAACCTGAAAGTGAGAAACCGGAACCAAATAAAACCAAGGGTGCACTCAGGTGCTTCGGACGAGTAGCAGTGCCTGTCTCTAATTAGACACTCGTGGAGTTACTCATTGTCGTGTCTGGTGATAAGTCAAGTCCATGAGTAGTAAAGACTATCTATGAATGAAGGGAAATGCCCGATAGTATTTGCAAGATTGATTTCTTCAAATGGCGACTATAGAACTTCTGAAAGAATAAAGAACTTCAAAATGAAGATCAACCTAGGTATATAGGAATTGGGTTCAAGTTACACCCCTGTTTTGCATTGTATATTTTTATGTTTAGTCACAACGAGATTTGCGAGTCCAAAAATAAAGATTGATTTATTTGTTTTAAATCTGGCAATTGTATTTAAATGTAAATGTCCATTCATTTTCATTGTATTAAATAATGGAACCAAAATGGCGACAGTCACTAGGGTTAAAATATAGCTAGTTTGTTTTACTATGTTCTAGTTTTTTTGTAAGTATGAAAATCAAATGCTCTGTTATCAGTGAGTTTGCTATTAATTTATGAAAATGCTCCGCTAAATTATGTCAAATTTAAGTTTGGTTTCCGAAAGGATAGCAATTGTTTCAAATATCACCTTTTTTATTTACTTAGTCAAAAATAGGTCGTACCAAAATAAGCTCCACCCTTCTTGTTTATCATCAATTATTTATGAAAGAAATCTAAACGCCTAATGTTACATGTAATTTATATCACCAGATTACTCGTCAGACAAATACTGCTCGAGATAAACGAATACAGTTGACCTCAATCATTTGTACCCGTTTTGTCATCTAGTCAAAACAAGAACAATTTTATGGCAACACAACAACGGTCGTGTTTCGAATATTATGATTATTTTTTTTGCTTAATGCCACTGTCAGCTATTTTTCATTTTATATCATTGCGTCCAGTTTTTATTGGGGATAAAGACGGAGTACCAGAGAAAACCCCCGACCGTTGTTTAAAACTATTGAAATTGCTGTAGAGTACACCTTGCCCGCAGGGAGACTCGAAGCAGCCTCAGTTTTGACAGATTACGTCATCAATAGTAGTTGACTAACTACATGATCCACTTCGCTGCAGAAGCAATCATTCTGACTGGATACAAGATTTTAAACAATGTGGAGTCGCGGTTTGAAAGCTGTTGGTTTACGGACGAAATACGTACTTTAATGCGATTTCTGTAAAGTATGGGTTATCTTCCACTCTTTATAGAATTTTTAAAATGTGTATGTCTTTAGCTCGTTTAGCGCCGTTTCACTCTCGAAAAGACATGAAAATTTTAATCAATCTTGGAAGAAAACCGGTTTTCCCTGATAAAAAACGTACTGAAGAACCTTTGTTCTTGTTTTAGACAGAAGTGCAGTTCATGAAAATACGATTTTTTCCGAGAAAATAGTAAATAATCCTTCTTATCTTTGTGGCATTTGAAATTATATTAATAAGTTTATGCAATGCAAAGTACATGTATTCTACACTTAACTCAACGCGTTTATTATTAAATAACAAAGAGTTACATATTATTGATTAAAACATTCTATTTATCTCAAATAAAAAGAACACACATTTTTATCATTTAATTTTAAAAAATTTAATGAACATAACTCCAACACAAAAAACTAAATTATCGTTGCTGTTTTCGATATAACATTATCAATTAAACCCATAAAAACTAGTAGAAGCACAGCGGTGAACGCTTACAAGACAATTTTTCATACAATTTACATTTCCAGGATACACCAAAAATAATCGGCTGGTTCTAATTTTTAACTTGTCAGAGATATTACTGCTTTATAATCATTTGTTTTCAATATTTTTAATAATATAAGAAATGTAGTCTTGAGAGCTTGATATAACGAATAACAGGTGCCGATTTCGAACTTTTCCAAGATACTGTTGATCTAAAAAATTTGATTGAAATAAAATCAGATAAAACTTTTAGCGTTTTCATGTCAATTCTCTTTGAAACTAACATGTCCAAGAGGCATACCAAAATGATGGATCGATGCTCATTTTCGAACCTGTCCAAAATTTTGTTGATATAAACATTTGATAAAAATTTCAAAAAATAAATATTCCTGAATTAGAACTGACATATTTCTTGAACAAGTTTCCCACAACAGTCATAAGTGTAGAGTTGCTAGATGTTTATTTATAAGTGTATGCTTATGAAAAGATATCATCCTTTTTCTGTTATCTCTCCTTTTTTTATTTGTTCTCACAATTTGATTGCACTACTATTATAATAAATATAAAATTTGAAATGAAATAAATTATTATATGCAGCTACGTGACAGCTATGGGTGGATGTCCCAATGGCTTCCGAAGTGCTTTTATAAGCGCCTTCCAGAAGAGGTGTGTACCGACTCCTTTCTGATATCGTAAATAAGGAGTACTATCAAGTAAAGTTCTAAGCTGGCTGGTCATGTGTTTAGAGTCAATGTTTTGTAGCATTATGGAAATAACCGCGTCACGTCCCTGTCGCCTGCGCCTTTCTTGAACTATATCAACTTCCCATTGACACCACTGACTTTTTGCAAAATTGTTAGACATAACTACTATGACTTTCCATGATTTGTTCAAATAATTGTCAACATTCGTAGTAATAGCATCCCCAACAATAAAATCTCTGTGGTGAATGCACAGTTTCATTCCTTCAAAGTTTTCTATCCTGTACAATAATTCACCATGTACCCACTTCCGGTCAGCGTCACAATATACAACGAAAGCGTGATATTCAAAATCCGCCTCAGTTTCGATTGGTAGGTATCCCTGTCTTCGATTGTAGTGTATGTGTAGAAGGTATAAATAGTTCTTCAAGTTTGCTTGACACCTTAGAGTAATTGTAACCATTACGAAGACCAAGGCTAATACGGAAGCCATTACAATAGCCATCGTGTACAATGGATTCCATGGTTTGCAGATATCATTAGTTGGTTTGTAATCATTCAGTAGTCTTCCGCTCATTGTACTTGGATATCGACAAATATATAATCTAGGATATCCATCCAATGTCACATTCGTTTTATCTATCCAAGTTCGAAACCACAGTTGGTCACAGCTACAAGAGTATGGATTGTTAGCTAAATTTAACTTCTCTAGACGTAGAAGCAACTGAGGCGGAAATGATGTTTCATTGATAACTGATATGAAATTTTGTCTTAAACTTAAATGCTGAAGTGACGTCATACCGAATATACTTTCACTATCATTCCACCTTGATATACTATTATCATGCAGTTGTAGTGTTTGAAGTTTAGGCATGTTTGTAAACACGTTTTTAGGAAGGCTCAACAGTCGTGTTTTTGCTAGTGTAAGTATTTGGAGATTTCTTACGGACTGAAATACTTTTTGAATCGTTTCGTCATCATTTGGAAAAAAATTTCCCGTTAGATCCAAACTCGTAAGCTGCGGACATAATTCAAAAATTGAATTTGGTTTAAAATTGTACTTTGTTTCGGCTAAAACAAGAATTTCCAATGATGAACAATTGAAGGGGCGTATTTTTCAATGGTTTTTAAAGGATTGCCTACTCTTGTCAAGTGCAATTTTGTCAAAAATGGCATATTTGCAAAAATATTGTTCTCAATTTTGTCCATATTAATATTTTCCAAATATAACTGATTTACACGGGGTAAACATTGAAAAGATCTCGTTTTAATTGTCCGAATATTATTTTTACTTAACGAAAGTTCCTGTAGTACTGGAACTTTACTTTTTCCACTATCATCGCACCATGTTGGTACCTTGGACAGGTGATTATTGTCCAGGAAAAGTTTAAAGATATGGGACAAACCATCCAGTGAAATCTCCTCAATCATATTATTAGATAATATTAAACTTCCTACTTTTTTCACTTTTGAAAATATCGACCCTTGTATATGCTGCAACATATTTCCTTCAAGCGAAATTTCTTTAATGTTAATTTTATCGAAGGCACCAAACATATCTGATGAGAGAGTTTCCCAATTGTTGAAGCTGAGTTCCAGTAATTTACACTTATTTAGAAACGTAAGGCTATAAAAAGCCTTTGTCAAGATAGACACGTCTAACAGAGGTTCCTTAGAAATGACCAATGTTGTTAAGAATTTTAAGTTCTTAAAAGCCTTGCTGTTGATATTGCCGATATTGTTACGTGTCAGATTCAACTTTTCTATATGATTAAAAGTTAGATTTAGGAAACCATCTTCCGCAATATCTGTGAGATTAGTATCCGTTATGGTAAAATCCCTAACATATTTTGGTAATCTTGGAATATAACTTAGAGCGCTACCATTGCACACGGCTTTCTCTGTTCCAAACGAACATTTACAAAAGGGTTCAAAACAGTCGACATCAAACTCAGTCCTCGCATTCTGAAACCAAAGCCAGATGAGCACAATCAAATATTCCCTGGAGATCATAACACCTTTTCTGCTACTGAAAAGGAAAAAAAGAACAGTATAGTTGAAATTAACAATTGAAAATAAAAACAAAACAGTATCATGATTATCTGGTTGTTGGCTGTTTGTCAACCAAACAAAACATAAAATTAAATAACATTTTAAAAATACAAATTGAAAAAATAGAACATCTATGTGATAATGAGTATCTCATGTAAGACATTACAAAATGAACGAGAAATCTGTATCGCATATCACAATAAGTCAGGGTTTCTGTGTCCACGCACTGTGTCCACGAAACCTTGACAAACTTAGCTAGGAAATTCCCGGGCTAGAAGTCACTATTTTTTTTGGCCACATCATACTTTAATGTAGCCAATCAAAAGCTCACTTTCATTCCCGACTTGGTTACGGGATATCCCGATGTCGATTGTAAATTAATCAAACGGATTTGTTGCGTAGAGCATGTGAAAATCAGTGTATTTTGTACAGTTGTGTTAATTGTTTGTTATTACCGCTTTATTTATTAGTTGCGTAACGTGTTCTTCACACTTATGAATGAGTAAGTACTGCCAAACATATGCTTCTTTCAAGCAGTTTCATTGGTTGATATTTTGAAGGATTGACGTCATACGAAAATCATCTAGCCCGGGAATTTCCGAGCTAAGTTTGCCATAGTCTCGATCACCCAGACGCATTTAAATAAGCGTCTGGGATCACCTTGTTTTAATTTCGTAACAAATAGATGGAGACAAAACAATGATTCTATTTTTAGGGCCTATTTTTAGACCAGGAAAACCATGCAAACATGTCTATACTTATAAAATGACGTCACATTAAGATTCTCTCTTGATTGTGCATAACAATAATTTTTGTTTAATTAAATGATAAAGTAATATATTATAAAAATATTTCAAGTTTAAACTTTGGTACAATTTTTTATACACATTTGCTATGAACGGAAGTAATTTTTTTGACAATAAAAATATCATCCAATCAAAAATTACGCCCAGTTTTGGGCGTAATGATAACGAGTTCAATATAGAGATGAATCCAGACGCACAAATGCAATTAGACGTCTGGATGATCGAGACTAAGTTTGTCAGGGTTTCGTGGACACATGTGGACACAGAAACCATGACTTGTGAGGATGTCTGTATCGATGCAAATATTATTGATATATGCCTCTTATTATGATATATTTAAATGATATATAGCCCTTACGTTGACAAACATGTGGGGATTGTATGCTTATGAATGACGGTAATAACTCAAGATCAAACACGCAGGAATCTGTAGGAAAAGGCAATCCTCCAATCAGACTACAAGATATCAGCAACTCGGTATCGAGCATGAAGAACCAAAATGAAGTAACTACAACAATGACCTTGACGTAATACAGGCAGTTTAAAAGAAATGGTGGATTAAACAAGGTTTTATGGCATGCTGTAGTGTGTGAGTTGGTTCGTCACTGGATGTCATGTTTGCATATGTCCTGTAAAATTAGTCGTATTTTAAACTAAATTTCACACATGTTTCTAATATTGTCCATTTGTCCAATTTTCGAATGGATTTCGAAGATTTATTATTGTTCTAGTCTGACTATAATTGAAATACTGTTTGACATCAATCAATCAATCAATCAATCAATCAATCAATCAATCAATCAATCAATCAATCAATCAAGTCAATCAATCAATCAATCAATCCATTACACATACTACTTCTCATTCACTGAAGATAAATTAACCTAACATTTAATTCTTGACGAGTTTTCAACAAAATGTTTGTACCCAATTTGTACTTGACACTCAACCCTTGGATACTGCTATTATCGACATATAACAAATGTTGTCAAAATATAAGTTTGAATGCGGAAATTTGCATATGCCAATTAATTGAAAACTAACTTACTAACTAACTAACTAACTAACTAACTATCTAACTAACTAACTAACTAACTAACTAACTAACTAACTAACTAAATAAATAAATAAATAAATAAATAAATAAATAAATAAATAAATAAATTAATTAATTAATAATCAACTCAAAGTAAGTTAGTAGATTATAAGTTTTTACATTATAATTAATTGATTGGTTGAATGATGTTTGCTTCACATCCAGCTAGCAGTATTTCAACTATATTCAAGACAAGAACAAGATCAGAGTTCTTGTAATAGCCAGAAAACTTGACAATCTTGATAAGGTACTATTAATGGGTACTGATGTTTATTAAACATTAAAATTTTAAAAAACATAATATATTAAATTGCAAAAAGTACAAGTGATGTCTTTGATAGATCCTTTTAAACGAAAATAATCATAGTGAAAGAACAATAAAAAACTGGTTAACTTCATAACATTTTTCTAGTGTTTTTTCTTTTTAGCAGGAAAACTTCGAAACACTTAACTTTTGCTTAAAAATGTACAAGTATGTTCTAACACAGTGCAGAGTCATTAGCACTCACAGTGTAATAATTCTGTCCATGCTGTAATTTATATTTAATAAGTGCTTTGATTAGATAAAAACACCTTTATTAAGTCATTTCAGATAATTTATAAATTCCGCAGGTCGGGGGTTTTCTCCGGGTACTCCGGCTTCCTCCCCCAATAAAAACTGGACGCCATGATAAAGCTGAAAAATTGATGAAAGTGGCGTTAAACACCATCAAACAAACAAACAAACAAACATAATTTATAAATTGATATTTCCTCTCAGTATCCAATGTAAACAAGATAGTGTCCTCCTTGCGCATCATAAGGGAGAAAGGTCAATGTTTTGCCAATCGCAGTAATTTCTAAATACTAAATAAATCGATTGAGATTTCAAATAAATATAATATATAAAAAATTTTTGTTTTTTTGTTTTTGCTATTATTATTTCAAGAACTGAGATTCGTTTGATATTATGTTTTGTTCATACACTGTCCCACTTAGGTACATTTTGAGGTACATGTATAAATAGGTTTCTGTAGCTGTTTTGCAGAAATTCCAGCAACTCCCTCACACACTGTGCATAAAGTCATTCGGACTTAGACTAGAGGCACACAGAAGCCTGTAATCGCTCAAAAAAGAACACAGATGACTTAATGTTTTGCGATTGACAGTTTCAGTCTATTTATTAATAGCTTTTAAGTTACTTGGCAAAAACTAAAAATGTTGATTAAGTACAATAACTCTTATAAGGTGCCATCAGACCATTTCTGAAAATTAAATTATTTGTACGCCTTATCCTTTATTTTAATTTAGTAATTTACAGTTCTACTCCACGTTTAATATACTATAATTAAAAACACAAAAACCGATTATTTTGTCCAATTAGTCATTAAAGGTCAATAACTTCTTTAAAGATTCATCTACAATTTTAGACTTAGCGATTATTTTGTAGACCTTGCTTTGCTGATTTTATGTGTAATTCACAGTTTCACTCCAGCTGTTACAGGGCAAAAACTAAACATTTTACTAAAATTGTTATTAAAAGAACAATAACTCCTATAAGGAACAAACCGAAAATCTTTAGACAAAAAAATGATTTTAAAACATTATCCGTCTGATTTTTTTTTGCCATTTACAGGTTTACTCTAGGTTTTACACTTTTTAATCTCTAAAGCAAAATTGTAATTTTGTCTTCAAACATCACTAAAGAGTCATTTGACAATCTTAGACTATATAAGTGAATTAAAGAAATTGTGTTGCTGATCATTTTAACAATTTACATTTTCAGTCTAGCTGTTATACTGTTAGGTGAAGGACAAATACAGAAAATTTCATAAAAAATCAGCATTAAGGTCTATAACTCCTATAAAAATGCATCTGACTATTTCAGACCAATGAAATGAATTGTAGAAATTCTATTACATAATTTTTACAATTTACAGGTTACCGTTTTTAGGTTACAGGAAAAAAAAACTAAATTGCTAATATAAAAATCATCATTTAAGGGCAATAACTTCTAAACATCTGACAATTTCAAACCAATTACGCAAATTGAGAAATTATATTGCTGATCATGTTTGCATTTTACAGATTCACTCTTGCTGTTTTTAGCTTACAGGACAAAAACTGAAAATTTCATTAAAAATTCTCATTAAAAACTTCTATCAGCAGCGATCTGACAATTTAGAACAAACGAATGTTTTGTTGACAATGTCTTGCTGATCATTTAAGCAATTTCCAATGTCACACTAGATTTTCCATATTAAATACTCAACATTTTGTCATAAAATTTCATTAAATGGCAATAACACCTACAGGAAGCCATTACAAAACTTCAAACTTATAGCAACTATTGTAGAGCTTAATGTGCTTATCAATTTGAGATAACGGTTTTCTCTATTGCTTTTATAATTTTGAGATATTGGTCAAAACGTTTGTTACACCTATGTTCTATTTTTGGCAACAGAAGCCATCATTTTCTGTTGATCAACACCCTTGGTACAATTGTGGAACTTAGAACCATAAGGATGATAGTGGCAAAGTTTGACAAAATTGGCATAGTGGTTACATAGGAGAGGATTTTTTTTTAAGTTTACGACGAACGACGGCCGCCAAGTGAAGGCAAAATCTCACTTGGACCGCCGAAGGTTCAGGTGAGCAAACCACAGTGTTAAATCCTACAATAAAGTCCATGAAGTTTAACGTTTTTAGAATTGAACTTTTAAATTGGATATAGAAAATGTGTTTACAAGAAAACAAATTAAAGAAACTGGCATGTGTCAAGACTAATAATTATCAAAACCTATCTACCATCTGACACATCAATAGTACCAGTTTTTAATATTTTAGGATCTGGAATAAGGTTAGTTTGTAAAACGTGTAAACTAGGAAGTATAATAATTTTTTTTAAATTATGACCATCATTTAGTACTTCCGCGAAAAGGATTTTAAACAACGCAAGTCAACCGAAAACTGTTTGTATGAATATAAAGTTTGAATAACATATTTATAGTGTATGATAGGTTCTATTTCTTTCAGTATTTAGTTTTAACGTCAAATAATCAATTAATTAATTAACAGATTAAATATTTACGTCAATGAGTATTACACATAATTTCAAATAATCAACAATTAAAACACTATCGTACACATACCTTTACAAACCTGTGCCTTCAACACTCGTTTTAGTCTGACTTCTGCTGCAAATAAATTCCTTTGTAATCTTCATTAGAATGACAGCTTTAAAATTGTTATTATCATAAATCCCTCATGTATTAGGATCTAATTTTTATAAATATAAATGTTCTAACATCTAACACAAAATTATCCTTATATCAAATTGTACATCCTGTCACCTGACATATAAAATTTAGGTAGATATTTTTATTGTCATTGTTAACATACTTATTTATTCTACACTTCCTAGTCTTTGTTATAGAACCGTCATTTGTCTGTTCATAGTAAGGCTTTCTTTATGTTGTCAAGAAACACAATTTATACGTATTACATGCATTGGTCCTACAATAGAAGGTGTCATTTAAATATTTTTTTCATCTCGGCAGTTACAAAGAGGTCACATTATTCACACTGGAGCTGCCTGGAAATGATTTACAAACCTGGTTTTAATGCATATTATCCGCTATTTAGCTGTTTACCTGGTAAATACTGTTTCATGTCTCCGCCATTTAATTGATGTTTCTAACACCTTATTCGTAAGTTTTATGACTTTTATTCGTTATCATAGCATTGTTGACAAATTAAAATTCTCGAATTGCATAGTTTCGTTTTAGAAGAGAAATAAAAAAGAAATTAACAAAATCATTTTTATACCTGAAGCTTCGATTAGTTTCTTTTAAAAAAAATATTTATTTATTTTACCGTTAAGTTTTAATAAGACTCAACGTGCACTGCATAGTAAATTGTGAAATCTTGTTATGACTTTAGTAATAAAATCTTTTGTTATTTAAAATTTGGTTTCGAAAAAAAAATAATGACACATGTATAATTGGGGAAGCACAGCTAGCCCGACGTATAATTTAGTAAACATTTAAATTTGTCATCGGGTGTAACTTTATACGTTTTGACATAGATAAAATCAAATTTGTATTTGACTTAAGCGTGGACTTAAGGAATATGTCATCGATTTATTTATAGCATTCATGAATTAAAACGAAAATCGATGCTAATGTCATGGAAAAAAGATAATTTTTTAAATCCAAATTCTTGCTAAGCATCGCAGTGTCACTGGTATGTATTTTATATAAAATCTTATACTATCTTGTACACACAAGATAGTATAAGATTTTAAATAAAATACATACCAGTGACACTGCGATGAAAGTCAATCAATATAAAACAAAAACGACATCTTGATGGGTTGCAATACTGTTATAAAGTTGTGACTTTAATACACGTATTTCTGTTAAGCACGTTTAAAACTGAACATGAAAAATAAGCAAGTAATGTCTTGTTCATGCTATAGTATAACATAATAACACTTATGCAAAATTGTTTCACACAATTCTTGTTTACAGACGTGAATGATTGCTATCATCCAGCGAGCAGCGTTTCATGTATATTTAAGACGGGAACAATTTTAAAGCAATAGATCACACACGGAAAGATAAACAGGAAGTTCTCACGGACACAGGAAAATTGAGAGGGACGGATAATTTAGCTTTTTGTAGCGGTTACAAGTCTTTTGAAAATCAGACAGGTACATTTTTTTAATATTCACATTTAGCTTAAATCTGCGTATAGAAATTTTAAAAAGGGAAATAAAGAACCTTCTCTCCTTATTGGCGTTGTCCATATTATGTTGTTTATTTGTATATGTTATAACATTATGTTTGTTTTAAACATTCATACATTTTGTATTTTTATTTTTTTTTAAATCAATAATTGACTTGTCTACTGATTGATGTAAGTAAAGTGAGTATGTTTATATTATGGGCTTTAAATCGCACTTACACACTTGTATGTATAATCTCATGTCATCTCACAGATATTTTTATTGATGACAAATAACATTTATAAATAGAAATTGGAAATTTTTCGTGTTTTATAGGAATGCACAAAAACACCCCGACATTGCAGTAAACTTCAAGATGAGATGTGATAGGAGGTTATTACTGAAAATATTTATCTTCTTGGCAGTATCAGCTTCTAGTGGTATGTTAAGTTTTTTTATTTTCGTTTTGATTTTATGGACACAATCTTGACATACACATGAAAAACTTACATTTATCAGTTTATTTCGCAAGAATTTCATAACGAATTGGTTCTTAACGTTTTAATTCTAGTCAGAGTGGAAGTTAAAGGTTTTATAGTTACGCTTTTAATTTCGTTTTACATATTTTACTTCTGGTAAGCAAATTATTTTCATTTCCATTAATTGAGTAACACTTTGAGTTGAAGACAGGAATATTTGAAATTGCCACAACCACGTGACCAAAAGAGTTCGCATAAATATGCAATAAATGTCTGACATGACATTTGGCGTATAAATCAAACCTTTAATAATTTTGTTTATGATGGTTCCAATCATGCATAGTTTGAACTAATATGTAAATAGGTGTGACCTATCAGGCGAGCGATATCCATTCAATATTGATATTTGTCAGTGGCAGTATATAGAACTTAGTTTTAGTATATAGACTGTGCAGTGGCGGATCCAAGGGGGGAAGGGCGTAGGGACGTATGCCCCCTTTAAAAAAAGGAAAGGAAAAAAAAGAGAACAGGGAGGGCAAAAATGTCATCCACGCTCGTCCTCGCCATAAATTAATGCATTAAGTGCACTAATTCGTTTATTATGATATCTCTGTTGTATATACTGTACCAAATAAAGCTTACTGAACACTATAAAAACCTTGTTCGTGGCCTTCATTTTCCGATATCCCCTTTTTACGCCCCCCCCCCCGCTCTTTTCGAAAATCCTGCTGTCCCTGTCTTGAAGTTTTCTATAGTATATGTTTTTACCTTAATTTGATGCACGATTGTTAAATAATATATCTGTAATGTTTATGTTCTGTGCAACCCCCCCCCCCCCCAAATGAAGCCACGAGATAAAATAATATCAAACTATTAACTTGAAAAGTTATGTGCACATCCAAGGGATATAACTAGCCCAGGTAATGTGTTAAAATATCAAAAAACAATGGTAAATTAATATCCCCCCCGAGTTATCGTTGCAGGGGCATAAAAAAACTCCAACCATCCTTGGGGGGCCTCAGTGTGGCCGAGTTGTTAAGATGGATAGTCTACTATTTCACATGGTATGTCAACCATGATGTTGTGGGTTCAAGTCTCACTGCTGGTATGGTGCACTTGACTGCAATTATTATCTTATATGACATTGCTAGTTTTCTTACCAAATGTCTGGTTTTCCTCAGGGTACTAAAGCTTCCTCCCCAATTTTAACTGGATGCAATGATATAGCTGAAAAATTGCTGAGTCGTGATAAACATTCAAACAAACAAACCAACCATCCTTGTAATTGTATACAATTATACTATAGATCATTTTATTTCATTATGGCCATAAAGGGAGAAGGAAGCAAGATACTCCTGTCACTTGCGGATGGTACTAATGTCACACCTGTAAATTTTCTGGAACACAGTTTGAAGAGTAGACTCTCAATGTAGGCAGTGCTCAACTGCTATTTTAGTTGACCGTGATTGAAAGTTTTCCTGCTAAAGGTCAGGTACTCCAGCAGCCTCCTCCAAAAAACTGTAGATAGTTTCTTCTTGAAAAACTTATTTTTCACCCATGGACTTACAATCCAAAGAAAGACAAAAGTGTTGAAATATAAAAATTACACTTTGCATTTGTGAGCCATTTAGAACAGAAAAATGAAAAGTTTAAATTCAGTGGTTAAAATTAGCACTGTACTGATGGACCACAACTGATATATATCCCAGTGATCTGGTACCTTGTGAAAGTTTTAGGAAAAATTGTCTTGTAAATTTTCTTGTAGATTAATGTTTTTTATGCATAACATAGCAACAACAGCTGATTAATGATCAGTTATTAACTGTGAGCCTGGTTAAACTATCTCTGTACATTGCACTTGGTTTAGAATGTTCAGTTAAAACTAGATCAGTCTCAGAAATGGAATCCATCTCTGTGGATCCAGCTGACACTGAGGTCAAGGTGAAAGATTATCAACCATGGTATGCAACACATCGCCTTGATATTATCTACATGTACCCACATACCAAATATCAAAAGCCTACCTCAAAAGATAAAAAAGTTATAGCTTGGACACGATTAGTTTCATACAGACAGACAGACTGATGACTATAGGGCATTGGCCTTAAGAAAAATAGAAACCTCAAAATAAAGCTTTGTCACTGGCTTCTAATTCATTTCATGGATTTTTGTCTTTCAGTGCTCACTTATTCAGTTGCCTTGATTACAGTTATGTAGTGTATTTTTTTAAAGATATTTTGGCAAAATTTTAGAATTGTATTGTTTAATTTGATAGCAATTTTATGAAGTTGTTAATAAAATACTGCTTTATAATAATTTTGTTTAAAAAATGTGCATCACACAATTTAGATTCTTTTTGAATAACTTTGGTGGCCCTTAAAAGGGCCAATTTGACACATATTGTTCATTTGTCTCATCTATATTGCTGCCGTCAAACTGTCTTCAAACTGTGTCCAGTCCAACAATCCGTTTCAGTATTTGTATTCCCAACTTTATATATGTGTAGGTTCTGCAAGCAAGTGACTATAATTCCAGGATTGATAATTCTGTGTATTACTTCTGAAAAATATACAGATAAGATTTAACAATAAAATCATAACATTATTAATAAATTGTACATGCTGAACAAAACCTATTTCTTAAAAGAACAAAATTTTCCATTTTAATTATCAATCAATCAGTTTATTAGATAAAAGAACATTATTTGGAACGATTTGGAACTTGTCAAAAACAAAGGCATACTATAAAATATGGAGAAATGTTTTAAATTGGATATTAACACTACAAAGGTACAATATGTAATAATAAAAAATGCAAGCAAAACACCTAGCGCAGCGGGGTGTAACATTTAGTATAATCAACAATTCAATGTAATCCATAACTTTTGTAAGACATAAATAGAAGTATACTAAAACACAATTAGAACAAAATAATGTGTGAAAATTATCAAGGTACAGTTCAGTATTACCAGCATGTTTACTTGTGTAAATAGGGACAGGTACTTAAGGTACAAATATTGGTCGTCTGCACGATATAAGCCAAAGCTAAATGGCAGGAACTACATGCTAACAATAGTAGACTGGTTATAAGACTTATAATTCAATTTTTCAATCTATAATTAAAATTATTTCTTACACTTGCTACCCCCTTTTGTTATTGGTCGCTAACACAGCGACCAATAACAGAAAGGGGAAGCAGGTGAAAGATTACATTTTAAGCAGATTGTCAATCAACAAGATTGGGTTTGTTTTTATGAACCAGGATCAGCAGACGAATTAACACGGCAGACGATCACAAGTCATGGCATCAAATATATCAGTTCACGTCAAGTATCGCCGGTCAGAAGCAGACGAAAAATGATTCATGTAAACTATCGTTTCACTTTTCTTTGATTCACGTCAACTATCGTTGCACGTTTTTTTCATAACATCAAAAATCAAAATACTTTGGTTAATTAATACATGTTTTATAAATATAAGATTTTAAAAAACACATTTCGTCTGTATTTTCTTCTTGTGTCGAGTTTTGCATTAGTAGTTGCGATAACTTACGAGAAATCGAGTCAAAATGGAGGAAAGAAAATATCCTCCAAACAGAAAAAATACATTTTTAAAGGAAACAGATTTGAAATTTTAGGTAACGAAATTTAAATTCGTGATACCTAGAAGTCGTTTTGTGGCACAATCTTCTCCTACAAATGAGATTTTTTGGATGTTGCGTGGACATTGGAGATTGAAATTGAAAACTTCCGGTTGCAAATTTTTTTACAACTCTATAGTCTCATAGTCATAGGGATACTTCTACCATTAAGCGAGCTATCGCTCGCTAATATGGACTTCATTTTTGCCATTGTTAAGATTGTTTTATAAAATGAACATTAATGACCGAAACGTCGCACCTGGATTCAAAATAAGATGGTTTGATGAGTAAAGCTGGCTAGAATCTGAATACATATTTAACATTTACGTTGGATGACATGTGTCGCATCGAAGGTGACAAAGTGTAATATGTAGAATTAAGTCAACTGTAATCGTTTATCACTAGAAACATTTTACGTTAAAATCACTTAAAAATTATTCATTTATTTATTCAGTCCAAAGACGTAAGAATCTGGAGAATAATTTTTGAATTAACAGCGAAAATTATCAAATTAACACTGCAAAAGTACTACATATCAATATTCATCAATATATCCGCAATTGTTTCTCTGTATTATCTTGTCACCATTCGAGAAAACCAAGATACCCCTGGCAAGCTGGGGTTGTCAGGCCATAATACGGAAAACCTGACCGCAAACCATATTAGTGCACGGTGTTGGGAAAAATGCCACGTTCCTCGCACGTTAAAGAACGCTGCTGTAGTATTCGCTATGAGTAGGGATTTCGATCCCGCTATAGGAGGCTGAATTGCCCGACTCTATCCATCTCCCATTTGCCAGTGGCAATCTAAAATCTGTTACCCCTATTTTTCCTTGTGTCCCATCCCATTTTCATTCATCATCATTTCATGTTTATTTTATCATCTCTTTCATGTTCATCGCCTGAATATAGCTGAAATAATGCTGCTCGGGCGTTAAACACCATCAATCAATCAATCAATCAATCAAAACCAAGATACATTGAGGTATTTTTTTTCAGAAATTTTAGCAGCTGCAGATACCATTGTGAATGCCACGTTTTCTGCTCAAGTTACAAGCTCACAACTTTGGATAGCTTGCCAACCATCAAATACATCCGACATTGATACCCTTTATTATATCATAATGTCAAAACTAGGGTCCACAACTTTTAATGAAACTGTAACATTACGCGATGACAATAAGATTGAATGGAAAAATACCGACTTACAGAATAGGGCTTCAGTAAATGGATCCATGCTGAAACCTGTCAAAGATGCAATTCTAAATATAATCATTGATAACGTGAATGTACTATGCGCAGACTCCGGTGTTTACAGCTGTATTATTAGTGGATTAGGATTTGGATACAAACCATTTAAACAAACAGCAACCCTCGAAGTGAATGGTACGTAAACATTTAACATGTGTCTGTCTTTTTAAAATTCAATCCCTATAGTTACTTATATCTACTTAAATGTATGTTTAAATCCGTTATACAGGAATCAATCCTAAGTTTTATTGGGAATCAAGGTTCTCATTGGTCTATACTGAATGCATAGGTTGGGTATCTTTTTTTATGCAGTTTTTTTCTAAACTTGTCGGAGGAAATTCTTTTTAATTAAGTTTTGATTTCCTAATATCTATACTATTAAATGTACGAGATTTAAAAATGTAGCCATAACAATTATTAAAAAATTAAACTTTATATATGAGATCAAGGTACAGATTGAAACTAATCATTTCAATGAACTTTTGTATTTCGCATTTATTAATTAAGGTACAAGACCACATTCTTTCCATTTTTCTAGTTTTTATGGTATATTTGGTTTATTTTTAGAGAAGGAGCTTTGAAAATTTTGAAAAAATTTTAAATGAAACATATAATGGAATATGATGAATTATGAGTAATTTGGTCTAGTGTTAACAAAATGCAAATTTCCTGTTGACAAAGTCTCTCCGACCGCATCCCTTCTGACAGGGATACTTCAAGAGCTTTAGAAGTAATTAGACGTTGTCAAATTTGTGGATTGATTTTATAATAAACAAAAAGGTCTTAATTGTTGTGATCTCGGACGTAAAGATTATTAAAGAGTTCGGATCGTAAAACCATTACAAACTTTAACAGTGATTGTCAGAAATGTAATTTCTGGTACTCGGTAACGACAACAGCAAACATATTTAAGAACACACATTTTATGTAAGAATTGATGTCTATACATAAACATGTGAGAATTAAAAACGCGCTCGTCGAAGACTAAGAAAGGCGTTTCAAGAAAAAAGTTAACAGCAGTTTATTGGGCAAGGAGCGTGACACCCTCCAAACACCTAAGAGGATGTTTGGAGGGTGTCATGTCCTTGTGCAAGGACACCCTCCAAACATTCTCTTAGGTAGTTGGAGGGTGTCACGCTCCTTGCACAATAAAGACACCTATAGTAATGTCTAGGTACAATATAAGGTATTGTACCTAGACAGGGCTTCGGTCTTGCAAACTTTCAACCGCAGTGCAATAGAGGCATACTTATCCGTCATTTTAGTGCTAATGCTTGGAAACCGACTAGCGTTATATATCCTATATTACTCAGATATGTGTAAACTTTATTATTTTGTTTATTTGTTTTTAAGTCAAGGTAGAAACGTTACTGTATATTTTATGTTTGATTTTTTGCAGCCTGCCCTCATGCTACCTCTGGTGCCAGAAATGATAACTGTAGTAAAAGTTACTTCATACAAGTTCTACTGTTCATTTTTTGTTACAATGTTATTATACAAGAAACATAGTAAAGAGATTCATGCGATGAAAAAAGTAAAATTGTGTTGGGCAAGTTGTGACAATGATGTTTTCCTAGGAAAACAAGGTAAACATATTAAGCTTTATATGTAACAATGAATGTGTCAATATGTTAATATAGTTTCAGAAAAGCAGTCTAAAATTAGCCCTTGCGTGTTTAGGACAAAATGTTAAAAGTTAACACGCAGGGTGTAATTTTTGTTAGATTGCTTCATTCAGAAAAACCATTTAGAATATTTGGCCAAAGTCAAAAGTTGTTATTAATTATCGAAACAAATTTTTCTATCTAACAACTTCATACACAAAATTAGCAAAAGTCTAACAGGTTAATTTTATTAAATGTCAGTTATAATCGGTTGGAAAAATAGCAATAGATGCACGTAAAAATATGCAAAGTTAAACTAGAACACGAAAATTTAGTATTTACACGCGCAGATAATAAGTAAACCTTTAACAATTTAAAGACAGTTAATTCTTACGATTTGTTTTGAAAGTGGCGTTAAAGCAAACAATAAAAAAATTCTATCTACTTCATTAATATTTTAAAAGAAATGTATTAGATGTATCTTCTGTATTGTCGTTTTCTCAATGCATTAGTCTGCGCATTTGGAAGACGCAAGCTTTCGTTTTATGGTCACTCGTATATTGCAATCGTCCATATCTTTTTGTGATATTAATTAATTTATTTATTTATTTATTTATTTATTTATTCATTTATTTATTTATTTATTTATTTTTTGTTTTATATTTATATTTATGTATGTACTATTTCTTAGGATTGCCTGTGATCCTACTGATCCTAAGTTATTATTTATGTGCCCTCGGTTGCCTTCATAGTGTCACAAAAGTGGTGTTTATTCACTATTTTTAAATTGAATTGTAAAACAATAAAGTGTTATAAATAAGGCTAGCGATTTTAAGTTTTGTAATAATAAAGCGTTATTTATATGCCGTACTTATTAACTCTACTTTTTTAATCGCTTTTTAATCGCCGCAATTCTCTTCTGTTCATATTTTAATCCTCCTAAGGTCAATTGACACATGTAGCACTAGTGCAGATATTACAACAAACTTGCAGCTTTTATTTGAGAAACAAGATTTTATATTTACAAACATATTTAAAATATGTATCATCTGATCATTCATTTATTTGACAATATTTTGTAAACAATTCCTTCTATCTAAATTTAGTCAAAAGCTTCTTCTTGAAGTTTTGATTTATGAAAAATGTAAACGATATTGGCTGTTTATATGCGTAAATTTTTGGAGCGTTCAATTAAAATTATATTTAATATTGATGTAAATATATCAAATCAAATTGTAATCGGTCTTTGGGATATAAAGTTCGTGAAAAAATCTTAATTCTATAAATAGTCTTGATTGTGCCAATTGTTCAATGTAAGAAAACAGAATCAAAGATACCGTGTATGTATCCTTTGAAACAACAAATAATAAATGACATCTCATAAAATGGTTTGATATAGATCTAATGTATTCGTTAATAATATGGTACTCACCACAGACGCTTTATCAATCTTTAGTTTCTAATTGATGTAATGTAAACCTATACTTTTCATCATTGCATTCAAATATTCCAGCCAGTTTCACTGTTGACATCCATGTCCTCGGACTTTTTTACTTTATATCAAACGTAAAAAAAATCTGGTGGAATCGCCTTTCGCAACAGAAGAAAGCGAGGACCTTCTCAGACTTTTGGAAAATATTTATACACCGAATACAAAAGGAACAACTATGATTACAGTAAAAATGTAACAAAAAAAATTCATCAAACAATCTTTGTTAGTTAAAATGTTTTTTTAATTACCATAGACCAGCTTTTCTTTCTCTCCTTGGTTTTTGGATCGATTGCTTGGCATTTATATTTTAAATAGGCTGATAGCATTTTTATTGTTCTGATTTATTTACTATCATGTACCAATAATTTAAGCTTTAATTGATTTCTTAAACTAAATTCAAGTTGAAAGAAAAACATTCACAAATTATTCGTATATGCCCTCTATTAGTAAGCGCAAATTTTCAAATCTAGTCGTATTGTTTATCTATTATGATTCGGGGGTTAAAAAGCATGATGACAGTAATTAAAAATACAACGAAACAGCACATATTTATTCATACGGTCTTTAATAATAGCATTTTCCCTCGTTTCGATCAGTATATCGGGAAAATATTGTATTGTCGGTATGCATATATTATTTATCCGGGTTACGAAGTATTAGTCGACCAATATAGTAAGCTCAATTTGGAAGGATTTTCGGTATATAGAATTTTGTCACTTTTTGGCGCCGTTCGAACTAGTCAACTCCAATTTCTCCAATTTCTCCTCTAAATTTTTCCGACGCAGTCGGTATATTTTCGAGTTATGACCTTTGAGCTAAAAGACGCTTACCCATGGTAACTTACTATATTTTGAAAGCAAACTTGCATTCTGATTGGACAAAAATAGTAAAAAATTCTGCGTTCGAACAATCTACTATATTGTACTCTGAAAAGTATCCCTATTTGCATTTCTCAATAATTATTCCAACAGACTGGTGTTTTAAATCAATTGGTAGTCGTAATTAAACTTTAGAAAATGATTTTATTCCAAATAATGCCATTTGGAACTGATAAACAATTAAAATGATAAAACTATACGTCGTGCATTTTTTGCGCATTTCGTCTGGGGTAGAATTAGTATGTGCTTTGTTGACTATTTTATCTTTAAACAATCCTCACGATGGTGATGTATTTATGCCATATTATCTTGATTTGACCGCCTGCACACGCAATCTCTCTCTCTATCGTGAAATTATTGTCAACCAAATAATTCTACACAAAGGTAATTAGGTCATTCATTTGGTAATTATCGGAACGCCAAATGACTTACATGAAACACAGTGGTTCGATTACACATGTATTGTTTACTATACACACATAGAATTGATGATAAAATTCGCTGATGGTTCCATTGCAATTATTTATCTCCACCCTATTTTTGGCCGAATAGCGTACACATGACATATTTCAATTCACATTTAATTAGCATTGAATTGACATTTTGTGTTCATATTAATACAAAAGATAGTTAAATTAATAAAACAGCAAACTGAAATGAATAATACTTGATGCATGTAAGTACATATTTGCTTATGAAATTTCTTTTTAAAAAATGGTGCTGTTTTGAAGTTTTAAAATGTTAACTAACTTTTTTCCAGTAAATATTATGAAATAGCTTTTCATTGAGGATATTTTATTGTTAGCTCTATGATTTTTAAAGCAATTAATGCCTATATCTTCTTTCTTTGCGTACGTCGTCATTCACGTGCAGACAGGAGATGAAGTTCTAATTGCAAAGTATCTTTTTGATAGTACCCTATTGTTTAATAACATGTTTTAAAAGTCCATGATTAATACATCAATGCAGCAACCTTCTTAGCCTTATTTTATTACTTTACTTACATCTCTAGGAATTAAATGCGTCGACTATCTTTTTAAAAGATAGTACTTGTTATTTATATGCATGATGAGGTCCGACATCGTTATACTGAAATAGCCTTATGCATTGATTTCGCACACAGGTTTCCAATACTGTGGTGTTTCCTGGTCGGCCCTGGCTATCGATGAAGGATATATATCACTCTGGTTACTTTTGTAGTGTAGTTTGTATATAGAGATTACATTCAATATGCATTTGATTAAGCATTTGTATTGTATTATATGTGTATATGTATTTGATAATATAATTATATACGATGTCCATTATGTACGACTGGCTGTCGGCATATTTTAATTGCGTTTTCTTAATTCTGAATTCTGATAATGTGATTTATGTACATCATTTGTATTCTGTGCTCTGAAAGTGCATATTGGCGTTTGTTGTTTTAAAAGGATATTGAGATAATACTATAAATTATGGTAAAATGTAAATGTGTGCTAGCGTGTGGCGAAATTTCGAAACCAATACCTATTAATCTGACAAGTAATCTAACTTAGCATTTTTGTTTATATTACATATGATGACATGCTTCTCATACAGTCACAATAAGTACTTTATATACAGACGTCTAAATATTGTGCCAACCATCATGACCATATAATATACCTAAACAGCGGATTTCTGAAACATAAGAAATACAGGGTTAATACTAAATATTTGTTTAAGTCTACAAATTAAATTTGTCTGTTAAAGCAAAAACGTAATTTGCATATTAAAGTGTTGCAATACATGTTTGTTTAAACGAATTGGAGTTATAAATTTGATTCTTAATTTATAAATGGGGAGAAAATTGTGTATTGTTTTACTCTGGCCTTTAACTCGTCCACTCCAACAAGTAAACTTATTAAGTATCCGATCGACAAACATGACGATACATCATAAACAAAAAAAAAGACAATATAAAAGTCTAGAAGATTATCCAAGGGTTAAAATAATGGTGTTTTTGTTAAAATTATAGACACAGACTGGCCAACAAACGGTCTTAGTCATAGCGTGCTAATAAAGTTAAATAACGTTAACAATTAAATATTGATCTTGAATTTTCTCACCTGAACTGAAATTAAAACTTCTCTATATTGCCTTTACCATACGCTACCCGGGGTGAGCTTTCACTGGGCTTTGTTCAAATATTCCAATAAAATGTTATAAAAATCACCATGGTAACAAATTCATTTCGCCAGACGCCAGATTCATTAGAGGCGTTTCGGAGATGGAATAATATACGTCCACTGGGATCTTGTAAATACACAATACTGGTTATTCAAAATATTATTTAAAGGGTCGAAAGAAAGCTGCCAACCAGTACACTTATAAAGTATCGGATCGAAAAACATGACGATACAGCATAAAAAAATGATATATAAGTGTAGAAGATTATGCAACGATACAAATGACGTTGGTCAGTCTGTGTCTATAATTTTGACAAATATACCGTCATATGTATCGTTGCATAATCTTCTAGACTTGTATATTATTTTTTTATATATATGAAGAGGTAATGGAGTTCCCATAGTACTTAATTATCGGATGAAATAAGATTTCGAAATATGGCGTGCAGGTACAAAGTACTTCCACTTTGTTCTTAATGGGGATAAATCATTAATAATTTAACACAACAATAAGAATGGCATGACATTTTGAGGTAGTTTGTAGTTACCAACTCCGTTCGCTGGTTAGATATGATCCATTGCAGTTTAATATATGGTTTAATTATTTGGCGTAGTCATATATTAAAAAAGCGGTTGTTTCTGATTGTATTATTTTTTTCTCTTTCCATTATGGGACCAAAACTGAATAATATTGTACCTTATCCTTTACATATACTCATGAAAAGGATACATGTTTTGCTAATATATTGTTTTAAGCTTTCCACAGAAATACTATCCAAATAATGTTACTGGATAAACTAAAAAAAACTGGAACTATAATACAACCAATCAAAATGAGCATCCCATATGATGATAGCGATGTTGCCACCGATGCAAGTATTGTTTAACGTTTTATGAAATTGTTCATGTGTACTGAACACATCGTGCAAAATTCACCTTTGCGTGAAATTAATGCTTTCGACTTCAAATTATGGTATCGATTGTTAAGAGATGTTTTTATTTTCTTTTTAATTATGTTTAACTACAGAATATTTCTTGTTTATTCGATTGATTTGAGGAGATGGAAATAATAGAGCTGACTATATTAGCAAAAGAATAGATCATGAAGATTGTGCAGTACCCCCGAATATTTTGTTTTAGGAACCAAGTATGGGCGAAATATATAGTCGACGGATGTACTAGTTTCATTAACTCGCTATAAAAATTTATAACTGTGCATTTTGGAACATTGCTATAAAAGCAGGTGATAGTTCTACACAAATTTAGTCAGGCAAATAAAACTGGCTAGTTTGTGCTTTTAACAGTGTTGAGAATGCTATGAATCGTTTAGTAGTTTGCAGGAATATCTATAGATCCTAGGTGGACATGTCAGCCTTTTATATTTACTAGTAATTTGAGTTATCATTCTTATGTCAAGGAAAGGATAGAATATAAAGATCCAACAGAGATATTCGTACATGGTACATTGTTTTGAACTGTTTATTTTTAAACTCCCTTTGATTTGCAGTCAACGTATGACATGGGTCTGATATTTATATTGTCCAAGTTGGTAGGTAGATTAATTAATAATTTAATTGATTAATTTGAATATTTTGATTAGCTAGAGAAATTATTGGTAATTTAGTTGTGAGACTAGTGTTAGTTCTCGTTCTAATAATACAATGAAAAATTACAGAAATGCATTTAATAGTTTGTTGATGTGTGTAATTCACTTTTTCATTATCAGCGCCTTATTTAACAATCTCTTTGTATTCATGTCGCATGTTTCAAGTAAAAGTAATAAAATTTTTATTTAACTGGATTAATAAATTGAATTAGCAGGTTTAGAGTTTCAGGCAAATCGGATGCAGTTCATCTAGTAAAAAAATGTCATAATGACCTATATATATCCCATGATTTCTAAATCGAATCCTACTGCGCCAGATATCTTACTTACATATTATAATACCAATACTTTGAGCAAGAATATAAGTACTCTGTGTCTGCTTGTGTCACGCTATTCCTCTTTCCTTTTTTCGTCTGTGACTATACTGTTAGTTTTTACATGCCTTGACCAACAGTATTGTCAAGTGCCTCACATGTGACGGATAGGGATGTCGTTCGAGTGCTGTCAGATAAGGCTAACCTCGGACCATAGTGGTTGACGTATTAGGGGAACGTCACGCTCCTTGAATGATCAACAAGTCGAAACAAGTACGCTCGTTTTTTGTAATATGTATCTTTATCTACATCCGGATTTGAAATAACCCTTTGACTTTCGGCTCTTGTTGTTTGGTCGATTTTTTCCCATTTTCGTTAAATTGCCGACTTACTCTGCTACGGCATTAATCTTTCCTCAATAAAGGTACCGTTTTAAAACAAATTAGAATCTTGTATTTGCAAAGTCTACGTCTACAGATGTCAAGATACTTTCACAATTCTCTAGTATATTTCCTTAGTTACAATATACTTGACGTGGCTGTTTATATGTTTGTCAAGACTATTTTTAACATTAAACTCGCACCTATACTAATGTTTCTTTGATAATCCGTCAAAACATATTTATGTTTAGATAAATACGCAGTAACTGCGCAATATTATAAACAAATTCATCTTTTTGTCATTTGGGAAAATGCTTGGAATACGGAAGCGGTTGTCAAATTGGTGTAAAATTAAAGATTTTTTACTTTACTGTAAGGTGCAGACAAAATATAATACTTTTATTGGTAGGTCAGACTCTTACTTAGACCTTGTTTTGGCAATAAACCATTAAAACCTACTAACTACAATCCTCAAAGTGCTAGATGTTGCAATTATTATACCAATTTTCTGTACCGCACACTGCTGCTCAGTATTAAAATACTTAAACAGGAGATTGGTGTGCCTAAGTTGATGTTATCCATTCAGATGGTCAATGGCCGTCCCCATAAAAGTTTGATTTTTATGCGAAATCCATCTCTCAAATACGATCAGACAGTTGCGGTGAATCATATTTTTCTGGCCTATTCTTGGATCTTGCTGTTTTGTGGATATGACGGATGGCTTGACTTCCTAATCTTTCGTAGGAGGTGAGACACTCATGGTCTTTATTTGAGTTGCGTAACGCAGTGTGTCGACTTTTGAGTTGTGCATGTTTGTTTCAATCCGGATTTGTAATTTTCTCTTGACATTCTCATTCGGTTGTTCAGAAGTATCCGTTCTTGGATTTTTACTAAATAAGTAATAAATAGTCTGATACCACTTACATTTATGTTGTCTTGTTAATGCAATTTCATAAAATGTATTAAAACAAATGCACGCAATTGAATTTGTTTTTTTTTCTAAGTATAAGAAAAGCAATAAAAAATATAAACCGTAAAACATATCGTTGCACTGTACAATGATTAAAACATTAGCCATGGACTATCAAGTTTTTATCGTTATTCTAATATTACCAAGTACGACTATTGACAACTTTGAATTGATTAATATCAGCAAAATGCAATGTACACATTTCATTCAATCATTAAGTTCATTTAGTATCATTATACTTACTGTGTTCTATATATCAATGTTAATCGCCTCATATTAAAATTAATTACAACTTTCGGAAATATAGTTATCCATTTTTGTGCACAAATAATCGTGCTACTCATAATTATTCAGAAGTAATTGTCTTTAAAGTACGTATTAACCTGCAACAAATAATGTTCTCCTGTGCGTCCGTAAGATGTAAGAAAATAGAATATTAATAGAAAGCACTCAAACGAGAGCAAAAATGTCGAATTTCCTATACCTAATTATTGTCTCAATTTTTCATTGCAAGAATGCACTTGTATTGAATTTAGCAGATGAAAAGCGTTTAATGTATTAACTATGGCGTCATAATGATAGAATTTATCCAACCTTAAATGATTCTGAACCAATTAAAGTTCGACTCGAATTTTGCGTTGATTCCTGTACACAACCTTGATATGGCTAAACAAGCTCTGACAGCTACAGCTTTTGTATCAGCCTCGTGGACATACGATTTTTTAAAATTAAATGAGAGTGAATATGGTGGATTAAAATGATTAGATTACCAGCATTAAAAGTATGGATTAAATATGTAACTTAATGAAATGTTCTTGATAATAAAAAATTTCCATGATGAAATGAAAACCATATTATAGTCAAAAGTAATAAATTAGTCAGATGGAGTTTACAAAGGGAATTTACTATATACATTGTTTTAGATACAACTGTTTATCCGTTTGACACACTATATGCGGAATTTCGTTTAAAAAGCCACACCTTGACGATATAAAACTATCAAGAAATTAAGTATGACGCGAAAAGGATAATCCATCTGACTATTTTGTGTCAAACGGAGAATGGGTTATCAGCAAAGACGTTGGTAATATACAGTGGTAAAAGATACCGGTTCCCAAATGCAATGAGTTTCACGTATATAATATTGTGAATCTAGTTAAAACTTAGACAAGCGTAGTATGTATGGGTTCATTTAATACCAACCATTGCGCTATTTACCCTCAGTTTATTCCCTTTTATATTACCTGTTATAGGTTCGTAGAAATCTTCTATCTCTGTATTTATATTTTTGTCGTTTGTGTATAGGATACAACTGTTTAATTTATTAATTCCAGGTAGAATAATTGGTGGAACAAATATTATACTGAACTGTATAATATCGACAATTTATCATAGAAAATGTTCCCAATGGTTAGGAGAATTTATTTTTTGCAATAGGTCTAAGAGAAGACCATGTGTATGTACCAGTAAACATCAAGGTAAAAATGCTAGAAAAGAGCATATTTCTCGAACAAATGACGATGTAAGTCCAGACGACGATCGACAGCAAACAAAAAATCAAGACAGCGAAGTAAACATTGAAATGCTAACAAACCAACCTGATAAGACCGTCCAGAAATTTTGAAAAGGAAAAAGACGAAGCACGAAAAAACAGTAGGCATGTATTGTAACAATACTCGATAATTTCTGTTTTCTTGTTTGTCTTATTGATTTACGGACTTGTATAAGGTGTCAGATTAATTCAGCCTTTGGCAACCGAAACAATATCGAATAAGGCAAGGATCCGATGCTTAGAATCGATGTTGATAATGTACTTAGTATTATCTTGAAAAATAATAAAACAACAGCTCGATGTTCCATAAACTAATAACTGTAAAAAGCTCTGAGATTGCGATCTTGATATTGTGCGAACAATTGACATTTATATTTGTTTTTTTAAACTAAGCATATACAACCACAATGAGGAAAAGCTGATATGGTAAGAATAACAGTTTTTGTTATCAATCTAAAGTCTATATAAGATAAAGGCCCAGTGTTAATAAGACTATAGTTTCCATGTCGCTTTTGTTTATTAAAATGTAGAATAAAGAGCTGCATCGTGGTATTAGTCAGTAGCTTGATTTAAATAAATATTGTATCAAATGTGATGAAAACTATTGTATCTAAATGTTTAAATCAATATTTCTATAGACTGTACACTTCATGTTATGCATGTTATTCCCTATTTTCGGAATACAAGAGTTACTTCCCATTTTCAAGAGTTGTCTTTCATAACAGCAGGTATCTAGTATTGAACAGATAGGGAAAACTCACGTTTTTTATTTTTTTTTAAATAATGACTGTGGACTGACTCTTCCAGTACAACTAAAAAACTGCAGAATGTGTTTGCACATCATAATAAATTTTACCGGATGCTTTTCTATATGTAAATAAAACAATATTGTAGAAAAACTACTTTTTACCCACAGTGGGTACTATAAAGTACCTGCTCTAAAGAACAGATAACTCTGCATATTGGAGATAAATCTTGTTTTCCGCAAGTAGGGAATTGTAGTTGTTGATTAATATTCAAAGTTCCTAAATATTTTAAATAAAGTAGTTCAAAATATAATGATTTGACGTTGTTATGGTGATCACAATCAGGTTAGGTCACATAGAGTATGTGTCAAAGACGCTTTCAGACAATGTGATAACGTTGTGGCTAATTATTATTTTAAGATTAAAACATTTTCTTTAAAATGTCACAGAACCAAACAAACAGTAGCAAATGACAAGGTTTTTTTGTCCTGCTTAAGAAAATGAAAAGTCTTGTCCACTAATACGTCTAAAACAGTTTGACAGCATGACAGTTTTTCGACGCATTTGTGTCTGCAATAAGTTATTTCGCCAGGATAAAGTTAAGATGTATTAGTTGCATCTCATTTTAGCTGAATATAATGTTGAAGCCAAAAGACAGACATGTCGTACGTAAATATGATAATGAAAACGTGAAGCAAAATCAAAATTACAAATAAACAGATAATACTAAAACTTAATAAGAAACCTATTACATCTAGAAGTTAAACTGTATGCGCCGAAAGACATAGCAAAATTTACGATATCCGTAGTCTTTCATTTGCATGTGCATGTGTCCATTATATAGGAAAAAAGTATGTATCAAAACATGTATTTTTAAAAACGGTCATCTCTTAATGTTATGTAAGATAGATTTGGTATACTGTTATGTTGTATTGATTAGCAACTGAGGTTTTAAAAAAAATTCAAAATGCCAGGTAAACATCTTAATGTCTGGATCTCTTTCTCTGTGTAGCAACATTCAAACCACTTATATTTCCACACTCTACACGGCTATCATATATATGCAGATTCAAACCAGATTTACATATCTGCATATCTTAGTACTCCTCTCTTCTCCGAATTGTTTTCGTACTTATATGAAGCTGAGTCCCTAGAAGGCCGTCTAAAAAAACACTTGCCCAGACCTTTACTTTCACTTTCCGATATTGATTATGTCTTGTCCCTAAGCCTAAATCCCTAAATCTAGTCTCTATTTGCATGTACTCTGCCCTAACTTGCAATAGCTTTACAGACACCACCAATGTAAATAGGTCGGTCTTTTACTTTGAACAACTTCTATAAATTGACTCCGAAAACTAATACTATACTCGACAACAAATGTAAGGACTTCAACTTTCTTATTTTGAATTGTTTGTTCATCGATAGCAACATTTCAGCAGATGTGTCGTACGAACATTTCATATCTTATACGTTATCCCGTATTCCGATTATCTAGATCGGTCACTGATGTTGACAATTAAGCTATTTAAACAAGGTTTTTTGTACCCAGGTTGATGTTATTCCTTCAGAAGTTCTGTGGTCGTCAGGCTGACTTAACTGATCATTATGGGTAAATCCATCCCTCAAATACGATTAGATTCGACTCTTTTCTAAAAAATGATAATGAGTAACTTGATGTATTAACCCGAGTGCACCTTTTTGTGTGTTCGGGTTACTGACTGTTTTTTGTGTGTGTTAGTTTATATTTTAGTTGTGTGTTTGTCTTAATTCGGATATGTTTTTCGTCCCTTGACTTTCTGCTCTTGTTGTTCGGTCGGTGTCCTTGCTTTTTTCTTCTTTACTAAATATATTTGTCCATTACGTACGGCATTGGCTGTTATTTGTCTGTAAATACTGTAGAATTCTACAGCAGAGTTTACGCTTAAATGCATTTATGTGTGGATATTAAAAAATGCATACTTAAATAAATTTAGTAGTATGTATGACCACCTCGGGCTGCCAACACTGTTCTACACCTCAATGACTAAGTGTTAAACAATGTTCTTACGTTATTACGTAGATTTTTTTGCCGCGCCTGTTGCAACATTTGCCGGAGATGATCAAGTGTCTGCCGAGAAGGTTGACGCTTTGAGGTTAGATAATTTTTATCTCTGTACGTTGGATTACCGTTAAATTGCCTGGAACATGTACCAGTTCTGTTATATGGTCATTTGAGATTACTGACCACCTACCTCCACCGCAGCTGTCTCCTTCCTTAGCATAGGTGTGGAGAAACGTTCATTACTGCGCCGGTATACTCGGATTCTCCGAACGAGACTTTTCGTTGAAGCAGATTCTATACTAGTTGTGGAATGTACAGCCTCTTAATCTGTTTCTCAATCTTATTCTTATTGGGTAACTCTGTCAACTCTGCTTTTAATACGGCTTTATGTGTCTAATGTCTTATTCATTTGCAGACTTTTTGCTAGTTGGTTCTTCTCAATTTATTGCATCTCCTCTGGTCTGAGAATTTTAAACGGTAGACTAATTGGTGATGTCTTGGGTAGTTTTACCTCTTACCAACCGTTAGGAAGCAGCGTAGTTGACTATATGTTAGCATCTGAGGATTTAATTTCTCTTTTTGGCTATTTTAAAGTTCATGAATATCTTGCTGATCTCTCTGATCACTGTCAAATATCATGTATGATTAAATGCAATTATAACATTCTTAATAACTTAAATAGTGAAATTAAGTTAATGCCAGATAAATATATTTGGAGTGAAGACTCTGCAAATAAATTTTTGGAAGCTTTAAATTCAAATAGTATTAATAATATGATTACTGCATTTAAAAATAGCATAAACATGTCAGACGATATTGAAAAAGTTACATCTGATTTCAATGATATCATTCTCAAATCAGCTGATATGTCTCTAAAAACCAAACCCAATAGGATAAAGAGACATGGTAGAAAACCAAAGAATAAGCCTTGGTTTGATGGTAATTTACAACAAATGAAAACAGAGCTGTCCTATAAAAGTAAAAAACTTAAAACATGTACAGATCCAGTTGTAAGAGGAGGGTTCTTTAAATTACTGAAAAAATATAGAAAATGTAGAAAAAAATCTAAAAAAGATTTTAGAAAGAATTTAATTGAGAAGTTGGATAATTTATATAATGAAAATCCAAAAGAATATTGGCAATTAGTTGATAAAATTAAAAATGAACACAGACAAGCCCCTCCAGAAACTAATGTTCATATTTCAGATTGGGAGTCTCATTTTAAACAACTAAATGATGTTAGTAATAAGAATGATATATCTGTAAATACAAATAATGATTTATCAGAGAGGCTATGTACAACGGAACAGGAAACTATTTTTAATGAGTTAGATTATAAAATAACAGAAAAAGAAATATCTGAGGCAATAAAATCCTTAAAAAATGGGAAAGCTAGTGGGTTCAGTAAAATACTGAATGAAATGTTAAAACATGGACAAACAATGTTAACACCTATTTTGGAAATTTTAATTAACGGATATTATCCTAACTTGTGGTCATTAAGTTATATAGTACCTCTCCATAAGAAAGGATCAATATATGAAGTGACAAACTACAGAGGTATAACTATTAGTGACAATGTTAGCAAATTATTTAATAAAATTTTAAATAATAGATTGGTTAAATTCTTTAAGAAGTCAAACAGTATATGTAAAGAACAAATTGGTTTTACTGCTGGTTGCAGAACAACAGATCATATGTTTGTTTTAAATACTCTAATAAATAAATATGTGAAAAATGGATCAAAGAAACTTTATGCATGTTTTGTAGATTTCAAAAGTGCATTTGACTCTGTACCACATATTGGATTATTCTACAAACTGAAGTCTATTGGAGTAGGATGCAAATTTTATAGTATAATTAAATCTATGTATAGCAAAATCCAGCTTTGTGTAAAAATTGATAATTTTAGATCAGATTTTTTCTCATCAAATATAGGTGTAAGACAGGGTGATAACCTAAGCCCTAGTCTGTTTAATTTATACCTCAGTGATTTACCATCATATTTTGACACTAAATGTGATGCCGTGTCCTTAAATGGTGAAAAAATTAATTGTCTGCTTTATGCAGACGACTTAGTTCTATTGTCAGAAACTGAGAGAGGTCTTCAATACTGCCTTGATAAACTATCTTTTTACTCTGATAAATGGCAGTTAACTGTTAATACAAACAAAACAAAGGTTTTAATATTTAATAAGGCTGGTCGTTCAATTACAAAAAACTTTAGATTAAATGATAAAATTGTAGAATCTGTTCAGAAATATATATACCTGGGCATTTGTTTTTCAGCCTCTGGTACATTTTCTTATGCAAAAAATGAACTATATCAAAAAGGCCTTAAAGCTTCTTTTAAGCTTACCAAAGCATTCAACTCATCTAAACCAAATGCATCTACACTTATTCATATTTTTAATCATACAGTAAGACCCGTTTTATTATACGGGTCTGAAATATGGGGAAGTTTCAACACCTCTAAATTTATACAAAATCCTGAGAAATACATTACTATGGAATTAGATAAGTTAGTTCTTGAAAAAGTACAAACAAAATTTTGTAAATTTATTTTATGAGTTAGTAAAAAAACCAGTAATTCCGGTGTAAGATCAGAACTCGGATGTTTATCAATTCTTTATTATGTACTAACAAATATGCTCAAATATTGGACTCGACTCCAAGAAGATGAATCGGATAAAAATTTTATTCTCAAGGCAGCTCTAAATGAATCTTGGTCTATGCATGAAAATAATAAAGAATCATGGATAAGTTGTATTTATCATTTACTTAAATTTTTAAATGCCAGTCATTTATTTAAGAAAAAGGTAGAATTTAAAAGTAAATCAGTGTTTAATATTTTAAAATATAAAATACACTCTAAATTTATGGAACTATGGACTGATAAACAAACAAATGAGGAAGGTAAACTAAGAACATACAAAAAATTTAAATCCCATCTCCAACTTGAACCATATCTAAAGTATGGTAATCAAGACCAGAGGAGATTGATGAGTAAATTTAGACTTAGTGCTCATAATCTCAAAATAGAAACAGGACGTTACACTAAAGTTGAATGTAACAATAGAATTTGTGATCTTTGTAAAAATAATATTGAAGATGAGATTCATTTTCTCATAGAGTGTAATGCTCTTAACTGTATAAGAACACACTTTTTATCTTTTTTTGAGAATAAATGTAAGAACTTTAGCAAATTATCTTCTACAAATAAATTTATTTGGCTGTTAAGCAATGAAGATAGAGAAATCATCATAAAATTATTCCAAATGCTAGAAGAACTATTCTTGAAAAGAGATTCCTTACTTTGTGTTAATCAAGTGTCTTCATAAAGTATATATATTGTATAATTTATAATAGTATATTAAATATTCTTATAAGTTCCAAAGATAAGAGCTGCACCCCCCAACACCTCATCCAGACAGAGACTAAAATTAATTTGTTTTTATCATAAAACTATTTTTTATATGTTATTGTTACTAAAACTAATTAGAATAATCACATGTTTTGATATTTTGATTTTTACTCATTTTGTTTTGTTATGAATAATTGTTCTGCCTCTCTGGGGGCTCCATAATTGGATTAAATAAAAAATTTGTATTTGTATTTTTGTATGCGTATTAACTGCAGTGGCTGTTGAAGCAACGATTCGATGTCTTAGATGAAAGTCCCCGGAACAAGCAGTCTTGGCCAGGAGTCATTATGCGAGATTGACCACTTCTTGGGCAGTCATTGGTAGAGCCACTCTGCTGGAATTTTATTCAGCATCCGCAAAATTGTGCTCTGGTTACGTTTTCAGTTCCTGCAATTTCATCTTACTTTGGGATGCTCCAGAAAAATAGCTATGGTCATTTGGCATTTGACACACATTTCAAGTTGAAAATTTACGTGTACAAAATCAATGATTAAATTGACTATTTCATTACACGTGGTGGAATGCATAATTTGTATTAAAAATTCAAAAAGGTTTTTTGGAAACAATACACGGCCCTTTTTCTTGATCATTTTAAACCCTGGAAAAGGGATGACACAGATATTATTTGATTACCAGTTTTGAAAATGAAATAAAACTATATATGTCATCTCAGAGCAACATAATCTGTTTTGATGCAAATTAGACAAGCCCTATAGTTCAGAGATGAGCGCTGTGTACTCAAATCTAAATTCAACCATATCGAAAAGGCAAGTTAAGATAGCTTTCGAATTTCACTTGAGCATCCGGCGAAAGGGGTAGTTTAGCTAAGACTTGGTTTTATGTGTTCTGCTACGGTCCAATATTACATTATTATTCATTACGCGGAACTTCTACCTATGTTAAAGTAAACTATACATGAACATTATTAATATGCAAATGTAGAATAAAAAAAATATCTTAAAAAATAATGACATATTTTAAACTAGAGAGAGAAATTCATTGTTGATTTAACGTAGAGACCCGCGTCTCCCAAAAGATCGTTTGCTTATTCCAAATGTCGATTGGATTAATCATACACTCAGAATTTCTTTAAAAAAGCTCAAGTAATGAAACAGTCTTAGGTAGATAAGATCACTCATTTTGCTCTGAGATATTTATTCATGTACATGCACTGTTGTTTTCAGATTTGACCATTTGGAAAAATTAAAATTATAAGAGCGGAAAACACCGAGGAAAAACGCTTTTCGTAAAAAATTGTTAAACGTCTTATCGACAAGATTGTGTGTTATAGAAACTTCCATGAATTTCATGTCGGCTAATATCTTTGTGTTGACATTTGGTTAGGTGACGGTTTAAATTTTTGAACTAACAGCCTCTGAAAGGAAGGTGGATAAATGTCGGTTTATACGGAATTGTAGAAGAAATTAATACAAATGTTACACATGTTTAAGGTTAACCAATAATGTAACTAAAATGATGAAAAAAGAGTACATGCGGTTAGCATATGCCTGTCATAATAATGTTCAGAGGTCTGATATTACTCTTGAAGACTAAAAGTATTGGTGTGATTTTCAACCCAAGTTTCATACGAAGTATCAGTTTGGCATTATAACCATATTTCACGATAAAGAATGTTATATATAGTGCGAATACATAAACAAAAGGAACTGTTTAAATTAGCTCAAACAATCCCTATTGGTATCTCATGGGTTGTATTCGTATATGGCATCTCTAGGCTGCACAAATATCCCTTAAATCGTTGTCTATATAAGTGCGATAATTCCTATGTCCTGTTTGTCGAATCATGCCACGCCTTCCGCATGTCAAAATTCAGACCGTCAAATGTCTTTGAAGTGATCTGTAAGTGGTCGATAGTAAGGTAAATATCTACTGAACCGATCTAATTATGGTCATATATACCCCAGAAGTTTCCAAAATGTCTTTCTGATTCCCTTTTGATACAAAGTAGGACCACCCTCTGAACAATAACATCAATCAATACATTTATTAAAAGAAATTATGATTGACATATGCTACCTAACCTGTTAGTTATAAGTTGTACCTTTTTGTAATATTTGCATTTTATGTTAAATTGAATTTCTAACTCGTGTATATATTATTTTGATCCATCAATACAGCTTTGTTTATGGCCTGTTGTGTACTGTAGAAAGAAATTTTTAAATAATTGAAGAGAAAACAGATAACAACATTCAGTTAAATAAAAACATAATTCATAAGTATAGTCGCAATCTCAATATACATTTGAAACCAATTTTGAAAATTAAAATTGTTAAAAAAACACGAGTTTGCCAATTAAGATTTACAAAACAAAACTTGAACATAATGGATGTTACAAAAAAACGTGACCAGCATAAATTTGAAAATCTAATTTAGAATGTATTTTTAATAAACTCTCTGCGTTGTTCTAAAATCACAAAAGGGTAAATAAACTTTTGTTAATTGAAACTTCGATTTTAATATTTGATGTTTCTGACAATTGAATGCATTTTTTCTATTCAATGGCGGGTTGAAATTATCAGTCATGTTATGTCTTTTGTAATTAGTTGATGTGGACAAATTGTACAATGACATGCAAAATTAATAGTCATTTCTCAAAATCCTCGCATAGTTTGCTAATAAAAGTTAAAGATGCAAAATAAATGTCCATTGCCTAACATGTGGAATTCTAAATTTATTAATTTTTGGAATATCACGTGATAATTTTTAATGAAGTAACAATTATTCTAGCCTGACATTTAATAATATTCTGTCTTTTGGATAGATGACCGATTTGTGTTTAAGCAAATGTCTTGAAATATTTAAGTAAAATAATGCTTTTAAATTGCAACGAATAAACATACTGGGAGGGAGCATAGTGCTTGACCTGGAGACCATACATCTAGTTGGGGTTGTCATGTTATAATACGTGAAATCCTGGCCACGGACTTTAGTGGGTAATGTATTGGAGAGTGACACACGACAAGAAACATGTAGAAACAGGAGGGCTCATAGTAGCCGACACAAAATGCAAAATTATCTGCTACGACCCATTACTCCATACATTTCCAGTGCACTCAGATTTTCTTCCAGTTCTCCCTTTGGACCGGGATGTTTGTAAACTTGTTCATGTCATGAATACACCTGAAATACTGCTTGCTGGACTGTAAGCAAACATTCAATGAATGAATCGACGAATATTACAGAGATTAATAAAAAAAACATCGGGTTTAGCTTCATGCTAAAATTGCCAATTTCGTCTAAACGATCGGAAACGACGCCATAAAGAAGGTATCAAGACTTACACATGTAATCAAAAGTAGACGAAGTTACAAAACCAACACAGAAAACAAATAAGAAAAGCATAAACCACACAAGTAATTGGCACGAGTCGTATGCACTAAGAAGTGATATCAACGTTAGCATATCATTGCTTCATTTTACACGACAAGTGTTAAAATATAAAACTATAAATTTATAGAAATCAACAAAAAGATATTTTTCTGTGAAACGTTTTATTTAACGCTAAAATATAAACTATGACTGAAATTTATAGACTTTAACAAAAACGTTTTAGATTTTTTTTCACAGACAATAAGATTAAAAGCAAATATCTAACTTAATTGATACTTGTTGTCACGCCAATGGAGACACCCCACGTCACGACTATATAATTAATGGATCACAGTTAAAAGACTGACGTTTGTTAGTTTGTTTGAATGATGTTTAACGCCACTTTCATCAATTTTTCAGTTTTATCATGGCGTCCAGTTTTAATTGAGTAAGGAAGCTGGAGTACCCGGAGAGAACCCCGACCTGCGGTAGGAAAACTGGCAATCATTGTCAATTAAGGTTGGAGTTGAGTAAATCCTGCCCTCAGTAAGACTCGAACCCGCAACCTCAGTCTTGACAGACCAAGTGATAATAGTAGACGAACTACCTTAACCACTCGGCCAATGATGCCCCAGACGTTTGTTAGTTTGGCATACGGTTACTTTATTATTTTAAAATCGACGATGCAGTTGCTAGTTGGCATTTGTGTAATTCCCATACAAAAATATTATTCTTGTTTTTTTACGCTCGGATTATTTTCAGCCTTAATTTGTTTTCCGCTTGCCTGTCCCTCCAGTTGTTTTTGTTTGTTTGTTTTTATAGTGTTCTTTTGTGTGAATCTCTCCCTTATAAGTTTTAGGATGGATATGAACTTCCACTGGAATTTAGAGCACATGATCTGGACCAACATTATAAACTAGAAAAAGTTGATCTAGCAATCCCTGATACCCCACTAATTAAAAAACATTTATAAAGTTTCTACGTCTTTTTGTCTACTGTTGAACTACGCCTTGACGTTTCCTCTTAACCTAAAAACCTAAACAATTGGCATACATGGAGCAGATTCGATTTCTGTTCACACTGTCAGCCTATCAGACAAAATCAAATATGTAATGTAATAACTAAAATTGTGTTTTCTGTACCCTTTGTGCAAAGTTTCATTGAATTAAATGCTGAAAGAATAAGAACAACGTCGACTCAAAAGACTACACAAATAATAGATGACGCTTTATACGCATCATAATGTTACTAGTTTTTGTGAACGGTACAATAACCTTAACTGTCATTTCCAGGCTTTTGTCGTACAACTGAAGCGCAACGAGTTTAAATTCCGCTGATGAACATAAACTCTCGTAATCAAAGTTATCAGTTACAGTAAATGACAATAAGAAAGGCAATGCATAATAGAGCTGGTCAGGATTAAAACATAACACTGGCTCATGCAATTAATACGTTCCCACAATAGGAACTATTTTTCACAACTGCAACTCGTCACAGAAATAAATTTCCTTGCTCTTGGGCGTTAGCATGGGGGAAGGTCCAAAAATAGTTTACAACTTTAATCTTTATTTGTATTATTGTATTATATCATATTTTTTTGCATTTAAAATGAATTTTACAAAATATTGATGGATTATTTAGTTTCGTTAATTACAGGTATTTGTTAGTAGTCCTTAAAGAGATGTTAAAGTGAAATAATTTCTATAATGTTCCTCCTTCAAATTTCGATATATTTAAAATCTTAAGGGTTTTCTTATTGCAGTGTTGATTGCCTTGACTGGATTTGTTTGGTCATAAAAGCTCTTCAACAACCACATTGTTAGGTCTTCCAAAATATTTTGCTTTAATTGCTACTGTTGAGTGTTGATAAGACGAAACGTACATCTGGCAGATTAAATTTGATAACATTTGTATCAATGAAGTAATTTTCTATGCATGACCGCTAATGAGTAATATAATAGATCAAAATGCATGTAATTCGAATTCCACAATAAAGACAAATACTATTGGTAGAATAAGAAAATGTGTTGGTCATCTATTGTTGTTTCGTAATTATTCAATGTAATAGTATAATAATTCTTTCCACAGGGAATGGGCAACTTCCAAATTTCCGTACTCAAGAATATACATTTTCCTATTTTATCTGACCAAATAAAATTGTAAAATCTTAAAATCACGAATTTTTAAACAGCTCTGCTTTCTCAAAATATGAGAATATAATATATTAAGAGATATTAAGAGATTGGTCACAATACAATTTAAAACCATAAAAATAAAACATCCATAGATAACTTGATTACATATTTTATTACAAAGGTCAGGTGCAGTTATTTGTTAGATACATTGCATATCTAAAGATTGAACCAACAACAAACAAATTAAATTTCTTTGATCGTGGTTTGACTGAAAAAGTGGGAATACAAAATACTAATGCCAGCAAAATACATCAACCTTTAAATATACGAGACTTCTTAGCCCGATCAGTACTATACCATTTTGTCAATTAATATCTTTACATGTTTCATGTATGACCTTAAAATAAACAATAAAACTGTGAGCAATTCTTACTATTTATTCCCCATCGTTGCCACCCCAAGGACAGATAGACTTCTCCATCAATATCATACTTTCAAATTATTTCTCTGAATAGTGTTTAATGACACTTTCAGCAATTATTTAGCTATATTGTGACGGCATGTTTTCTTGGGAAGAAATACAAAATACCTACAGATATAAAAACAGGCAATCGTGTCAATTATGATTTGAGTCGAGTAGCACTCCTGCCGGAAATGAGACTCGAACCTTAGTGTTAACATGATCAATAGTAGATGACTACCTTAATCATTCGTGTCAATCAAACTGTTACATATATGGTGTAAATGTCCTATCTGCAACTGAATAACCTACACCTCGAAATTGAATTTGATGAAACTTTAACATAGTGCCACTGTGCAGAATTATTTTACATATTGTTTGGAATGATGTTTGTTTGTTTGACGCCATTTTCAGCAATTTTTCAGCTATGTCATGGCGTCCAGTTTTTATTGGGGAGGAAGCCGGAGTACATAGAGAAACCCCGACCTGCGGTAGGAAACTGACAATCATTGTCAATTAAGATTGGAGTCAAATACACCCTGCCTGCAGTGACAATCGAACCAGCAATCTCAGTGTTGACTGACCACGTGATCAATAGTAGACGAACTACCTTAACCACTCGGCCGCGGAGGCCCTTGTTTGGAATGATATTTGGGGCTTACATAGCAATACATGGACTATAACATTCGTTGAAATTTAGTGGTTTACTCGCAGGTGGTGTTTGGATAACAGATGTGTACCCAAAGTGTAATGAAATGAAGTAAGGACAGACAGACACCTCCATCACTATATCCCACCATTCAAGCAGGGGTATAAAAAAAGGACAAAAATAGCAGCATTTGTTTTGTAAAATCTTGCCTCAATCTGAATATTGGAATCCATGGTGGCAGAGTGGTTCAGATTTATAGTCATCTACCATTGATTATCGGCATGTCAAAACCAATTGACTTTCTCCTTAATTAACAAAGGATTGCCACTATAAAAGTGTCATTAGGACATATTAAAAAACTAGCAAAAACATTCTGGATTTGGAAATGGAATAACACATTAAATAACAATTGAATAATCTGCAAAAAAATGAGGTTTTTTTTAAAAATGATTGTCAATTGTTGTAAATGTGCAAAATTGTACACTATTAAAGGTAGAGTTGGGCAGAAGAGCTTAGGGAAAAGAATTTTTATACAGTTTTTGTAATTAAAGGCTCCTATATACTAGAACAAGACTACAATTTAGGTATATCTGTGATTATTGACCAAAATATTATGAAATAAAGATATGAAAACATTGTTATTCATCAATCATAATATTTATTGTGCAGAAAATGTATATAAATAAGTATTGCTTTATTTGTTAATATAAATATATATTGCATATGTGTTCAGCTTTGGAGATTTCTTACGTTTTATACACAATTTAAGATAAGAAATCATGGACATCATAACACATTGGTAAAATGTGTTAGGACATGGATTTCAGATATTGCCACATGAAATTGTATAAAAAAACGTTCAACTGTATAAAAGTAAAGCAATCAAATAAATATTTTCATGACATCCATATTAAGTACAGATACCTGGAATTATCTTCAGCTTCCAATACTCAGTGACAGCCATAAAAATCATCTGACAAAATTTTAGCAAGAAGCAGTAAATGTTAAATCTTGTTTTTTGGAAAAGGTATAAAACTATCAGCATTAATCATTAACCGTTAAATTTAGTAATACTTGCAGTTAAATTAACATATAATGATTTCATGTTACAATTTACAGGCTTACATGTTTTAATAATCTCATATGGCTCAATTAATAAACAATATATTATTATTATTCTTACATAACATTCACAATTATCATAACTCCTACACAAATATGCAACACCTATTTATAAATATCAAAATTGTAAAAGAACTGGAAGCACTTATGACAAAAACCCCACTAAAACAGGAAAAAAGTAACATAATTTTATAAAAATTTACAACAGTTCATCAAAATTTAACATGACTTTATCAGAAGTTTAGAAATATATAAATAATTGGTACTAACATTCAATATGAATAAAATAACATTGTAACAACTTCTTTGAAGTTTTAGAAGTTTAACACTAATTCAGTTGATTCCAATGGGAAAAGTTTCCCTTGATTGTTTTGTATCAGAGAAGAAATAACATAATTAATCAGAATTATTAATGAATTTTACAACAAAGCATATTATCACAATGATAACTGTTTATTAACCTGGATACAGATTATACTCCAACACAACTTGAGACATTAAATTTACCCTAATGTTTAACATTACATAATAATGTAAAGACATAACTTGTAAACAGGGGAGATTATCAACCATATGATTACAAACATAACACTGTTCTCAGCACCCAATACTTGGCATGAAGTAGTACATACACACCAGAATGAGGTAGATAAATATCAATACTGTACCTAAAAAATAAAAATGATTAGATTGATTATACTGTTTATCATATATTCTAACAAACATACTAAAGTTTTGTATATTTGTCACTGATGCTTATTTCATACCTATATTGGACACATGTGTTACAATCCCTTATGTCATAATTTCCAGTACCCCTATTTGGATCAATCTATAATTATTTGAAATGTCTATTCAGCTCCATGTGATCTTCACACAGTGCAGAAGAAGTTTTAGGTAAGAGAAGCCACCCTCCCATTTTGGTATTTTTTACATAACAATTCTGTTGAAAAGAAATAAGTAGCTTGTGCAGATCAACAGTTTATAATAATATATTTGTGAAATATGGTTTAATGCCTTTAAACAACTGATATTGAGAAGTTTGGGATAAGAGACCCCATCCCCTTGTCAGCTCAAAATGACTTGTTTTGGAGGAAACAAATTTCTCCTACACATAACTGGTTCATAATAATAAATTTGTGAAAGTTTGGTTTTATTCCAAAAAACAGGTTTGGAGGAGTTGCAGATAAAGCAAGCCACATTTTTCCCGGTTTTAAGCTGTAAATGCCTTCAGTAGGTCAACCAGATATCAGTGAGATGGTATCCACTGACCTTTAGGTCATTATTCAAAGTCAAAGGTCATGACATGCGACACATCGCCTTGATATTATCTACCCATTGACCAAATATCAAAAGCCTACCTCAAAAGATGAAAAATATATAGCATGGACACAATAGTTTTGGAAGGATGGATGGAAGGGACAGACAGACAGATGATGAACAGACTGATCACTATAGGGCATCTGCCACTAAGTGGCAGGGCCCTAATAAAGATTGGAGTCAGCACAACCTGCCCACAGTGAAAGTCGAACCCAAAACCTCAGTGTTGACAGGCATATGATCAATAGTAGACTAACTACCTTAACATCTCAGCCACCGATGCCAGACAAGAAAAACAAAGTAGCTGGCCACATGAAGAGTTTATAATTTTTAAAACAGTGCAAGTTTGGTTCAATTACTTTTAGGAAAGCCATACCTTAGCCCCTTTTAAGCTAGAAATGCCTTTATTTTAAGTAAAATTCTTCAATGACGACAAAAATCAAGTAGCTGGCCATATGAATTTTTGAAACTGAGCAAGTTTGGTTAAATTACTTTTAGTAGTTGAGGTAAACAAGAAGTATGATAACAAAGCATAAAACATCACAAACTGTGACCAATATGTGACAACTATACTACACAGGGGACACAAATATCTAGTCAAACCTGTGTATGAAAGGATTTGTAGAAATAGAAAAAATGTGCCCTGAATGAAGAGGTTTAAACAACATGTCCATTAAATGAAAATGGAAAACTGCATTTTGTAGAAAGTTATTTATTATATAGATAAGGTGGAAATTTTTACATGTTACAGAAATCCCAGTAAATCACATGTAAAAATAATTGTCTGTTTTCACTATCTAGTTCTTTCCCCAAAAAATGTTTCAGAAATATTCATCAACCATTCATCACATTTAGGATTTACCATTAAATTTGACAAAAAAGATTATTATCTTTATAATAAAAAGGACAATAAGTTGGGAGGAGTGATTATTAAAAAATATCACGACTAGTGTCACGGAACACATCAAATTAAACTCTTGCGAAACAAGTTTACTTGTTTAATCAGATGTGTTTTGTGGTGATGAGTGACATGATCATATTTTTTATATTCACTTCCCCATATTGATTATCCTATAATCAGTATCTAGAGGTGTCCCTTTAGAGCAACTGTGTGTGTCTAATAACAAACCTTGAAAATAATCACTCTTTCCATCTTGAAATGTATAGTTGATCACAATAACAGCAAACAATACAGACCAGAGATGTACTTCATTGAACACCATATATAACTGGAATGGCTGAAATAGAATTTTAAATGTAAAAACTTGTTAAGAAACTGGTGAATGACTCAAGAAAAATGCCTTGTCAGCAATATTTCTGCTGTTCCATGAAAGATACAAAATCATTTAAAAATCTATGATGACCATCATTAAAATATTAATATGTCCTTTTAGGAGTTGATGTAAAATGCCAAGAAAGATATTTAAGTACATTTTGCTGAATGAGTTCTATGTAATATCAAGATAGGCAATATGAAAATTGTAGCAATTTTTTTATACTTTATATTTCATTCTGCAAAAATTCAATTGCAGAGATGTTTATGTGCATTCTCTGACCCCTTGAATGCTTTAATAGAAGAACCCTTCCCTGTTTAATAAATATTTGTGTTCTGTAAGATACTCCACATGTAACAGTAACATTTATATGAACAGTATCGTCCACCTTAAGATCTGTATATGAAAAAGTTAAAATAGTTTCCATAAAAATAAGTGAAATTTGACAATTTTCCTGTATTTGTGTTTATAGGTCATCTGTGAAGACTATAAACATATCTGAGTGTCTGTATGTTACAGTAAAATAAAACAATATAAAGGATTATGATCCTTCCAAATGGTTACACCCTGCTGCATATTTTTTGTGTGCCTGTTCCAGGCCAGTAGTTTCCGACCTCCCTTTTGTCCTTTCGGTTCTTTGCTATTAGTGAATTTGGGTGATTTATTGTCTTATCTTTAATTAAATTGAGTCTTGTGCTTGGTTCATTTACGTTTCTTTGACTGTGATATTTATGTTATATACTTACATATATAATATCAATAAGAACTAGTAAAGGCACTTCTATAGTACATACTTGAATGGCCACACTGGTCCCTACCTCAATGCTATTAAAATAAAAAAAAATGCCATCATTCTTGTAACATAGAAATTCTTTGGCGTAAAAATATCAAATATATCTTAATACAATTTAATATTAATTCACCTTTAGTTTAGTTTAAACATATTTTATTTGTTACGAATAAAATGGTTTGGACACAAATAGATCCTACTATGAAGACATTTCCAGAATACAATATTATCATTTAATATTTATATGCAGTATATTTAAATGCACTAATTATATATATATATATATATTAAGTAGGTTGCTTAATTGGTTTAAATAGGTCACAATTTTGTCAACAGATTAACCTTAATTATGGCAATGAGGTCAACAAGAAAGAAATAATGCTGCTCTCTGCCATATGTTTGGAAACCCTACACCTGTTGATATCAAAACAAACATTAGTTAATCTTTGGACTCTTTTTCCATTCACAGAATAAATATATAAAATTGATGACAATTGATCCGAGTCTGGTAGGTGAAATATTATTCCATGCTTTCTATTAAATTCTACATCAATGCATTTCTTTTTTGCCAACAAAACATCTTCATGTATGTGCTATGACGTGGCAGTCTTACCTGTTTACTAATACAGGACATACCTACCCTAAATTGACATTATTCTGTAAGGCAAACTGCATACCATTTACAATTTCTGGTAATGCTGGAATCATAGCTAGGATTGTTACTCCGACAAAATACTAAAATCAAAATAAATATCTCAGCAATATGTCATATTAATGTATAGAAAAATAGCAAAGAAACTGACCGAACTACAAGAGCTTAAGTCAAGGAACGATTACAAATACGAATTTAAACAGACATTTACAACACAAAACAAAACCAAAAACGCAAAAAACCCAGAAAGTGAGTAGCCAGAACCCAATAAAAAACATCTGAGCACTGAGGTGCTCTGGGCGAGTAAGCAGTGCCAGTCTCTAATTAGACACCCATCAAGTCATTGTCATGTATAGGAAAAATTCAAATCCAGGAATAGGAAAGACTACTTATGACTCAGCAAAAGAATGTATCTGAGGGATGGATTTTCCATAACGATCAATTAAATCATGGTAATGGCCATAGAACATCTAAAGATGTAACCTCAATCTAGGTACAACAAACAGTAGTGTCCGGTCTGGAAAATTGAAATATTGATCGCATGATCTAGCATAGTGTATCAGTTTTGAAATGTACCCACATTGTACACATACTGGAATGGCAGGAATATTGCTGTTGATTTAGGGAAGTTCATTGACAATTGGAAAGTTGAAGTCATCACGTTTGTCACTTAGTCTAGTTTGTAGTTTTGCCCAAGTCTATTTCTAGAAGTAGGTCAAAGTATTTTGTTTTGTTTGTTTAAATGGTGTTTAATGCCACTTTCAGCAATTTTTCAGCAATATCATGGCGTCCAGTTTTTATTGGGGAGGAAGCTGGAGTACCCGGAGTAAACCCCTGACCTGCGGTTTGAAAACTGGCAATCCTTGTCAATTAAGATTGGAGTCAAGTACACTCTACCTACAGTGAGAATAGAACTCCCAATCTCAGTGTTGACAGACCACGTGATCAATAGTAGACGAATTACCTTAACCACTCGGTCACCAAGGCCCCCTAGGTCAAAGTCAAAGGCTCCTTTAAATGTATTGGTGGAGTCTTTTAATTTCAAGCTTCATTAGGTAGATTAAATGCAAATAATAACCAAATTTAGCATCCTTCAGGGGCAAGACATCTTCAATATAGTGGAATGTGAAATTAAAGGTTCATGCCAGTGTCTTTTCTTTCTTCTTTAGTAGGTCTTCTAGGAACTCAGCCTTATGAGAGTACGAAAACAGGTGGGCAGGGAAAGGAGCACAATAGTACCCACTGAAATACCAACAATCTGTTTAAAACCATGTCCTCTAAACATGAAAAATATGTTGTCAATCAGAAAATCTATCATTTACAGATTTGATCTCCATTTTATTTATATGAATAATACTTCCTGTTTTATGTGTGAAATTAAGTGTGCATTATTTTCCTGTATTGTACACTGTGCAATATAACTTAAAATCATGATGCCATTAACATGTTAGAATGGTTTTCTGATAAATGTTTGTTATACAATAAAAGATTTATTGCATGAATATTGGTGAATGTTGTTCCTGGCAAAATATGAATTGCACTTGCAAGATTGTACTATATAATTTTCTGCTCAGAATAGTCACCAACATTGTGCAATAAACATATCTCAGTCAGTAAGACAATTTCATAACCCTAAAATTATCTTACTGTTTACAATACCAAATATGCAAGACTGTATATACAGACTGTAGATCTTCCATTGGTAAACCAAAATATGTCCTTTTCAACTTGTATTGCAGCATCAAAATTTATTTTTTACCTTCATGTTAGTTTTAAAACATAATTTGCAGAGCAACAAAATCAGTTCTATATTGCATATTATTGCTGTTCTACATAAATTTATGAAAAATCAAATAAACTAGACTGTGGAAATAAATTGTGAATAAATAAAAGGAACTAATGGCCCTGATTGTCAGCAGTAAGAGAAGTATGTGTAGTCATCATACCATATACTGTTAACATATTTTAAAGACTTTACATTAAACACAGTATCTTGTTATAAGCTTTGTCTACAACTGTAAACCAAGTTAATTTCATAACTGCTTTTTTTCTTAAATATGACTAAATTTTATGACAAGAATTTTTCGTCATTTTTAGGTTTTTCCGTTAAGGTAAAAAAATTCAAGAACAAGTTGAGGTCAATTTTTTGTTTATACCTTACACAGTTTAAAGTAAACTTAAATTGCTCTCAAAACAAATTTGAAAACAGTACACATTTATTACAACAAATAACTCTCAAGAAACCTGACTTAGGGTCATATTTCACAAATACACATTTTGGACATAATTTTATATTGCTAGATGTTGCTACTTTTTTGAAGTATCAAAATGAATATTTACTCTGAAAATGTTAATCCTTTCCACAGAAAACTAAAACAAATCTAAGGAGATCCTCACATTATTTCAGGTTATAATGAAATGAAAAACTGTTGAGCATAGCACAACTTTTAATGTTTTCTAAGATAGAAAGAAAAGTAAGTCACTAAATTTTTTAAAACAACACATATTAAATACAGAAATAATTAAATGTGCATACTGTGGACATTCCTGTCTCCTTAAGAAAATCTTGGATATTTTCAGTCACAATGTCAGCACAAATACCAATCAATGTAGCAGCACAGAGCAGAATAACAAGACTCTTAAGTATACTCCATTCTGGTGAACCATGGCCATTTCCTAGAGAAATCAAACATGAAATTTACATAATAAACCCCAGTCGATTCCCACCGAAATCAGACAATGACTGTACATACAGTACTATGAACCTTGGTCATGTTCTAACCAAAGCTTAGAGGTATGTTCTTGATTGCCATGTAAACACTTTTGCACAAATAAACATTTAAAGGTAACAGGTAAACAATATTGCACTGTTCAAACAGCTGTTAATATAAGGTAAACATGTTTGCATACGTAAACAGCTGCAAGTACCAAATTTAAGTTAAGCACAGGTACCAGGTACACGTTTAGAATAAATAACTGCAATTACCATGTAAGCATTTTCACAAAGGTAAACAGTTGTGTACTATAAATAGACTACCAACCTACACTTTAGCAGACAGCTTACTGTTTTGCTGGCCTTATTTGTAAAGGAAAACTGCTGAATGTACTAGAATAACATCATATACAAATAAATAAAACAATAAATAAGCAAACCTTCATGATTGTCGTCCCTTTCTTCTTGTTCCTCCGTGAACTCCTCTGTAAGGTGAGCTGAATGTGTCTTAAGTGTAAATACAAGGCCTATGATGTAGGCCAATGGTAACATGAGGGATATAGAATACACAATTGGTTTTATGTGTTTGTTGTATAATCGTTCATTCTTCTCCAATCCAAACTGCAAAAAAATTGACACCCATGAAACTACTGAATAAACAGGACTGTGCTTTAGCATTTATATTTTGTGTGTTTGCAAGTGAGATTTTGGGATCCTATAGAACTGGCTTAACTCTGCCACCTACAATCCTTGTATGTTAAATTTGGAGTCAGACACACACATGCAGCAGGGCTCTAACTTGCAATGCCAGTGGTCAGACACACACATTCAGTAGGGCTCTAACTTGCAATGCCAGTGATCAATAGTTGATGACTAACTACCCCAACCACCCAGCCACCGAGATCCCTACACTACATGGTTGTACATATGTAAGTTATTCTATTTGCATGTATACAATATTCCATTCAAGTATTAGGTTTTCTGAACTAAAAAGTTTTATAGTTACACGGCGGCAGATTTCTGTTACTTCCAAATACATTAACATTTATCTGTTTTGAAAATTCTTCAGATAATTGTGGCGCATAGTTTACAGTTAAAAACATTATAGCATCAAATATTGGGAAAAAAACTAAAGTCAAAACAGATAGTTAATGTATGAATTTAGTTGTTTAATACATGTAATACATGCTTATATATTATCTGACTATTTCATTAATCTTTAATGCCTTGTTTAGCAACTTTTATCTATAGCTTTGCATCCAGTATAGTATTTGGAGTAGAGTAGACAATTTGGTCCAATATAAGCGTCTTTGGCAGAAAAAACTTGAAATCCTATTTGGTTTCACTATATAATCATTTGGGAATAATATACAGGCAAATATTAATATGTTATTGAAAACTGCAATGTTTGCTGTTGATGATGTTAAGGACATTCATTATGTCATCACTTCCAGGGAGTTAGAGAACTTAATTAATTTTACAAGTAAATTAATTAAGAAATAATTCATTGGGGCATGAATATATACTGATTTTACCACCGGTTGGACCTTTATGTCCTATATTTTAAAAAACTGTGGGCATACAGGGCAAACCCATGGTAAAATCAGAATATATTCTTGCCCCTTATACATTATTTTGATTCTAATAGACCATATTAATTTTTTAATAACAACATAACCTTTGAGTTGCATGACTTGTTGGCCATTTAGGACACAAATTTGATTGTGGTTAAAATATGTGAAAAAAGCTTACTATGATATCTCAATAAAGAGTGTTTAGTCATTTATGTTGTTGATTAGGAATATATTCTCACTTTACACATGGTGTTAGCATTATATGAATTAGAACAGAATTTATTTCACTAGGAAATATCGTTTTTCAGTCAATGTAATATATTACATTTATCTCCTATACGGTAGCCTAGTATTAGAAATTTACCAATAAACTTACAATAGAATTGGTACATTGTTCACAGTCAAGACCATACAAAGTGGTGTTCTTCAAAGTGTTGTTTGGACTATAGATGTTCTGGCATGTTTTGCAGTTCATATCTCCAAGAACACGTGAAAATAGGGTTGGTGCAAAAACACCTACAATAAAAACCAGCAGATGGTAGATTATATGTAGATTCATAAAATTGTCTGACTATAAGTATGAAAGATCTGCAAATACTATTAATATATATTTTTGGCATCATTTGAAGATGAAAAATAAAACAAGAAAATGTGTCTTGGCAACACTGATGTCCCACTTGGCACAAATTGGAAATAAAAACCAAACTTTTTCTCAAGCATTAAATGTTTGTTATATATCATCCTACAGAATTTTGCCCTTAAAGAGATCTCACCATCTTGTAACAGAATACAAAGTTTTATGAAGGAGTGAAGTCATCTTCATAAAAAAATTTCAACACAATTGTAATCCTGAGGTGGATGGACAACAAGCGAAATAACAGATGAACAAAGAAACCAATGAACAAATGAACAAACAAATGAACGGACTAAAAATCATAAATGTCCCGACTTAGTTTGCTGGTTGTAAAAACTGCGATCTCTATCCAATATCAAAATATAAAATATCAGCTCAATGACAAAGATTCTGTGAAAGTTTCATTATATTTCATCCACAGGTGTATAGGTGTTTTGAGAACCATCTTTATCCATGTTTTGGCCTAGCAAACCTCATTCCTATCAAAATGTAAAATATGAATTACAGAACAGAACTATGTGATACAAACTCTGTGAAAGTTTCATCAAATTATTTCAGAGTTGTAACAGTAGTGCTGGAAAACAATACTTTTTAAGAAGGAGGTATAATAATTACATAGTTTATTACTGAAAAACATGAATGTTTTATGGACTGTAAGCTTATGGAGGATTTAGGTCAAAAATGAAACAAATGCTTCTGTAAAGTAAAGTCATGACTTATTGTTAAAAAACTAAAACATATGTGTAAAAATTGGCAGTACAATTAATAATCTACATGTGAAAAAAAACAGAAAACAAGTATTGGCTGTATGCCTATAGTTCTAGTCCAATACAGAAACAAGACGATATAAGAAACTATGCCTGGCAGATGACCCTCAACATACACCCAATTTGGCCAACCCGAATCTATCATGTTTTGGCTCTATTTAATGGATTCTGACCATTGATGACCCACTAAAATGTCCCAAATCAAAATATCTAAAACCCCAAAATTTTCACAAAATAGTAAGAACCTACCTGCTACACAAACAAACATCAGTAAACAGGACACGTTGGCAGACTTGGGGTTAAAACTTTGTGATGTGTACTTTAATCCTCCTATTATCATACAGAGGCCCTGTGAAATAAACATAAATTATGACTGATTGATTGAATGTTGCTTGAATATAATTTTTATTTTGAGGCCTGTCATCACTGAGTTTGCAAGTTAGAGTCTCACTGATGTTACTCTAGCTTCCTCCCCCAATAAAAACTGGACACCATGAAATAGCTGAAATATTGCTGAAAGTGACTTTAAACACAATTCAAACCCACAAATAATTTTCCTTTTTACTGACATGTAAAACAGCATATACAATCAAACCTGTTCAAAGAGCACACTTAAAAAGAAAGCAACAAAAGGCTTTAGTTTTTTGTGAAGTAAAAACCAATACACAGCAAATCTAATAGTAATACACCTGCTTGCCTTTATTTCCCTCTTCCTGTCCACCCTCACCTCCACCCCATCCCTCACCAAAAAAAATCTAAAGGAACATGTGGTATGTCCCCAGAACATCATGTTTGGAAATATGCAGTATTTAAGGTATATACAGTGTACAGTTTTATAAATATTTTATTATGCAGATAGATTCCACAGGTGCACACTGAATACCTTTAAAAAAATAGATAAGGAAATAACTCCATATATAATAAATTTACAAAATACTTTTGGCTACAACCCTGACATATTATAAACAAAATTGTACAAAGTTCGAATGAAATAGGATAATTAGACAGACATAGGAATCTTTGATAGCTTTTTTCATTTAATTACGTCACGGGTATGATCAAAGTTTGAGCTACATGACTATAAGAATATTTCTGAAATTCTTTATATCACAATACATGTACTTACAGGTATGAGAAGAGTACATCCAATAATAGTCCCTAAAAATATCAAATAATTGTATAATTATTCTTTTTCATGTTATGGTTAGAGCATAGATTTTTCAATTTTATTTTAAAATAAAATATAATTCATTTAATACTCTGTCAAAACTAAATGTACTGAATGCTCTAAAATTCTGTTAATAACAATAATAAGGCAATACATTTTATATATATTGAAAAATAAAACACACAACCGAGCCAGCTCACATAGCACTACCATAAGTGTTATTTTTGCATATAAAAAAACATAAGTTTGATTTCAAGAGGAATTTTACATTGTGTGTCAAAGATGATTGAAATATTGCATTAATTTGAGCTTGTATATTTGGCTTGGCTTTTTGCTAAAAAAAAATAATAAAATTTCTATTTGCCCAGCTTCTATTTTTACTTCAACAATGCATAGAACTTACTTATACTGTGTTGTCTGTTTGGTGTTTAATGTCAAGTTGTCAATTTGAGAAATATCATGGAAAAAAACATTAGAATTTGTTGTGTTTTGTAAAAGATATGTCCATTGTCAGAAAATATCAAATTTATTTGAATGTTGTAGAAGCTTGAAGACAATTAAGGCCAATTTGGGCACAACTGAAATTCACATTTTCCGACAACATACTCTCTTTACCCTGCAATGTAGTCAAGATGCTACATGTTTCTTTTCTGATGAAACCAACTAAAAGAGAAAAAAGTAATTGGACGGTGAAAAGGACAAAAAAGTTAAATGTGATGCATGCATCTATTTATTATTACAGTTCTTTACTCATTAATACAAACTAGGAACCATGAGTTATTAATACTGTAGACAAATAAAGGAAAAATTCATTAGCGTACCCTTCTAATACTGCCAATGAAATTAATGCAGGGTAAAAAGTAATATCTTTATTGTTTTATTATTATTTAGTTCTTTTGCTTTTGGCCTTACCTGTCAAAGTTGCTTTGACAATTTCAGTAAAACATTCTTGTGAAGAATCCTGCTTGCCTTTGTTCAATGCCACCACGAAGATAATTATTTCCACAATAGAACCAAATGTAGCATTGATCACAGCACCAATAGCCACAGAGGTCTGAGCAGATATACTGGAATTACAAGTAATACAATACCTGTACTTATCATGTAGGCCTGATACAGATGTTAAATTAGGAAACAGTTGTCTTGGAGTACTTGAAACATTTTATATATCTTGGCTCAGCTCTGATTAAGCCTACATGTAACGATATGGTACAGTAAATTAGTCCTTATCAGGTAACGCTCTGAGTAAGACTATTTTTAAATAATATGGTAAAGAAAATTAGGCCTCATCTGGCTCCGCTTTGAATAAGGCTATATGTAATTATATGGTATTACCTGGCTCAGTTTTGATAAAGCCTACATGTAATGATATGGTACAATAAATTATGTTTTCTGAGTAACAAAATAGGAAACATATTAAGTCTTAGTCTCTACGTAGACATTGAACTAATACATTCAACAGTAACATACATGTAACTGAACACTGTATTATTGTAACAATGAGACAGGAAAAAAAAAACTAATAAAATATCTACAGTACCTTATAATGGCCATTCCAATATAGTAAGTAAGTGGAATTATAGCTAATACTCCTAGAACACACTTCTACAAAACAGATGGTCTTATTAAATATATTTTGTAGAACATTAAAAGTAAATGTTTTCAACTTTTAAAAACTGCATGTGTTTACCGATCAACATAATGAAATACATAAACTTTAATCTAAATATTGTAAATAAAAGGTCGTTAAATAATATACTAAGATTACTGTATTCCCAACAAGCACATATTCTCAATGCAATTGCTAGACATTCATTAAAGGACTCCATACAATTATTCATGCACTAATTATACGTTATCAGCCATCAAAATATTAGTAAAAGCAGTTTATATTGTGTTCATGTGCTTGAGCTGATCCGAGAATATATAGGTTTTAGTATTGCAACTTACAAAAAAAACAATCAATAAAAAACATTTATCTAATAGAGTTATTGGTTGATGTGTAAGTTATATTCAGGATGCTCTGATGTTACGATGAATCAATATCAGTTTTAAACAGAAGTATGAACTCAACAAATTTAAAGTTAGACTTTGTAAACAACAAAACAATTCCAGCAATAAAATTATAGGCTAATATAAAGATTAATACTTACTAACGGGGAAGATATTACATCCAAGTACCCAAATACAATAGTCAGGACAACAAACAGTAAAAGATCTGGAGTGATAAGGAACAGTCCAATTCAATCTTGTTGCACTTAGGTTAAAAGAAGCTTTTAAGCAATAATTGTAAACCTGGAATATTCATCACCATCATTTTAAAGTAAAACCTACCCCCAGAGGAACATTTTAAGATTAATAATGCAAAGGAGACATGTGTCTATGTCATGAATATAACCACTATGTGAAAAGTTTTGCTATGAAAATCATGAAAAATAACCATGCTTACAGATTTTGTTATTATATAGCATTAACTCATATGCTAGTTGCATACCGAGTAGAATTGATTAGATTTATATTTCTGTGTATTCCTTTTTTAATATTTTCATATTATAACCATATGACAGAAATGTGCAAAAAAGTAATTTTCAGACAAGCAACATCTGTAAAAAGTATGCAACAAGCATTCTCAAAGCTCAGAGATAATACAGATAGATGAGACTACATGTAACAACTTATATCAGATTTAGGCAAATTGCCAACAAAAAACTTTCATGCCAAAAATATATTACATATGTACATGTCTGTGTAATTAACTTCTGCTTACTAACTTTATGTAAGGATACTGACTAAGATGATATTCATTCCATCCAATGTGTATTTATAGTAGTAAAGGTTGACACTCTTTGGAATAAACATAATAATCTCACTGTTCTTTACTATACTGTCCTGGTAAAGAAAAAAAGCTGCCTTAGTAGGTGCAGATGTGCATGCTTAAATTATGCTAATCAAAAATATAATTGAAATATTCCTGTTTTGATTGATAGCAGCATGAACAACTGTCATATTTATGTTCATTTATTAAAACATCAAACACCTTTTTAATGGATATATCAGTATATCATTAAGATCACTTCACTCACAAGCAAAGAAATGTCCTTATAATTCTTTAAAATTGCATTAAGAATTTAATTTCCAGTTAACCTCAATTCCTTGTTGTTTATTTGGTAGAGGGATAGACCTGACATATGAATATTTTGTTGTTTTTTACATATAAAACATTAGTTCACAAAAAAAACACCTACTTATTTGAATAAAAACAAATACATAACTACAGTTTTTTGCTTCAATGATGTTTAACACACTTTCAGAAATTTGTCAGCTATATATGCCGTCCAGGTTTTTTGGGTGAGGAAGCCGGAGTACCTGAAGAACACACCTGACCTTCAGTAGGACAAATGGCAATCCTTATCAATTAAGATTGGAGTCAAGTGCACTCTACCTGCAGTGTGACATAAACCTGGAAACTCAGTGCTGACAGACCATGTGATCAATTGTAGATGAACTACCTTAACCAACAAGGCCCCCAACTACGCTTTAACATAAATCTATTTAAGGATTGTTTTCAATTGCTGGTTAGATTATTGGATATAGACAACTTTGAGTGCAAAAAAAGATGGCGGCAACAGTGTATGTGTAGTTTTTGCTAGTTAAGAAAACTCTGTGAAGAAATATATTGTGTGTTGTAAATGTGTTCTATTTGTGTTTGAAGTCAACAGTTTAGATAGTATACAGCAAAACTCGCAAAAAAGATCTTCTGATGTCTATGATTTTATAGATTTTTAGAGGATTTTCTAAGTGATTTAAGTGAATAGACATTGTTGACATATGTGAACACTATTCGTACAGTACATATTATAATTGGACTATGGAATATGGAAACACCTATTAAACCAGGAGAGAAACGTAAATTAACAGACACAGTAAGTCCTTTATCTCTTCATCAACCAGAACCCTTTCCCATACGTAGAAGAGGCTCGCTTCCCGATCTACCCCACCGAATTAATATGGAGTCTGTAGACACCTGTATTACTGATAATAAGGGTAATATTGTAAATCTGACTAAACTGATAGAGGACACAATAAAAAGCCCGTCACTTCCAGAAATAATTGCACCTCATATTATACAAGCCATGAAACCTATAATTGACAATATGGTACAATTAGTAGTGAGACCCATACACGAAACAATCGCAAAATACGAAAAAGAGTTCGAATTACTTAAGTCTGAAAATGTCAAACTCAGATGCGAATTGAATGATATTATTAATAAGTGTGAGAATCGATTTGTTGAAACTAGTACAAATCTAGCTGGCATTGGAACTGTTGTTCGCGATAACACAAATCGAATTAAAGAAGCAGATGGTGAGATCAAACGAGCTAAATGCGAAATAGAAGAACTGGAACAATATGGCAGACGAAACTCGCTTCGTTTCCACAAAGTTCCTATGACTGAGATCGACAAACCTAACACAGACAAAAAGATCGTTGAAATTTGCCAAACAAAGTTAAAAATAAATATAAATGAAGACGACATTCAACGCTCACATATAATTGGCGAGGTCAGCTCACAAAACACTGCGCAAATAATATGTCGTTTTAGAAATTGGAAGATAAAAAATGCCATATACAAATCAAAAAGAAATCTGAAAAACACCAATAGTAATATTTTTATTACCGAAGACCTCACGCGTAAACGAAAGACAATTATTAAAGAACTAACAACTGCTAAGCGTGAGGGTCGCGTCGACTCTTTTTGGACGAATGATGGTAGGATATTCTTAAAATTGCGCAACGAATCACGGAAAATTTTGATCCACGACTTGGATAAGTATCGTGACTACTTCTGATTGTTACAAAACACTAATTTATATATTATTTCCTAAACAAACCTTCAAAGGGTCAAACATGTTAGTGTTACTTGATTTGTTTACATTTTGAAATAATATTTAGTTACGCAAAAATTTGGAATATCTTAAACATTGAATAGAAATCATATTACATTACAAGTTATATATTATGTTTATAATACAAAGTACTTATTGACAAATTTCACCTTATATTTATTTATGTGTATCTCATTATTGTTTTGTTATTGTTTTGACCCGACAGCGTTTCATGAATTACGAGTGAACAGTAATCGCAAAGTGAAAACTATTAGTTACTTATATACTCAATTTCTTCCATTTTGGCTACGAAAATACAATTGACACTATTCAATGACCATTGCATCTTATTACACAGATAAAACTGTTCACTTCTTTAATTGTATAACATTAAGTTATAAAACACGCGTGTAACTATTGTTTCTGAATTTCTCGATTTCTTTTCTCATTCTCATTTGATTTTTGTAGCAAAACCTGGAGCCGATATTTTTATCACAAGTTTCTTTTTCATCACCACCTAAATTATTGAACGTTGCTGTATTGCTTATTTTATGATGTTTAGGATAAACTTATTGACAGAGTTTTTTTGTTTTTTTTTTACCATTGTTTTTTGTGTGCGGTATTGCAATGATACATGTACCGTGTATGTTTATTGTGTACATATGTTTCTTTTTGTATGTAGTTTACTTGTCTTTACCTGTATTTATCATTATAACCTGCAGAAGTTATCGAGCGGTCGGTGGATTGTCCAATCGAGTATTTTTATCTTATTCAGCCATGAATATTTTTGATAATGGGTGATGTTATGACATACAGAATTTCGATTGGACTTTTTTACGCAAAATGTCATAGTTGTTTGTGTCGGCATAAGCTCATCATATCTTTCCAAAAATGTTATTTAGGATTTATATTGAAAATGCTTGATGACATGAGTGTAACCGTAACTGCGTTCGCTGCAACAGTTATTCTCTGTTTCTTGCAGGCATACTCTAAAAATACTAGTTTTCTTTTGTTGATAATGATATTGTTAGTAATTTGCCAAGATGTTGAAAGTAACCCGGGTCCCTCATCTGTAAGTTCGTCCTCCGATTTATCAATTTTTCATCTTAACATTAGAAGTATTAGAAACAAACTGCATTTATTAGAGAACTTAGCATCTGAATACCATATTATATGTGTAACTGAAACACACCTAGATGATAAAATTGACACAAAAGATATTTGCATTCAAGGATTTTTAGAACCTTTTAGAGCAGATCGTAATTTTGCAGGGGGTGGTATTCTTATATATGCTTCTACATGTCTAAGTGTGAAAAGAAAACCACAGCTTGAATTTGTGGGAGGGGAAAATGTTTGGATAGGAATAGAATTACCCAATTTTCTTTTACACATTTGTACAACGTATAGACCAGAAGGCTGTGTAGAACCTTATTGGACAAATTTGAAAAACGCGATAAATGAAGCACTTGACATATCACCATACTTATGCATTATTGGGGACTTAAACGTTGATTTGGCAGTAGAAAGACGTCATATTCTTAATGATATCATTTTAAATTTTAATCTAGTCAATGTTATTAATGAACCCACTAGAGTATGTAACACGAGGCAAAGTATCATTGACGTTATACTGCTTAGCGATTCGTGTACTTGCCTCGACTCATTGGTTATTGTTACTGAAAGCTCACTGAGTGATCATTACGCTATTGTTGCAGGTATAGATATTCCGGTTTTTTTATCGAATACATATACCCGCGAGGTATGGCTTTATAAACAAGCCGATTTCGTCAAGATGAACAATTTAATAGAACAGTACGATTGGGATACTGCTTTCACAAATTATACAGATATATCTGAAATCTGTATTTTTTTTACAAATAAATTTCTTGAATACGCAAAATTCTGTATTCCAACAAAAACCGTAACTATTCGTCCAAATGATAAACCGTGGTTTGACTCAGAATTACGTAGAGAAATGCGTATACGTGACCGGCTTCACAAAAAAGCTAGACGGACGAAAAGACCGACTGACCTTGCAAAATTTAAACATCAACGAAATAAAGTAAACAATATGAAAAAACATGCGCGACTATCTTTTTTCGATAATGTTAATGACGTAATTGACCGTATTTCTAAACATAGTTCCAAGGAATACTGGAAACTCATAAAAAAAATAATGGGCACTACAAAAAGTAGTACAATATCGCCTGTTTTGAATCCTTGTAATAATAGATTAGCTTGTAATGACAACGATAAAGCGGAAGTTCTGAATGACTACTTTTGTTCAATATCCGACATCGACGACAACGAAATAGACACCCCCCAATTTCAATCACGTACTACTAATAGACTCTTGAATATAACAATAAACGAAAATGAAGTTTTAGACATTTTACAGATACTAAAACTTGGTAAAGCCTCTGGGCTCGATAAAGTTAGTCACCATATGCTACGTTACACTGCGAAGTCTGTGAAAAAGCCTTTATCGGTGATTTTTAATTTGTCTTTACAACAAGGAAGGTTTCCAACCAATTGGAAAAGATCTGTTGTTATACCTTTATTTAAGTCCGGCGAGAAACAACTGCCATCTAACTATAGACCTGTTGCTCTGTTATCGTCTATAGGGAAAGTTTTTGAAAGAATTGTTTTCAAACATGTTTTTAATTATTTATTGTCTAATAATCTGTTATACAAATACCAGTCTGGATTCACCCCTGGCCATTCCACAACTCATCAATTAATCGAAATTTACCACAATATTCTTCTAAACTTTGAGGAAAAAAACTTCATGTGTTTAGTTTTCTTTGACATTTCCAAAGCATTCGATCGAGTATGGCATAAGGGGCTTATACGTAAACTTAAAGCGTATGGAATTGATGGTCAATTACTAGTATGGTTTAAAGATTATGTTTCTGATAGAAGACAATGTGTAACAATAAATAACAAATATTCAAGTTTTAGAAATGTTAAGGCAGGTGTTCCGCAGGGTTCTGTATTAGGGCCTCTCTTGTTTTTAATATATATTAATGATATAGCTGATTCTATTGAGTCAATCACAAGACTCTTTGCAGATGACACGTCTCTTATGTACAGTTCCGACTCAAGTGAAACTTTAGAAAGTGTAGTAAACAGAGATCTATACAGAATTGATATATGGTCAAAAAAATGGTTGATAAAGTTCAATCCAACTAAAACTGATGTTTTATTATTCGGAAATGCTGTTGATAAAGGAGATATAAGTTTAATGTTTCAAAATAACCAACTTGGTATACGTGAGCAGCACAAACACTTGGGAATTACTCTAAGTGACGACTGTAAGTGGCATTGTCATATTGATAATGTATGCAAAAGTGTTTCTCCTAAGATATCTATGCTTAGAAAATTAAAATATATACTAAAGCGTGATTCTCTAAGTAAGATATATCTAACATTCATTAGACCGATTATGGAGTATAGTTGTGAGTTGTGGAATGGTAGCGGGAATGAACTTTCAGAAAAACTAGAAAAAATACAGTTAGAAGCAGCCAGAATAGTAACCGGTCTCCCATGTTATGCAAGTCGCGAATCGCTATATTTAGAAACAGGGTGGGAGAAGTTGATAGACAGACGAAATAGACGATGCCTATGTTTGATGTATAATGTTGTAAATGAAAATTGTCCTCCATACCTAACCGATATCTTACCACCGAAAATTTCGGAAATTTCACACTATTCCCTTAGAAATAATGATAACTTCAGTATTCCACGATATAGACTTACAAAAACTAATAATTCTTTTTTTCCGTCGACACTTAGAATGTGGAATAAACTGAACATTGATTTACGAAATATTCCTACGTTTTCACAATTTAAAAGAGCACTTACAGCTCAGACATATTCTATACCTAAATGGTTTCATACTGGAACTAGGAAAATGAACATACTTCATACAAGACTGCGACACAATTTTAGCGCATTAAATTTTGATCTATTTCGATGTAACCTAAGAAATGATGCGACGTGTTTATGCGGTTATCCATGTGAGAATGCATATCATTTTTTCATGGAATGTCCTCTTTATAATTCAATCAGACATAATATATTCATAATACTTCAAATATACGGAGAAATTTCATTACATATTATATTATATGGTAGAGATAGTTTAAATGTAGATCAAAATGTTGATATTTTCAGTGCCGTCCATAACTATATTAAATGTACCCACCGTTTCGACTAACTTCAGAAGGCCTTATTATGGCTCTTATTCCTTGCATGTTTTTTTTTTTCTTTTTTCTATTAGTTCTTATTGTTGTAAGCTTAATTTGTTTTATTATTGCTATACAAGAAATAATACAAACCTAAATGTTTCACTTAAACTAACTGAACATTTTACATCGAAATTGTTTGTATTAGGTCATTTGTCATTTTGTCACTTTGTTTCTATTTACAATTATGTTGCTGTCATCTTAATGTTTGTTGTAAATTGTAGAGAAAGGGCTTTTATAATGTTGTAATAACTTGTGCCCAATCTCATCTTGCTTTGATAGTATGCAAATAAAATATGTTTAATATATAAAATACAACTTTGGGTCAGTTTACGCCAATAAACTGCGAAGCGGTTTATGTACAGCGTAAAAACACCCAAAGTCGTCTATATCCTATAATCTAACCAACAATTAAAAACAATTCTTATATTTTAAATTCAATATTATGAAAGGAAATAACAAAGACAATATTTAACAAGTAGACAAATAATATTTGCAATTCATAATTTTAGTGTCGTCACTTGTTGTTTGCGGAAGAATCATGTATAATCAACGTCATCAATACATATAATCATGACGTCAACAAGCTGTCAATGTGCTGAAATACCAAGTTAGGTTATAAGAAATGGAAAATGTTGCTCGGCTATTGAGTATTTAAAGAAAAATTAAAATATAATTATATAAAACATCAACAAGAAAAGTTTGAAATTAACAAATTATTAATGTCTATCTATAAACTACTGTCATCATCTTAGTTACCCTGGTAAGACAACAAGTAGTCATTGTCATTTATCGAAGTATAAATTCCATTGAAACCTTCTCAACCAATCAAATAGTAGAAAATTTTAAAATATGCAAATCATATTAGAATTATGTGTGTATAATTTGTGTGAATGATAAGGTGTTTAGATATATTTTGAATCATAAGCAACATTTCAAGAACCCTATTGAAACATTGTGGACACATTCCTAATATTGTTTGTTTCTAACAGTAATCTTTCACAGGAATTCCTTCAAGATATTGCAAAGTCTCAGAATTATTAAGCAAGTAAATAAAACAAGTGTGGATTGTAAAATGTATTACATTTACAATACAAACTTCCCTACTGGCAGATTAAAAACCTAGAACACTTTACAACCAGAAAACTTATTTTTAAGAAATTTTCCAAGGGCCATAATTTCAATGAAAATCATTTGACCTGAACAACATTCTGAATTGTTGGCATATAGGGGAACTATAAACATTTTTTGCCCTCACTTAAGCACCAAGTTTTGTTGAGTAATGAGAGACCCCTCAAAACAAGCATTAAATTTTTGGGGTGTCATGTCAGATACAATTTTTTTCGCAAATCTAGAAACCCCGAAGGGTGTTAAAGGAAACTCACAAACACCCCTAAAATAGTCCAGAAATGGGCTTTGCACAATGAGCTAAAAAACAGCCAATACATTTAACAAATTATATAAATAAAAAATTTATTTATAAATTCTATATGAAACTTCCTTTTTAAATACAGCTCAATTATCAAAATTTCATTGAATAAAAAACTGTCCATGCTACAGTTGGGCACAGCTAAATATCAAAATAAGAACTAATTTCCTCTCTCTCAGTCAAAGTTCATTTACAGAGCTGTTGTCATCTGCAACTGATAATGGTTGCTACATGTATATACCAAATATCAGCAACCATTTAGAAAAATAGCTTGGAAAACTTATTTTTAATTTTTATGATTTATGAAATGTTCCAAGTCATAAACATTTGACTGTCACAAAATTTAAACTTGATCTGTAACTCTTTATTGTTGACTTTAATACCAAATATCAGCTCATTATCTGCAACCATTTAGAAATAAATTATGGAAAACCTTTATTTTACAGAAATTTTCCCTACATCCAAGGGCCAAAACTTTGTCAGAAAATAATATGACCAAACAAAATTTAAACTTGATCTGTAACTCATGACAGTTGATACTCATACCAAATATTAGCTCAATATCTCCAAGAACAAAATTGCTTAAAATATGTGTGAAGGACTGACAGGTGGAGTGAAATCCTACAGTACCCTTTATCGATGCCAGTAGAAGAATAAATGAATCACCTACCAGCAGCAAATACAGCTAATTTTTTCATAATATTAAACATATACAAGTGTGGACACAGAAAAATGTCTCGCCTGAATTCCGCATCAGTAACGAAAATAAATTTCTTCATAAGCATTATGTAAATAGCATTAAATTGTTATCATTTAAAAACTAGAGGCTCTTAAGAGCCTGTATCGCTCACCTGACTTACAAAAAAACTTTTTAAGACAATACTTTTCTTGCAAATTTTGATATTAAATGCTAAAGAGTTTATGTGAAGATGCTGTTTCTATGAATGTTGCCATGTTGAATTTACAATCAGCAGTAGGAGTGTTTCTGAGAAGAAGCAGTTTTTGTTTTTTCATAGGTTAGTATGTTAAGTGATGTTCCATAGTGGCAGCAATCTTGTATTTTGGATCGAAACAAACAACTCAAAATTGGTAGAGAACCATACAATATCACATATCCTAAAATCTGCCAAGCTGTTTGTGAGAAAACGAATTTTAAAATCTCAGCCAGTGAGAACGCATTTGCAGCTCTAGCAGCCATGTTGAATTTCCTATCGGCTCGAAACATACTTAAAATAATAAGATTACTATCACTTCTGCATTATTTGGTTAAATTGTGTGGAACTGAGTTTCAGAGACGAAGCTGTTTGTATGGTTTTCCCATAGGGTCCTATGTTAAGCTGTGTTCCACCGTGGTGGCCTCTTGGAATTTAGATCGTCACAAAAAACGAGGACCATCTAAGGTACATTTGTGCAATATTTCAAATCAGTCTGCTAAGCGGTTTGTAAAAAGAAGATTTTTGAAATTTCAGCCAATCAGAACCCATTAGTTGCCCTGGAAGTCATGTTCAATTTGCAATTGGCTCAAAAAACTCAAAATAATAAGATAAATATCCATTAATCATTTCTTCATAATTTGGCTTCATTTGTGTGCAACAGTTTCAGAGAAGACGTTGTTTGTATGTTTTTCCCATAGGGTCCTATGTTAAACTATGTCCTGTGATGGCCACCATCTTGGATTTTGGATCGGAACAAAAAACTCAAACCTTGTAGAGGACCACATAAGGTACATTTCTGCTATATTTTAAATCAATCTGCCAAGCAGTTTATGAGAAGAAGATTTTTGAATTTCAGCCAATCAGAACACATTAATGGCCCTGGAAGCCATGTTGAATTTGCAATTGGCTGGAAAAACCCAAAATAATAAGATAATTATGCAACCTTCCTTTCCTTATTAATTTGGCTTCATTGTGTGGAACAGTTTCAGAGAAGAAGTTGTTTATATGTTTTTCCCATAGGGTCCTATGTTAAACTATGTCCTGCGATGGCGGCCATCTTGGATTTTGGATCGGCACAAAAAACTCAAACTTTGTAGAGGACCATCTAAGGTACATTTCTGCAATATTTCAAATCAATCTGCCAAGCAGTTTATGAGAAGAAGATTTTTGAATTTCAGCCAATCAGAACACATTAATGGCCCTGGAAGCCATGTTGAATTTGCAATTGGCTCGAAAAACCCAAAACAATAAGTTAATTATGCAACCTTCATTTCCTTATTAATTTGGCTTCATTGTGTGGAACAGTTTCATAGAAGAAGTTGTTTATATGTTTTTCCTATAGGGTCCTATGTTAAACTATGTCCTGCGATGGCGGCCATCTTGGATTTTGGATCGGCACAAAAAACTCAAACTTTGTAGAGGACCATCTAAGGTACATTTCTGCAATATTTCAAATCAATCTGCCAAGCAGTTTATGAGAAGAAGATTTTTGAATTTCAGCCAATCAGAACACATTAATGGCCCTGGAAGCCATGTTGAATTTGCAATTGGCTCGAAAAACCCAAAACAATAAGATAATTATGCAACCTTCATTTCCTTATTAATTTGGCTTCATTGTGTCGAACAGTTTCATAGAAGAAGTTGTTTATATGTTTTTCCCATAGGGTCCTATGTTAAACTATGTCCTGCGATGGTGGCCATCTTGGATTTTGGATCGGCACAAAAAACTCAAACTTTGTAGAGGACCATCTAAGGTACATTTCTGCAATATTTCAAATCAATCTGCCAAGCAGTTAATGAGAAGAAGATTTTTGAATTTCAGCCAATCAGAACACATTAATGGCCCTGGAAGCCATGTTGAATTTGCAATTGGCTCGAAAAACCCAAAACAATAAGATAATTATGCAACCTTCATTTCCTTATTAATTTGGCTTCATTGTGTGGAACAGTTTCATAGAAAAAGTTGTTTATATGTTTTTCCCATAGGGTCCTATGTTAAACTATGTCCTGCGATGGCGGCCATCTTGGATTTTGGATCGGCACAAAAAACTCAAACTTTGTAGAGGACCACATAAGGTACATTTCTGCAATATTTCAAATCAATCTGCCAAGCAGTTTATGAGAAGAAGATTTTTGAATTTCAGCCAATCAGAACGCATTAATGGCCCTGGCAGCCATGTTTCATATTTGATCAGCACCAAAAACTCAAACTTTGTTAAGAACCACCCAATAAACATTCCTGCCAAGTTTGGTTCCAATTGGCCAAGTGGTTGTGGAGAAGAAGATTAAAATGTAAAAAGTTTACGGCCGACGACGACGAAGACGACGACGACGACGACGACGACGACGACGGACGCAAAGTGATGAGAATAGCTCACACTGACCCTTTGGGTCAGGTGAGCTAAAAAGAATGCATGGTTACAAAGCAACGAACCTAACCCAAAAACTTTAATGTAGTCTCTGGACCATGAAATTGAGTTCAAGGTCAGGTGACACCTACCAGACAGCCATGTACTACTCATCAGCAACCTATATATCAAATATCATCATCCTACCATGCATGGTTACAGAGGAACTGTCGTAATCCAAAAACTTTAACATAGTCGTTGGACCATGAAATTGAGGTCAAGGTCAGGTGACTCCTACCAGACAGCCATGTTCTACTCATCAGCAACCTATATACCAAATATTATCATCCTACCATGCATGGTTACAGAGGAACTGTCGTAATCCAAAAACTTGAACATGGTCAATGGGCCTTGAAATTGAGGTCAAGGTCAGGTGACAGGGTACTGACTGGCAAGTACTCATCATAAGCTACCACTGGACCAAATTTGATGGACCTAGGGCTTAGGCTTACAACAATATGAAGCAAGATGTCCAAGTGTTTACGCAACTGCCGTCGGATTCCCATAATGTCTCGCCTCCAGCGACAAGGAGAGACAAAAACCTATACTTTTCACCTTTTCCTCTTTGTAAGTAGAAGCTATTAATATATTATATATATATTCATGCAAAAGATTACCTGGCCATACTCATCAACACCCTCTACACATATGTTCTCTGGTGGCAGAAATAAAAGATATTTTATACTCTTTAAATTCATCTGAAAATAACAACATGTGATAAAAAATAAAATTTAAAAGTATATACGTAAAAAAAATATCACAAAAACTTAAATTTGCTGTTTTATATATTGGCATAAGAAGTCCTACTAGACAATTTTTCATATAACTTAAACTTTAAAGTAGCATAATTTCCCCAAAAATGTTTGATCTGTGATGATTTTTGAACTTGTCCCAATTAAATTAATTGCTTGAGAGCTGCTTATAAGCCTGACAGGTGCAAGGTATTTCTATGTCCAGCAGGAGACAAAAAAAAAGAACATTAAGAAAAACAAAGATGGTTGCTGATAAAGAAAGAAGTAACAACAAGTAATATGGAAATAGTTTATGAATTTTACATTTTCATTAAGCATACAAACTGCAAGCATGGATATTACAATAGAAGCTCCTCAAAAATTACTTGCTACAACTTCATTAACTCAATATCAGAGGGCAATATAATTGAGCTGAATATTATGATGTAATATATCTTGCCATTAATTATTGCATATTTTGTGTGTAACTTTTGAAATACTACTTTGACAACACAGAATTTCTTAAACTTGTCATTTGTGTTTAATACAGGATACATTTAGATTTTCTTTTGCCTACCTTTGCAATAGGTATTGATATGACAAACAACCATGATATCACCATGACAACTGTGTGTATGACAACCAGTAAATGCATTGCTAAAATGAGCCAGACATAACTCTGAAGTTTTCTCTGAAAAGTAAGGAGAGCAATTTAAGTTGAGCACAATAAACAACTAAAAATTTGAAGTATACTATCTTGCCTCTTTTTGTGGTTAAAATAAATATAATGTGATGAGGATTGAAAAAACAAGATATTAAATACAAGGCTCTAACAATAATTTTGTCTTTTTTTTGCCAAATCCTTCCTTAAAATACAGTTCTGATAAGTCAATACACCAATACTATGTATCATGCAATATGATCCCCTTTGTGTTTCCCCTCCTCCCCCCCCCCCCCCACCCCCCAAAAAAAAAAAATTACTTCAAATTTTGTAAAATGCTTTATGTCATGTTCCTTTGATAGGCCCTTGATGGTACAATTGGCTTTATTTTCATTTGTTACATCAATGCTAGCTATATTCAGGAGTTCCACAGTTTGTGAAAATAGAAAATTATCGCAAATTAAATTAACATATTAATATCACACAAATATTAAACACTTCAATAACAACAAAATAAACATGTTAATTTTTAAAATGTTGCAGACTTCAAATATAGTTCACATGTTATCAATGTCCATAATGTTTAGCTCACGTCCATGATGCTTGAAGCTCACTATTTGCCAGGAATAGGATAAATAAAATCAAGGTTGAGAACCAGTGACATTAGACAGGTTGAGATTCGGAACTTGTACTGGTACTGGTACGTGTAACATGTAATTTTTCCCTCTATGTCATCAGGATTGGTGTGTCATGTGATTATGCGAGACATACAAGTTTATCACAAACTTCTAGAAAGCTGTTTACAAGTAGGTCTAGCGCGAGTATTTTTCTTTACATAAAGCAGCTTTCTTATTAATTTTGAGTGCTATATTGATTAAGTTTAGGATATACTGCATCATTTTAATTTAAACTTTTATTTGTTAGGTGTTTGTAAAACCAGACGAAATGTATTGTCTAACCCTTTGAAAAAGCAGAAAAGTAAAACTGGCTCCATTTTTTTTAGATTTTGTGGCTAATATAAAAATCATAATAAATGCGTGATAGAAACGACTGACTAATCTAGTAAAGTAAATTTTGGTTAGTTTTTACTTTTGATTTTAAATTTGGCGCCTTATATACATGTACACATACAAGTGAAAAAAAATCTCACACAAATAACTACAAGTAAACCCATGTACGTGTACATGTATATATGCATACCAGTACAAGTTTCTGATCTCAACCTCTCTACTTATACTGTCAACACAATCTGACTGCTCAGGTGAAATGATAGCAAAATAAATACATTTATGCTTTTTACTCTTTGACAAATTAAAAAAAAAAACATTTTCACAACAAATTACCCAGAATGAACAACACCCGGCACATGTTGGCTTATGTAGTAAAGGTTGTCTTTCTTTGACATTATTATCCATCAAAGGTCGCCTTTCCTCATCATCAGTATAACTTCCAGACTCATTTGAATTGTTGGTATCTAGTGATTCACATGGCGGTACCTAGATTTGAATGAAATATACAAATAATTGATTGATTGGATGTTGGCTTTATGTTCATTGAGCAGTATTTCAACTATATTCAGGACAAGAAAAGTTAACAATTAATCAACGAAAGAAAGGGGTAAGGATGGGACATAGGGAAATTAAATTTTGACTGCCACTGGAAAAGTATGGGGTATGGGTAGGAGCAGAGAATTTTGCCTTTTGTAGTGACTGCAATGAACCTACTCTTATTCTAAATCTACACAATCTATCATACAAGAAGATTGGCAATCTCCAAACACTTTACCAACTTCAGTCCAGGCTTCCAGTATTATGACCTGACAACCCCAATCGAGAGGTACGTCTCCACTATCTGCCACCCAGGAACATGCTGGACTGCTCTATAGGTCATATACATATGGAAATCAGGCCTTACGAAGTACCTATACATGCCATATTGGTATATTATATATTTCATACAACAAGAAAATGTGCTTCAATGGTGGTGATTGTAATTTTTAGAAATTGTTGAAATTTTTATTTAAACTATAATAAAATAACAAAAACAAACAAAATGATGTGCCTTTTGTTCTAACAATAGAACTTATAGTAATAAAATTCAACAAATGGGTGATATTGAATTTATCAGTAACGATAGCAAAACAGTTTACACATGGATGGGTTGCAAATCTCATGTACATGTATCTTGTTAATAGTGTTGATACCAGTGCAACTTTAAAATCTGTTTTGATTCATTTACCAAATATATTGTAAAGAGATTGTTTGTTCATCTGAATGGTGTTTCATGCCACAGCAATTTTTCAGCTATATCATGACATCCAGTGTTTTATTGGGGGAGGAAGCCAGAGTAACTGGAGAGAGTCCCTGAACTTCATTTAGAAAACTAGCAATCCTTATCAATTAAGATTATAGCAAGCATTGAGACTCAAACCTGCAACCTCAGTGTTGACAGTCACGTGATCAATAGTAGACTAACTACCATAAAAACTCAGGCATAAAGAGAGTTATACAAGCATACAACATTAATTAGGACTTTTTTTTTGCCCTACCATGATCATGGAAAAAACTCAATTATAAAACAAAGATAGCAAGTACAAGTGTGGTTAGTATTGCATATCCAGGTCCCCTAATGGCATGCCCAAGGGCTGTAACTTCATCAAAACTATGGACAAACTGATTAATGGACTGATAGACAGAGGAACTGACAGACAGAGTGCAAACTTATAATTCCCTTCAACTATGCTGCTAGGGGACTAAAAATAGTTATACTTACAACATAAACATATTTTCTAAAAGGCCAGAGAAAATATTTGGACATCTTAAAGCAGTAAGCACCTGTAAATAGTATAAGACAAATTGTAATAACACAGCCATACATGTACCATTTATTACAAACAAAATTATATCACTTACTGCAGTTCATTTAATCCAATTCAATCACACTGTTTTGTTTACATTTTAAAAAAATTATCTCATAAGCATAGAAATCCTATTTTTATATAACATGTATAAGGAAACCATGAAATATACAAAACTCAAATGTTGAATACATGCAGACAAGTATATGTACTTGCAATACAATACATTTGTATTAGTAATCCTCTTGAAAGCAAAGCAGTTAAGACATGTCACATATTTTTTTGTTTTTTGTTTGCAAACAACAAGTGTGGACTGTGAGCTTATGCTCACTAGTGATACCCCCGCTTTCCCTAAAATTTTGAAAGTATGTCAACTTTGTGTAAAAATCTAAGTATTCGGTAAACAGGAAGTAGATGACCAAGGAGCATAAAATCGCTATACACCATATGGTACTATAGGATAAAGCAATCAGCAAAATATCAGGTTTCTGCATCTTATAGTTGCTTAGAAAACTGCAATGGAAATTATGCATGTATGTCAACTACATGTATGTGTAAATATATAAGTATTGGGTAAACAGGAATTCTAATATGACGTGCTTTAAAGGCTTTGCGACCACAACTGTGGCTAAAAAATGATTTATCTATGAGCAACACACGCTGAGAAGGGCGTGTTTTAAATGGCTGTTCCAATTACAAAACTGTAACTCCCACCGGAAAGCTATTGCATATGACATAGAAATCTTATAAATAGCGACACGCGCTATAATTATCCGTTGCAATATATAGTGTGTTACATTGACGGAACAGCCAGTTTATGGTGGAAATGATGTTTTCTATAGGTACGAAAATATTATAAATGTACTCGAATTGTCTTATTAGAATAGAAATAATTCACGAGGCTGTGATTTATCATTGTTTTACCTTGGGGTGACCATTTATGTCGTTATTTTATCCCTCACTTTCCCAGGGGATAAATAATTTGACATAAATGGTCACCCCATGGTAAAACGATGATAAACCACAGCCTCCGTGAATTATTTCTTAAGTAGATGATCAAAGTTAATGAAATCGCAATACACCATATTGCACCATAGGATAAAGCAAAATACACAATATCAGGCTTCTACATGCTAAAGTTGCTTTGAAAACTGTGATGGAAATTTTTGTTACGGATGGAGGGACTTTAAATAAAAGAAAATCTCAGATTTTATCTATATACATGTGCCTCATGTTTGTTTAATTTTTGTAAATCTAATTATTTTTTTATTGTGCTGATCGCTGCCGTGCAGAATCAGGGTGGTAACAATGTAGAGCATATTAGGAAAAAATGGCAAACTCAATGGTGAAAATTTAATCAGAAAATAACAACAATTAAGATAATGAAAATATTGACAGACTGAAAAACGTAAAAGCACTGAAATTGTGCATGTACACCCATGATCTTTTATATAATCAATGATTTGAACTGTACATTCAGTAATACTGTTCAACATTTGTGCTAGAAAACAAATTGGTCAGGCAGGTAAGTCAAATTCGTGTGAATACATACCTATAGGATTTTGTTAGTTTTATTAAATAAATAATGAAAAAAAGTGTTAATTTTATTCTTTTTAATCATTGTAAAAGCTTTATTACAACAGTTTTTTTCTTACTCTACCAAGGTAACAATGTCATTTTGAAATTTAAACATATATACATCTATGTGTAAAGGGACATACTGCATGTTTTTAGATTTAAAAATGATCCTCACAAAAGTTGTTAAAAAAAACACTATCTGTTTAAAGATTTGAATTTGTTTATTATGTTTATGATAAATATTTAGATAATGACAGATAAACTAAAGTTTAGGCTTGATGTGTGACCTGCATTTGCACAGATAAAAATACTCTTGGAATTTTTTGATTAAAGTTCATCTCCACACATGTTGTAATAAATTATCAGCTGTTTTAAAGACTTGGGTTGATTAGTGATAATAAATGTTAAATATATTAAATATCTTTTTACCATATCAAAGAAAATTTTTTTTTTAAATACTGCACAAATTTTTACATTCTATCACTTACATACTAAGTATTTACTAGTAGAAATAGCTTAGTTGTGAATGTCAAAAATCCGAAAAAATATCAACAAACAGTTTAAACAAATTTATGGTAATAACATACAAGCTAACAGCTTTTTATTTAAAAGTCCTAAGTATGTAGGGTTAAACATTTTTGTATCATAACGAGGTCAGTTGAGTTTAACTTTTGGTTGATAAAGTCTGATATGTCCTTTTGTTTAATCACAAAAGTCACTTTACCCTAGCAGATAGGCTTTGAAATTAACAGGCCATTGTAATTGCAATCTAATGCAAAATTTATATACATGTATGTACAATCCAAGAACAAGTAATCTGACAATAAATCAATTTGAGGATTCCGCTAAAACAATGGTTTTATAATTTCGACTGCTATGACAATGTACGGAAAGTTAGGTATGAACAGAGAAGAATGTATGTAGTAGCAGCTGCAAGGAGTGTCTCAACTCTTGGGTTCATTAACATGCAAGGAGTAGACACACTACAAATACCTCAAATAATACCCTTTATTTTAGGCTTTATCATATTTGAACCTGAAAACTACCACCTCCCCCATCCACCCCTAAATTAAAGGGCATCCCAAACTGCCACAAGTTGATTTCCATGATGTGCTGGGCTGCTGTGTGAGCTGAGTGAACAACCCCAGTATTCAATCCAACAGGTAATTACCATAATGTCTTCCTATGATTGTTAGATACATCAGAACTCCTAGCAGAAGATAAACTAAAGACTGCCACCATCCAAACAATATCACATACAATATGTCAAATACAATCCACTTATGTGCTAAAAAATAAAACACGACAATTTACTGCAATATATAAGGATGTATTTACCATGTTTACCAGACATACAGTGGTACTGTTATCAGAACTGTTTCACTCATCGCCATATATATGTAGACGTTCAGACTGGCTTCATGTGAATAGCTATAAATGTGCACTAACATCCTAACTATACAAAGATGTCATCCTGAATATAGCTGAAATACTGCTGCCAATTTTTTGGCCCTGAACACGTCATTATGTGTTCAAATCCTACCAAACATAAATGCTGTAGCTTTAAAGACGAAGAAGATAGCCAGGCAAGATATGTACTCCTTTCAGAAAAATCAGAATCATTTGGCCCTGTATGCCCGCATTATGTGTACAAACGTCCAACTATCTACAATTTATTGAAAATTTAATTTAAATCAAAATCCTTTGTCCCTGCACAGTATACAAACATTCTGCAAAATATAAATGTTTAAGCCATAAAACTGTAGGAAAAAGTCACAGAAGGAAGGACAAAAGGACACAGGTAAATTAATATGCCCCCAAACCCACCACAGATTTTTCTTCATGGAGTCATAATAAAACTGATTTGTTACTCACGTTTCTACAAATTCTTATTACCCAATTAGGCCTCACTAAAATATACAAACTGCAATACTTATTTGGGTATAATTTAAAAATGAGAATAAGGACAGTTTAAATGTAGCTGTTAGTTAAAATGTCATACCACTGTCTAACTGGATTTTATTGACATCAGCATATAGGCTCTGTATAGTTTCAGATCTGATGTGTAATGGTCGCTGTGTCACATGGCCTTTCCATTTTTTAAAACCAAACTGTTAAATAGAAAAAGAAAGTATTAAAGTGAACTAACAATTCTAAACAAGGCTAAATTAAATACTAATAAAATATTACTGTGACCTAATGCTCGCTAGAAACCCCGATGCACATACACACACATCATCACCCCCCCCCCCCCCCCCATCTATATGAAGCAGGAGGCTAAAATAACTTGAAAGAGATTTCAATTACTGGTATATGACATTCTTGTCAAAAACAGTTACATCTACACTACAGCTTAGGTAGATTTCACCTTTTCCAGCGGCTGTCAGTAGTGGGAGTGGTCACAACTAACCTGTGGCACCTGTTCAAAGTGGAAGTTGTCACAACTAACCTGTGGCACCTGTCCCTAGTGGGAGTGGTAACAACTAACCTGTGGCACATGTCCACAGCGGGAGTGGTAACAACTAACCCCAGGCACTAGTCCGTAGTGGGAGTGGTCACAACTAACCTCTGGTAATAGTTTCTAGTGGGAGTCGTCACAACTAACCCATGGCACCTGTTCAAAGTGGGAGAGTTTACAACTAACCCCAGGCACATGCATGTCTGATGTGGGAGTTTTAATTCTCCTCAAATCATGAAACTAACCCACGGCACCTGTCCATAGTAGTAATGGTTACAACTAACTCGCAGCACCTGTCAACAGCGGTAATGGTCACAACTAACTCGTTTACCCTGCACACTCCTTGGAGTAGATTTTCAGAGAACTGTTAATACAATGTACACACATATACTGTACCCTATAATTGTTTGTGTTCTTGTGTACTTCCACATTTCCTTTAGGATTTCTAACAAAAAATAAATCTCTTCTCCTCTTTCTGAGGTTAACTGCACTTTTAACTCTTCTCAAACCATGAATCATGTCTTCATTATTCAAGACAGATGTAGATTTTTCATCTTGTGTAGTTGATAAGTTAACATTAGTATCATCAAAGAATTGCACTTCTGACATCTTTGGGTACACTAAAATATAATTGTATGAAACATACATTACAAAATCAAAAATAATATACATGTATAAATTTATGTTAATGGGTTAGCCTAGAATACTCTCATATGTCAACACATTTGTCGACCTCACTGGGAGTGTGGCCCAGCAAAGTCTAAAACAAAATGGACAGCAGAGGATTCTCCGAAGTGTATCACACATATATATATTTGTTTAAAGCACTCTGACACTACTTCAAATCAACTGATACAGTCAACCAGTTGAACAAATTTCATGTTTTTTTAGTGTTTAATGCCACTTTCAGAAATTGATCAGCCATATTAAGCCATCCAGGAAAATATTCACACCTTACAATGTATCAATAAATCAGTCAGTCTGTGAAACTATAGTACAGTTAAGTCAATCATGTATAATTCTGGATCTACACTGCGATAAAAATTTCAGTATGCAGTTTAATTAAATTAGAATTTAATTAATATTGTTATATACTAGTATTTGCTGATTAATAATTAAAAATAAGAACACTGATAATAAAATTCCTTATCTACTTAAATGTTTGATTCGTAACAAAAATGATTTTAATCGGTTTAGCTTGTACAGATAAAATTTTTATTTAAGCAATTAATTTGAGCATGTTGAGTCAGTATAAGAATTATTGTATGAAAAATTAATTTTTAAAACAAAATTGAGTTACAAATGTAGCTTGGATGCTGGCCATCTACATGTATGAATGAAACAATCCTAATGCTGGCATGTGTTATGAAATGTTATTCATACAGTATTAATGCTTCTCTTATTCCTCTGGTTTTGTATTGGCTATAAATATACAAAACAGTAGTTAGAAATACAGTGTTATGGAAGACAATAAATTCACTCAAATATCTTTTACATCAATCATTATAATATATAAAACATTATACATGTATATAATAAAGATTGAGTACCCAGGACAAACAGTTATTAGGGTGAACAAACCCAAGACAAACAGGTAATAGGACGAACATGTGCTAATACGAATGTGTTTCATAGATTTGTACTACACATTCATAATTGAGCAATTTTTATGCCTACTTGTCTATAGTAAAAGTAGACTATGCCAAAATGGACCATAACCAAAAGGGACCATTAAAAAAAAACAACAATAGAAATAAATAAAATGTACTATTTATATTTTGTTTAGTTCGTCTCTATAATTTGTTTTAACATTTGAATTGGTGTAATCTAATCTGGCGATGAAGCCAAGTGTAACTGATCTTTTGGTAACACCCCATTACTATAAGTACCTACAAATGTGATTGGTTCAAATCATGTTTATAACATTTTAATTGGATTAAACAAAATGATTCTTAAGTGATTGTTTTTGACATGGTAAATATGATTAATTATTAAGTTATAAATTGCACACATATAATTAATGCAATAACAATGCATCACCATTTACTTAATTCGTCGAACTGCTGAGCATGTTGCCTTTTGTAATGCAATCTGCACAGTGATCTGTCCCCATTGTGAGATGAATAAAGAATGATAACAAAAAAACAAGTCTTTTATAATTGATGATTCAAATATCACCGCTTGTTTTAACAATAAAACTTCTGCTTACAGTTTATGTAATCACACCTCGTTTTGCCACCCCAAGCCTGCATTTCTTTGATAAAACTGTTTTCAAAAGCATTTTTTTTTAAATCCTAATCACCTAATTAAGCACAATCTTATAAATCATTTAAAATAAATTAGTTCTTTCATTTTAATAATAATTAAATTGAAATAAATTATTGTACATTGTACTTTTAATTGAGCTTTCCTAAATTCCTTGTTGTCTTAGTTGTTTTAAATCACTCTACAAATATTTTTTATAAACAAATCATCCAATATTTTATAATTATTTAACTTTCATTTACTATTTTAAGTTATCTG